>CM023865.1:7511768-8111768 GCA_013389735.1 Phaseolus lunatus | reverse complement strand
CATGGACATTCAATTTAGAGTTTCATCCAAGCTAACAATTCTTCACCCCTTCAAAATATCAGCAAGCAAGGAATTTGATAAATGGTGGAATGAATACTAACTATTTGTGAATGTTACATAATAAAAATTACACTACTTTTAGCCTTTTGTTTTGGAAACTAGATTCTTAAAAATTCGGCAATAAATGTTAAATAATATAATATAATTTATTTTCATTGAACTCTATCCAGTTTTTAAGCTGGCTGAGGGTGTTCATTTTCTCATATGCCACCCTCTTTATGACAATGCACAGTGCTTCTAAGTGACTAGGATTAATGTATAAACATCAAAGGAGAATGACAATCGATATGAATAATTTATCTTTGCTCTGTAGTTGCATGCATATTGTTATTTAAAAACGGTGACAACATAAAGCTGTACTTCTAAAGTTTTAAAAATTCTTTTTAGCATTTCTACATGAGTTGGCTAGGTTTATTTGATTTTGTCTAGCAGTTGCCTTATTGAGGTTCTAGTGGTAGCAGCAATTTCAGAGGAGTATGTATGTGCTGTTGAAACCCTTGTGATTGTTTCAATCATTTGTAAGCTATAGAGGCTTATTTCATTATTTTACCTTCTTTCATTTTGTTATCCTGAAACTAGGGATGTTTTTATTCTTCATAACAAGGAGGAACTCATGTTATACTCTATGCTGAACTGTTTAGTTGCCTGTGGTGTGGCTGTTAGCCTATGTGTGAAAATAATATGAATCTTGCAGAAACAAGACGAGCACATGTTATTGGATTTTAGTTATGCTTGTTTTATTATTTTAATTTCTCCTGGCGATAGAAATGTAATTGTTATCTGCAGCTTGTTTATCTATAAAACACAATTACTTATCACTGTATTTTCTGCATTTTCTTCTTGTTCTTTGTTTTGGGTTGTTGGTACCTGTTTGTCTTTTTTTTTTTGAAACCCTTATGTCTCTAATATTAATATGAAAAATTGCAATTCATTGCCTTGAAGAAAAGTACAGCTATCTGATTTAATTATACTTCCATATTTTACAAATATGCTTTAATGAAATGTCCAACTAAAACTGCTTTAGTAATCTTTATTTTTGCCATTATGTTCACCCGTTGTGTTTTTCTCTGCATAATGGCATGCCTTTGTTTGTTAACATGGAACAATTTTTTAAAGATAATATGTTGTATACTTACTTATTATTTGCATCTTATAAGAAGTTCATACTGGATTATTCTTCATCACTGCTTTATTTTGGTAATATTGTGCTGTAGTGAAACACTGACAAATGTTTGGCATATGTTTTTTAATTTTGGATGTTTCTTATGTTCTTAAAGTTTCTGCATGCAAACATTTTTTAAAGGATACATGAATTTGAGTATACAAACAATTGTGTTTTTGATTATGATTTTAAATCATAAGCCACTGGGGTTCTTTCCTTGTGCAATGACATGTTTATCCGACTGTCCTTTCATGGTAATTTATTCGTTGTCACTTCAGAACAATAATAAAGTTTCATTTGAATAGTGGCTACCAACTTTTGCCCCAAAATTGACTAAAGAAATAGAAGAAAAGTATAGTGTACTCATATATCATTACATGACATTGTGTATAATTTATGGCAATGTATCTCTGATATGCATTTCATTCCTGTCTGCTTTTATTTTTAGTAATGGTTATGTATTCTTATATTCTGACCTGCCACGTAAGCTTCTTAAAATCTTTAGTTCTTTCTCCTTTAATTGTCTTGTTCATATTATTTTACTGAGGATACAAGTATGCATATTTTAACCCTGGTTTGAGATGAAAACGGAGGTTTGACCAACTGAGTTTTAAGTTTCTTAAATGACATTGGTTCAGTTTAGTATTGAAACATACTTTTCTTGAGCTTCTTGTATTGTGTTTCAGTTTCGCTGTGTTACATGACCCATAACACCGTTCCTTTAGCTTGGTTTATATGGAATGAATCGAAGATGGAGTTGCAGTAAGCACTGGGTTGCCTTATTTTGAATAACTTTATCAGATGAGCAAATAAGATTGCTAGGGATTCCAAAAAAGATTTAGTGTTGTTCTCAGTTTGTGGTTCTCTGGTGTATTTGGTCTGAAAGAAAAGCTAGATTTTTATCTGTTCTGCAGGCTTCTTTCAAGCTCATTTGGGATCAAAGTAGTTTATCTAGGTTCTTTGTGAAGCTCTGCCAATAGTCATTTAGGGGATTTTTGGTTTGATAAGAGAGATTGGCATGCTCTGTTGCATGGGTCTTGATTTTTTTTCTTCTCTTTGGGATATCTTGTACTTTATATTTGCATCTTTCTTTTCCTTGATAAATTATTAGAAAAATCCTCAGATAATATATGAATAAGCTGATAGTCCAGCACTCATACTAGATTTTTTTCTTCAAAATACGTTGGTCTATAAGTGCTCTGGCAATGTGGAAACAGGAAGAAATGAATATCTCTGCATCACCTATCGCTTGAGTCTGATTCCGATTGCTACTACACTTTTATGTTTTCCAGCAAGTATTAGTTGAATAATTAAATTCCTTGATCAGATCATAATAGATGGATTCTTAATTTATTTTAAACAACAGTGATAACCAAAATTTTATTAAGAGCTTTTAAACACCTGGCAGGCAGTTCAGTCAGGTTGCGTCTAACATTCTTTGAAAGTAGTTGTCCGCCACTTAAGCAGGCAAACATCCGCTAGGTTGTTAAATATGAATTTGAAATAAAATATTTGTTAAAATCAATTAAATGCAATTCTTTGACTATTGTGCACAGGATTCTGTTTGTTATATGTACTCAAAAAATACCCTGTTAATGGTTGGTTTGCTTGTTTGTAGCTCGAATTATGAATGAATATGCCTACAGCGACATGTTTTTTCCCCAAGTTCTTGGTTTTAAATTTTCTTGGTTTTTTGCTTAAACTATTATATTGCTCCATAGCATTATTTGTAGTTGCTGTTGTTTAGATAATGTTTTGCTTCTTTTGCCTCCATTGATTGTCATGTCAAACCTAACCGTTTGAAGTATTTGTTTTGACAGTTTAGCAGCCATTGCAAGAAAAAGGCCACAACACTATGATACTATTCTTTTAGCACTGCTTGAATTTGATCCAAATGCTCTAACAGCTAAGGGATGTCATGTTGCTAGTATTCAGTACTCCTTAAGAACAGCTTTTTTGGGATTTCTTAGGTGCACTTATTCACCAATACTAGAGGTAAATGTGCTTTTGTATTTTATATTTGAGCTTCTAACTTAAACTATCTGACATACTTCTTGGATAAATGCACTGTAAGAATTATTTGTCCTTAGAGTACTTTGTATCCATGAAATGTTGGTCAAAAGATATCATGATATATTGTATATTTTTATTATTAATTACTTTTTCATATTTATCATCACACACCAAATTACATATCTGTACTAAGCATGGAATCTGTGGTCGTACTTTTCTCAGATATTTCTCAATCTCTCATTTTGCTTTTGAGAAACTATACCTCGATAATGGTTAGTGCTTTGTTTTCATGTTTGCTTGCTGATGGCCTAGAATCTGTCATGTAGAAATTGGCTATAATTTTTCCTGCATGCAGTTACTGTTTTCCTATGTTTCAAGAATTGTGTCATTTGCTTCACAAGTTTTTGGAATTAAGCATTTTATGATTAAGAACAAATTGCATACTGACAAGTGCGGGTAGAAAGAATACTGTGATGAAATTTTTTGTTACGATCTCTTGCTTTTTGGACTGGCATTTTGTGGCTAACCATGATTAGACTCATTGTCTTAAATAAATATTTTATTCACATTTTGCAGTCAAGAGAAAGACTAATAAGGAGCCTGCGAGCTATGAATGCAGGGGATGCTGCAGATCAAGTGATTCGACAAGTCGACAAAATAATTAAAAATGGTGATCGTTCTACTCGTGATGCACGAATTAGCAAGGTATGTAGCAACTTGCTATCTTTTGCTGCCAAAGTAAGCTTCTGATATTGAGCACAAGTTTTTATTTTTCCCTTCATTTATATCACATTAAATTTGATTTTTAACTTTCAGGATGATCAACCATCAACTCAGTCATCTGTTTCAGGGGAATTATCTAGAAAAAGACCTGTTCCTCTAGATAATGAACAAATGACCAATGGTCACGAAACCATCTCTAAACGGATTCGTTCTGGTCCTGACTCTCACTCTACTTTACCAGCTAAAATAAATGATTCTGGGCAAGATCCTAACTCTGTTAATGGAGTATCACCTAATGCTCCTTTGCTGGATAGCGAAATGACTGCTGTAGAGCAAATGATTGCTGTGATTGGTGCTTTACTTGCTGAAGGAGAGAGAGGTGCTGAATCTCTTGAAATCCTGATTTCAAAGATTCATCCTGATCTATTGGCTGATATTGTCATAACTAATATGAAGCACTTGCCTAAGACTCCCCCACCACTAGCGAGGATTGGGAATTTACCAGTAACACGACAACTAAGCTCCCAAGTCAGTCAGTCACAGGTTATAGCAACTTCTGTTCCAACAAATGCTGTCCAATCCTTGTCTGGTACTGGCCAAGCTTTGTTGCCTTCAACTACGGCTGCTGTTATTGGCGCTAGTTCATTGCCGTCTGACACGTCTAACTTCAGTAACCTGCCTGCTGATTCTAAACGTGATCCACGGAGGGTAAATCTTGTTTTTTTTGGTACAAATTGGAATTTGTTAGTCTATATTTCCATATAGATATTCTTTTAGAATACAACCTGTGTTACCTTGAACCATCTCGTTCAAATTTTCAGGATCCTCGTCGCCTTGATCCCCGGCGTGTTGTTGTAGCTCCTGGAGGAGCAACTGTATCAATTACAGATGATACTGGGGCCACAAAATTAGAGTTTGATGAACCAGTTTCCTCCATTAAGCCTGTTTCACTTCATGTCGTTACTGCTGATGACAATACTCCATCAGATTTAACAGTCAAACTAAAAAATGATGATATGATCTCTGAAGGTGCCTCAGTTTCAGGACCTGATCAGGCAATCCCTAAAACAGAGGTTCAGGAAAGGCCTGGAGATATTCATCGGATTGCAGAAGCAGATACTTCCTTCGGTCCCTCAGTCTCATCAAGAGAGGAGGATCTGAGTACGGTGAATCTGTCAGATGACATTGAAACAATTGGTACAGATTCATCATCTATTTCAGAGTTTGATCAGTTTTCTCTTGATGTTCAAGTTGAATCCACATTGGAAGATACCTGTCTGGAGTTACCACAGCTTCCACCTTATGTTGAACTATCCAAAGAACAGCTAAGTATGGTGAAAAACATGGCTGTTAGGCATATAATCAATTCTTACAAACATTTACATGGGACATATTGTCAGCAGTTTTGGATGCCACTACTTGCTCGACTAGTTGCTCAGGTAGAAAACTGTTTCTTTTACTGTTTCAAGGTTTTATTTCTATATCAACGTACTTCCTTTTATTTTTTTATATCTTTCACATCATATTCAAAACGATTCTGTTTTAGTATTTAGTTAATATGCATTTATACACCACTATAGAAATCCAATAACCAACCTTCACCATTAGAAATTCAGAAGTACAACTAATAAATTTATATTGTAAGTTTATTGAAGAAGAAAGATTTATATAAATGTGTTTGTTTATTTCTTAAACTTCTTTTGCAAAAGTTTTCAAAAGAAAAGCATACACAGTTTCATTTTTGTGCTTTGATAAGGAAAAACGGGAGGAATGTATAATGTATTTACTTATAAGTTAAATGAAACACTAAACTTTGGCTGTTTTCCGACCTCTATGAGCAAATTGCATCAACATAAGGAAGAATGGAGCATGTATTCATTTTAATTATTTCTTGCCTGTCACCTTGCAGATTGATGATGACGATGAGTTTATTATGATGCTGCAAAAACACATCTTGGAAGACCACTGGCTAAAGGTGCGCCTACATTTTAAAATCTGTTGTAATTTGTTAACTAAATTTATTTCTAACTTTTTTACCTGTCATGGATGGAGTAACAGAAATTTGTTGAATATTTTTCAATTACAGTTGTTGCTGCCATTTGTCTGATAGGTTGTTTTTCATTTAGTTTCTAAAAATGGTACTAGTTGGTAAAGTAAAGTCCTGTTTAATCACCTCAAATATTTTTATAAGTATTGCTTAGATACAAAACTTGTCTTAATTCTTGACTGGCTAAATGTTTTTGTATGTACTTTTCTTAACAATTTTACAGATGTGTCTCTAAAAAATATGTTTCTCTTCATTAATTTCTTTTATAGTCCAACTGATCACTTACTGATGGATTTTCAGGGACATGAACTCGTACTGCATGTTTTGTACCATCTGCACTCCCTTATGATATTGGATTCAGTTGAAAATGCTTCATCTTCTGCTGTTTTATATGAAAAATTTCTCTTGGGAGTGGTATGCTCAAAATTAGTTGTTTGATCTTAATGAACAACACTTCTATCTTTTTCTTATAAATGTGGGACATACTACTTCTTTGTAGGCCAAAACTTTGTTAGACTCTTTTCCAGCTTCAGACAAGTCTTTTAGTAGACTTCTTGGTGAAGTTCCACTTTTGCCTGAATCGTCCTTGAAGATTTTGAATGATCTCTGCTATTCTGATGTTATTGGTCATGATGGAAAAGTTATCCGTGACATTGAACGTGTGACTCAAGGCCTTGGTGCTATCTGGAGTTTAATTTTGGGGCGTCCACAAAATCGCCAAGCCTGCTTGGGAATAGCATTGAAGGTAAGCTGTCATTCTTGAGACTCTAAATGCAGAATATGTATCATTTGGATAGTGTATGCTATCTTAGCTATTTATTTATAGTCATGCATCTGTGGCGTATTGGAGGCCGGCACTTGGTCTCGTGGACTTCAACAGTAATATTTGGAAATGGAAAGGCTTGAAGGACTAAATAATTTGGAATGAAAACAATCTGCCAAACGTATGATAATATTTTTAGTGCTTAAAGAATTTAAAGTGGTAATATTCACTATACTGCTTCCATGCAACCATCTAAGACAACATTTCAGGTAGCTTCATTAATTTTGCCTACCATGTGTATACTATATATATGTTACTAGGAAAAAGAAACATTGAGTTGAAATTGTGAGTAGACAACACAGATGCTTTATTTATATTGAGAAAAATGAATCAATATAATAAATAGGGAAGACTTGATATCCTCTAATAACAAATATATGATACAAGCATAAATAGAACTTTTCTAATAATACATATATAATCTAGTTATGCTTGATTATTATTAAAAAGTGGATTTTAAGTCTAACTCAACCTTTTGTAATGTGAGGATTGCACCCACTTATATATTGTAAATTGAATTTATCTCTAGTTGATGTGCGATCTCCAACACACATCCGCCATGACAAGGTATATACATTTTGAGTCTAGGACTAGATATTTATGGGTGGTTCAATAGCGGCCGATAGTGAGTGACACAATATATCCAACAAATCTCGTTAGAATAGATTTGATATTATATTAAGAAGTGAGCTTTAAGCTTAACTTCACCTTACACAATCGACTTGTAACGTTAGGATTGCCTCCACTTATATATTGTAAATTGACCTTATTTTTAGTTCATGTGTGATCTCCAACGATTATATAGGATCAATTCCTTGTTTCTATAATTAATAAGACTCCCTCACAAGTTGCAGCATATAAGTCATATTTGCCCATCATTTTGCAATATATAATTAATCCTTGGTCCTCCTAGAGATTTGGTGAATATGTCAATCAACTATTCATTAGAGTTTACCGATGTAGTGGTGATATCTCCTGACTCTAGCTTTTCTTGTGAAATGACAATCCATCTCATGGTAGGGTTTATTGATAATCCCAAAAATTTGATCAAGGCATGGGTATGAAAATTAAGTTTGAGTGAGGTGTGCATAGTGGATTTAAATTTAATAGCACTACGCAGTTGAACATCAATCTTTATCCATTGTTCTTGATTTTCTGTATGAATGAATTCACTAGTGGTAGTGAAATGGATTTGTAGCACAACCCACGTAACCATATCCCGGAAGTCGAAGTGGATTAGTTAGACCTATCTATTGTCTCAATACTAACAATATGGTAAGGAAAGATAGAAAATCTGTTCTAGAGGTTGATGTGGTGCTGGAAGACATTTTTTTCCTGGAAAGTTGTAAATAAAGTAATAAAATAACCTAAGGAGAGGGAAAACTTGCTGTTAGAGTGAATACGAACATGGGGGGAAAAATCTTTTGGAGATAGTGTCTCTCTATACCATGTAAATTGCCAGGAAAGAGAGAAACATTAAGTTGAAATTGGGTGTTTCTGAGCAGCACAAGTGCTTAATTTATATTAAGAAAAATGAATCAATATTATAAGTAGAGGGGATTTGATATCCTCTAATAAGAAACATATGATAAATGAATAAAGAAAATTGTTCAGAATAATACATATATAATTATACATTTTTTATTATATATGATTGGTTCTTTATTTCTATAATTTTAACAATATCTAGCTTAGAAATGATTAAGATATATATTGTAAAATCACTGTTGAACAAAGTCTCAACAGGGAAGGTTTGGGTCTTAGTAGTTTATTCCTTGTATTCTTGCATCACCACTGTTAATTTGCTATTTGTTTATTCCATGGGCATGCCGATAGTTTGGAGTGGGTCCTTCAACGCATGTTTCTCAGAACGCACATAGTTCTTAGTATATTTCTACTTGTTATTCCAATCCTTGGCATTTCGTATAAGGTAGAAAAATAAGTTAAAATGTTTGGAATCTTCTTGGAATGGTCTTTGACCGTACTTTGCTACTCATTAAGATTCCTATTTGTATGTCAATACCTGGTAGTAGCAGTGTTACATTTTAGTTTACTTCTCCGAGAAAGAACACAAACTGTAATAGTCTTATTTCACACCTACTGGGTACTCATCTAACAGGTGCTTCAAGTGGCCTCCTTTGTGTGTCCAGATTCCCTTTACTAATTTTCTCATTTCTTTATCAATTAGTGATATACTAATATCTCATCAATTTTGACCCCTAGAAAACAAAAAGCAACAATAATCCAAACACATTCAGTACGTTTTTGGTTTGACAATTTGAATTTTGATCCACATTCCGGGTGTAAAAAATGGATCATGGCTGACTTGACTTGATCCTGTGAGAAACCAACATGCACTCAATCCAAAGTCCAGAAATTGTCACATAGTTGTTTCACTGGTGCAATTGCTGCACTGTAGCCTTTTAAAGATAATCTAGTGAAAGTTGAGGTTGCTAGTTACTTGTTAGCTTGTGTGTAGAACCTCTCAAGGATTGTTTTAGTGATTAATGATTAATTCTCTCGTAGCCTTCAAATATTTTTTTTTTTCTTTTTAGTTTACATGTTTTGTAAGCTTGGTTTAACATTTCCCGTTAATATTCCCAATAAAATGGGTGATTGTGCGTGAGACTCCCACCAGGTGGCGTATGAAGAAGAAGACATGCAGTCTTCTGCTTGCAAGAAGACGCTGTTTCCAGGTTGAGACCTGGTGGAAAGGAACCATCTTTACTGTTATGTCAAGGCTTGCTCTCCACTCACCATTTTTTTTCAATACATTTTTTAAAGTTTATTGCTCTCAATGTATTTGAGTACCAAGTCCCTCTATGTCTTGTAAAATGGCCAATATTCAAGCTGCTATTTGTTTGCCTGTTTTCTTAACCTTGACTTTCCTTTTCCTCTGATTTAATCTTTTTATGGTATCATTTTTCCAATGTCTAATTTATTGATTCACTATGGCAGTGTGCTCTCCACCCACAGGATGAGATTCGAGCTAAAGCTATTCGGCTGGTATATTCTGTGAAAGATTTTATGGAGTCTGCTGGACTGTTAATTGATAATGTAATTGAAAGCTCTTGCTTATGTTGGACAGGTTACAAACAAGCTCTTTCAGCTTAGTTACATATCAGGAGATGTTGAAAAATTTGCAACAAAGATGCTGCTTTCTGCTGTAGAACATGATGTTTCAGATACAGGTCTTTTGCAATCTGGACCTGGAGCTACTGAACATAGAGGCGAGGCAGAGGTGCTTTGATATTTTCCTTGTGTCATTTCTTTACTGTATCTTCCTTGTGATGAAACTGATGATGCTTTGAAGAATTCTATAATATGTCTGTTTTTATTTTAATTCTGATTTTGTTGCTACCTTGTCATAAAACAATCTTGTTTATTATATGTATTTTGCTTGGCATTTGTCAGATTCATTATTATACATAAAACATTTGGAAATTAATATTTTATTTTTTCTGCGTACATGAGTAATGGAACTTCATGTAATATGGCTTCAAATCAGGCTTAAGTATCCTTTTTCCTAATTATTTATCTTTTCTTTTGTGTTTTTCTGTGCATAAATTGCTTTCCCACATAATGGTTCGAGACTTGGTCATGTTTGTTCCTGATAAACTGATTATTGGTTGTGTATACTTAATTTTATAGGTTGAAGGCCATGAAATAAGTACTTCCCAGGTTTCAGAGTCTACAATTTCTGAAGATGACTCTACTAGGGTGGCTAAACCATTGATTCAAAATGTTCCATCTATATCATTTTCTGAAGCTCAACGCCTCATTTCTCTGTTTTTTGCTTTGTGTACAAAGGTTAGTTTATGAATACTTCTTTAAATCTTGAGAATGACTACAATGTCAATTACTCTTCATCTGGTTTTGTAACATTGATATAGTTGTTTTATATCTTTGCAGAAACCCAGTCTTCTTCAGATTATATTTAATGTATATGGGCAAGCCCCAAAAACTGTTAAACAGGTCTTATTTTGTTCATTATGTTAGTTTACTAGTTTTATTTTTTATAGTATTCAGTGAGTTAGGTTAACCCACCAGTTTCTTTGGTCTATATGCATGCAACTCTCAGTGTAGTTGATAAAAGATGTGATTGATGGAGTTTGCTCCCATTTCATCTTTGTAGCTTAGTAAATAGACTTTTATAAAACAAAGTTGTGGTATCAGATTGAGAGTATGTGCCTGAATTGACATCTCTCTGAATCAATTGCTCATGTGATTGTGGAACAGTATACACATGTAACTATTTTCTTCATAACGTAAACATGAATTTTCCACATAAGGTTGACTATGATCATGTATCGGTGCTGCCAAGAAGTTCACCATTTTATCTTTGGCATTCTGATTTTTCTTTTAGCTATTATTGGCAATAGTAGTTCTCTGTTTAAAATTTCTGACTTTTTCTACTCATGCTTTTGTAGGCTTTTCACCGCCACATTCCTATTGTTGTGAGGGCACTGGGGCAATCTTATTCTGAATTGCTCCGCATCATATCTGATCCACCTCAAGGAAGTGAAAATCTTCTGACACTGGTAGCTTACTGTTCTCATTGCTTATGGCTTATTTTGTTTTATCATTGAAGGATTATCACTTGAATATGAAAAAAGACGTTAATGTTGATCTTGTATTCTTGAAGGTACTGCAAATATTGACTCAGGACACTACACCATCTTCTGATTTAATATCTACTGTTAAACGTTTATATGAAACAAAATTTAGGGTATGTATAGCAGTCAAAATAATTGTAAACTTTTTCACCAATGATTAGATTTTTTGTTTCTTTTTCTTATTTGTGCTGGTTCTCCATTGCAGGATGTTACAATTCTTGTTCCATTATTGTCTTCGCTTTCCAAACAGGAGGTTATATTGATATCTTTCTTTTATTACCTTTCTATTTATATTCTTGCTTAGTTTCCTTTAAAATGAAATTGTTTTGTCATTTGTAGGTGCTCTATAGTTCAGGCTTATAAAATATATTTGAGGAAATTTCATACTAGACCCCAAACCATTCTGAGTGCAAGGAGCAAACCCATTTATATTTATTAAGAATAAAGAAAATAAATATAAGATTAATATCCCTTGTATAAAATACACACTTAGGATTGTTTATTTATAAATGGAAATAATAACAGAATAACAGAAACTATGGGCTAAGCCCATTACATTAAACAATATTAATGTTTAGGGTGTTCTGTTTTGCATCTTGTTTTGGTTATTTCTCAGTGTAGACAATATTCCACTCCCTTCTATAGTAGTTCTGTGAATTTTGGATCGGTAAATTTAATAATGCTGGTAATCACCATCACAAAGTAGGTGTTGCTGAAAAAATTAGTATTAAAGGAAAAGAAAGAATAGGGTAAATCCCTTATGTATATTGAACACATAGGGTTATGTTTATATAAGAAAAATAAACATATGGGCTAAGCCCATTACATAAATATGAAATATAAAACAATAACTATAATATCTCATAATATTTAATAATATCTAACACTCCCCCTCAAGCTGGTGCATATAGATCATATGTACCCAGCTTGTTACAAATGTAATCAATCCTAGGCCCTCGTAAGGATTTAGTAAAAATATCTGCTAATTGATTATTTGAATTAACAAACTCAGTCTTGATATCTCCCGATATAATCTTTTCTCGAATGAAATGACAATCAATCTCAATATGTTTGGTCCTTTCATGAAAAACTGGATTTGAGCTAATATGAAGAGCAGCCTGATTATCATATATAAGTGTCATTTGAGGGACCTATCCAAATTGCAATTCTTTAAGTAACTGTTTAAGCCAAATAAGCTCACAAGTAGCTGAGGCCATAGCTCTATATTCTGCCTCTGCACTAGATCTGGCCACAACACTTTGTTTCTTGCTTTTCTAAGAGATCAAGTTATCACCAATGGAGACACAATAACCAGAAGTTGATCTTCTATCAGATGGAGATCCTGCCCAATCAGCATCTGAATAACAAACGACTTTAGTATGGTTATTATGACCATATAACAAACCTTTTCCAGGAGAACCTTTAATGTACTTCAGTATACGAATGACTGCATTCCAATGATCTTCACATGGAGAATTAAGAAATTGACTCACCACACTGACTGCAAAAGAAATATCAGGACGAGTAACAGTGAGATAGTTCAATTTTCCAACTAATCGCCTGTACTTCTCAGGATCTGAAAGAGGCTCCCCTGATTGGGTAGAAGCTTGACATTGGGATCCATGGGAGTATCAACAGATTTCGAATTCATCAACCCAATTTCCTCCAAAATATCTAATGCATATTTCGTTTGAGAGATAACAATACCATTATCGGATTGTGCTACCTCAATCCCCAAGAAATATCTGAGTTTGCCAAGATCTTTGGTTTGAAAGTGTTGACAAAGGTGTTGTTTTACTTGTGAGATGCCATGGTGATCACTGCCTGTAAGAACAATGTCATCAACATATACTACAAGATAAATACACCCAGCACTCGAGTGACGATAAAAAACTGAATGATCTGCTTCACTGCGAGTCATACCAAACTGTTGAACAACATTACTAAATTTTCCAAACCATGCCCTAGGAGACTGCTTGAGGCCATATAAGGATTTGCGAAGACGACATACCAATCCAGAAGACTCCCCCTGAGCAACAAAACCGGGGGGTTGCTCCATATAAATTTCTTCCTGCAAATCCCCATTAAGAAAGGCATTTTTGACATCCAGTTGATAAAGAGGCCATTGTTTAAGAGCAGCCATAGCTATGAATAAGCGAACAGAAGCCATCTTTGCCACTAGAGAAAAAGTATCACCATAGTCTAAACCAAAAATTTGGGTATAACCCTTAGCCACAAGACGAGCTTTGAGACGATCAATAGTACCATCAGGACCAACTTTGATAGCAAAAATCCACCTGCAACCAACAACAGATTTCCTAGATGGTAAAGGAACAAGTTCCCAAGTTCCATTATTCTGAAGCGCATTCATTTCATCAAGCATGGCCTGACGCCAACCAGGATGAGCTAAGGCATCACCTACAGATTTTGGAATAGATACAGAAGAAATAGACGAAAGACAAGTATAAAAGGGTTGAGATAGTCTATGATAACTCAAAGTAGTATAATGTGGAGAGGGATTACGGGTAGCACGTATACCTTTTCGGATAGCAATAGGAAGATCAGGTTCAACTATCGGAGGTTCAACTGTCGGAGCCGGAGGGGGATGAGGTGTTGGCACTAGAAGAGAGTCATCTGATGGACGATGAGACGTTTGACGATGACTATACACCTGAAGAGTTGGTGGCGGTGGTGAATCTTGAGGTGCACTAGGTACAACAAGAGGGATATTAACTTGATTAGATGAAGACATAGAAGGAGAAAGACAAGACTTAAAGTAAAGGGAAGATTCACTGAAGGTGACATCTGCTGAAATAAAATAACGATTTAGAGAAGGTGAGAAACATTTATATCCTTTTTGTGATCTAGTGAACCCTAAAAAGACACATTTGTGTGATTTAGGAGATAATTTATCAAGACCAAGACTAAAATTATGAACAAAGCATGTGGACCCAAAAACTTTGGGAGGTAAAGAGTGGAGAGGGTCATGTGGAAATAAAATAGAATGAGGAATTTTGTTATTTAAAACTGAAGATGGCATTCGATTAATGAGATAACATGCACTAAGAATAGCATCACCCCAAAAACGCTGAGGAACATCACCATGGATTAAAATAGTACGAGTTGTTTCAACAAGATGTTTATTCTTGCGCTCAGCTACCCCATTTTGTTGAGGTGTATAAGCACATGAAGTTTGATGAAGAATACCATGAGAAGCCATAAAATTTTTAAAAGAATGAGAAAGATACTCACGTCCATTATCACTACGCAAAACGCGAATGGAAATTCCAAATTGATTTTTAATTTCATTGTAAAATAGTTGAAATATAGAAAACAACTCAGAACGATTTTTCATTAAAAACACCCAAGTACATCTTGAATAATCATCAATAAAAGTAACAAAATACTGAAATCCTAAATTAGACTTAATACGACTTGGTCCCCAAATGTCAGAGTGAACTAAGGCAAAAGGAGATGAAGCACGTTGTGAGACACTACTAGGAAAAGAACTACGAATGTGTTTCCCTAACTGACACGACTCACATGATAAACTAGACACATTAGACAAACTTGGAACAAGCTGCTGCATCTTGGCAAGACTAGGATGACCCAATCGAGCATGAATGAGAGATGGAGAATCCATAATCGCGCCAACATGGGCAGAGATCTGTAGGTGATAAAGTCCATGAGACTCACATCCGGTGCCAATCATCCGTCCCGAGCTCCGGTCCTGTACAGAAACAGAATCTTTGGTAAAAGAAATAACACAATCAAGGGAACGAGTGAGACGACTAATGGATAATAAGTTAAATGGAGACCCAGGTGTTTACTTGGCACACGCAAAAGTGTAGAACAAGTGGAAGTAAAATTGGGTACGATAGGAGATCCCAAAATTTGATCACGAACATGAGAATAATCATCAGGAAGACCATGTAAACCCAATAACATGAAGAACTTGGATCTTTGTTCTAGTTCTTGAGAAGGAGTAGAGGCAGGATGTAATAACTCATTAAAATCATGAAGAAGAGCATGAAGTTTACCTAGATATTCTGCCATTGTACCATCAAGACGTTTGGGAGCAACAATTGTGAGGAGATTTTGACACACACCATAAAGACGTTGAGTATCATTGGTGTATAATAATTTTGCTTGTTCCCAAACTTCTGAACAAGTCTCATAGGTACGAAAAATTTGTTTTAAAGATGAATGAATGGTAGATTTGATAACAATGCGTAATTGAGCATCAATTTTCAACCAACGGAAAACCTCATTTTCAGCAACATTAGGACAGGTAAGATGATCAACATAACCTTGACTCTTAAGCCATAATTTAATATCTGAGGCCCACGTATCATAATTGGTTCCATCCAATTTGTCAATGGAGAGATGAACATTGACATAATTAGTATAAATAGACGGATCCGGCATTATGACAGCAGAAGGAGTCACAGTGGCAGTGGCAGTGGCAGCGGAAGAAGTCGTAGTGGCAGCGGAAGCGGAAGAAGCCATATAGGACAAAAATTAAATCCAGTCACCAGTCAATTGGCGATAGCAGCTATTTCGACGGCGGTTCCGGCAGGATTCCAGCGGCGGCTCCGGCAAGATTCCGGCGGCGGCTCCGGCGAGATTCCGGCGGCGGCTCCGATGAGGCGGCAGCGGTGACAGTTCTGGCAAGGCGGTGGGGCGGTGGCTGGAAAATTCCAGTGAACAATGGGTTCACCAATAAAATTTGAACCCTAACCTTATGCTCTAGATACCATATTAAAGGAAAAGAAAGAATAGGGTAAATCCCTTATGTATATTGAACACATAGGGTTATGTTTATATAAGAAAAATAAACATATGGGCTAAGCCCATTACATAAATATGAAATATAAAACAATAACTATAATATCTCATAATATCTAATAATATCTAATAATATCTAACAATTAGAAACAGATATGTAATGATTCAGGATCTTATCCAGAGCATTTGTTGTTAATTATCAGATGAAATATATTTGGTATTCTTATCCATAATACTTGCCAGATGATAAGATTGTCATCAATATGCTTCCTTTCATTTGTTGTTTAATTTATTTAAAGTATCTTTCCATAGTTAAATCTAGATTCAGTTGTAAATATTATTCTAGAACCAGAATTTATTCCAGTATCTTTGTGACTAGGAAATTAAGTTGATTTTGGTTTTGTTCAAAGATGCCATTTCCATCTGTTTCAGCAATTTTGAATTGTATCGATATTTTTTAGCACTTGATGCTCTTGTCGCATTAGTAGTAGATATTTTTCTTAATCAGCTTGATTTCAAATTTTGATGGTAACAGGTTTTACCAATATTCCCAAGGCTTGTTGATCTTCCATTGGAAAAGTTTCAAAGAGCACTTGCTCACATACTACAGGTACATGTGAATTCTCATGCTGGATTTCATAATTTTTTGTCTCTTATGCTTTTTATTCTTGGATGCCTTTGGTTGGCACATTGACTGCGCTTACTCGAACTCTATGTTTCCATATGCCTGTTCCTTTTGGGTAGATGGGGAATTATGTTTAAGTTGGCCTCAACATTTCTAACTAAAAGTTATTTCTTTATCTTTTTCTTCCTTTCTAGATAGGCTAAGCATTTAATGCTGTTCATGGCAGGGTTCAGCTCATACAGGTCCAGCTTTAACTCCTGTAGAAGTGTTGGTTGCAATGCATGGAATTGTTCCAGAGAAGGATGGCCTTGCACTTAAGAAGGCATGTCTTCTATAGGATTTCTAATTTAATGTTATTTGTGAAAGTTTTTCTTAATGATCGATTATTGATGATCTATGGACATGTGATGTATTAATGCTTTTGGAGGATGTCGCATCCTTATGAGTTTTGTAACAAGTTAAAATAAAAACATGTTAGGGCCATATAATCAGGAAGTAGGAATGACCTTTGCTATTAAAAGAATTAAGCTTATCATTTCTTAACTTGATTGATATTTAGTGCAATTAGATTTGGTAGCTTGTATTTGATTTGATTTACAACTCTGTTTAGCTGTAATTCAAGTCCATATATGTCTTAAGGATGTTGTAGATCAAATCATATAATTGTTTTGGTATATGGTCTTTTTGGTTTTATTTAGGGTAGTTTTGTCATTCTGGTCTACTTCTCACCCTCCTGGTTTCATTTTTGGGGAAAGAGAGATGTTTTGTGTACATATTCTAAAATGAAAATAAATCTGTTCTAATATGGTATTTCTCAAGGATGTTGTAGATCAAATCATATAATTTTTTGGTATATGGTCTTTTTGGTTTTATTTAGGGTCGTTTTGTCATTCTTGTCTACTTCTCACCCTCCTGGTTTCCTTTTTGGGGAAAAAAAGATGTTTTGTAAAAATGAAAATAAATCTCTGTTCTAATATGGTATCAGAGCGCAAATAGGAAATAATTGATACAAAATGAAGAACAAGCAACACATCAAAATCTCATTGAGGATAGTTGTTGTGTCTTGATGCAGGTAACTGTACATTGTTTTTCCCCTCTCCCAATAAGAAATAAATGAACTGTTTTATTAAACTATCAAAATAGCAAGTAACCACTGTTGTTGTGTCTTGGTGCAGTGAACAGTTCACTACTTTTTCAGATGTATTTTTTTCGTATGAACTGTTTCAATACCTCGTGCCTCTTTTTACCTGGCTTCAATTTGTCATGGTAGCATTGTTTTGAAATAATATAATTGTTATTTGTCTTGTGCGTGGAAAGCTTGTATAGACAAATCACAAAGGCAGATGCAAATCACTATTATGGTCTGGTACATAAAAAGTTCAAGCCTGATTGGATTGTCTGTACTGTTGTCTTCTATCTGGAATGTACAAAAAATAGTCCAATTATATTTCCAAAAGGCTATTATTAGTTACCAAACCCAAGTCTGATTAGTTGTATAATCCTTTTCATGAATGTTTGTTGAACTAGTCATATTGTATTGTATCAACTATAGAAAAACCTAAAAACCTTTAGTGGTGAATTCTGAATTATTGTTTTGCACCATCAGATAACAGATGCTTGCTCGGCTTGTTTTGAGCAACGTACTGTGTTCACACAACAGGTTCTGGCGAAGGCATTGAACCAGATGGTAAGGAGATTCAGTGTATTGGCCAATTATACTGGATTTACTTCAAATCTTCATGGCTCTATTATTTAAATTTTCAGGTTGATCAAACTCCGCTGCCTCTACTTTTCATGAGAACAGTTATTCAGGCAATTGATGCTTTTCCTGCACTGGTAAATTTCTTTTCAGCTTTTGTTCATGCATAGCTATTTTTCCTAATGCATTTTTTTTTTTTGTTAAGATATTATGTTGATGTTGAATTCATTAGATGATATGTGGTATACTGGTATTATAGGTAATGGGATTATGAATATGTCACTTTAAGAGATTTTGCTGACAGAGCTGTATATTCAATTTCTGCTTTTTTGTTTTGAAAATTTTGGTTTAACCAAAGTTTCAAAAATGTTGGTCAGATCAATTTCTTGGAAATTGACTTAATTCTTTTTCAAGTAATTCATCTAATAAAAAAGTATGAAGTATATATCAGTAATAACAATGGCATATGTGTGGTGCTTGTAGTGTTGTTATAAGGATTCTGCTCAATTTCGATCTTTATTTTCAAAGGAAATCCTGCCATGTAGAAAACGTAAACTTATACTTTTAATGTCAATATTATGTTTTTTAGGTTGATTTTGTTATGGAGATACTCTCAAAACTTGTGACAAGACAGGTATGCTTCTTTGGAACAGATTACTCTGGTATGTGGACTTTGGACTGCTATGTTTAACTTTAAATTACTAAGTGCAGGTGTGGCGTATGCCTAAACTTTGGGTTGGTTTCTTAAAATGTGTATATCAGACACAGCCACGTTCTTTTCATGTGCTATTGCAGGTACTGCATCCTCAACTTGCCTTAAATCATAACTGTTGTGGAGAAATGAGGAAATCTGTGCTTCTAAACTAGAAAGCAAAGCTGAGTTATAGACAAATAATAGTTATCCTAATTACTGTAGCCTTTACAATGTACGTAGAGACTATTTTACATACTTTCTAATAAAGACTATCAAACTGGGGCATATAAGTCGCGAGGACCAGGCTTTATTATGTATATAACTTATCTTAGGTCCTCTTAATGATTTGGTGAAAACATCCACTTGCTGGTCATTTGAATTAGTGAGGGGTGCTGATGTCTCTCTACTCTAGATAAGATCATTTCTATGTTGAAATGAATCTACTCATTTGATCCTCATGAAATACTAGATTTGATATGTAGTGAAGCTTAGTTATCACAAATTATTTCACTAGAATCTGATGCCAGGGCTTAAACCCTTGACCTTGCAAGCTTCAACTACATTCTGTTTTACTTTTCTGATGCCCAATGACTACGCAAGTGCATCTCCAATCAGTTGTTAAATCTGTCCAACGGTCCAGCCAACATTTGATTGTCCAATTATCTGAATGTGTGACCTTTATCCTCATAGATAAGTCCAAAGTACTACCTCCCAGTCACAAGGTGAATTTAGGATCCAACTTACAATGCCAACTGCAAAAGAATGTCATATCTACCAAATAAAACATGCACAACTAAATTCTCAATTTTCCTTGATACACTTAATAATCAGGCAGTTTTGAATTGCATTTAAGAAAGAAGACAAAAAAGAATAACTTTTATGAACAAAATTAGTTGCCTACTGAAAGAAACCCAAACTTGTCCACAAACGTATCTAATCAAATATCTTAAAAAATAATGGCGGAAACTTTAATAATCTTAAAAAGATAGAAAGAAAAATTGTACATAGAAAAAATAGGGAAATGAACTCTTTCCTCAATGTAAGTGGGAATGCTCAAGTTGTTGAGTTTCTCAGTGGTGACCGTGCAAGTGGGAATGAATTTGAGGACTGAGGAATAAATTGCAAGTTTCAAGAGAGATGGTGTGCATGAATGTTGGATTCAACTGCAGTAGCACTTTGACCTGAAGGAAAAGGACACAAAGCTTCAATTATTTGTGGAAGCAAAGGGATGGCATGCCTTCTAGTTGTACAAAGATGGGAGGTTTCAGATCCTCTGTTTGGGTCCAAGAATGGAAACTTAATTGGGGGAGCATGAAAACAGCAGAAGAAATGAATGTTCTAGATGCAAGAAAATAAAGAAGGTTCTCTGGTCAAAAGGCCAAAGCAAAATTAACTTTTGAATGATGGTGTAGGAACGGAACTGAAGGAACAAAGGATGGTGTTTGTTGCTTCCCTGCAACTGTATTTCAGAAGGCCAGCTCATGAGTCATGAAGCTAAGACAGCAAGAGCAGGAAGGTAATCCCAGAAATAAGTCAAATTCCAATTCTTATGAGCAGTATTGGAATTTCAAAATTTAGTTAACTTCTTGAATCAATTTCCTAGAGTTAACCATCAGAAGCAAATTTTCTTCCAGCAGCACCATGGCCAGGGTAGCAAGGAAATGATGAATAAATGGAATCTAGGGTTTTCAGTAGACTTGCAGATGCATTTATACTCTGTCTCGGCTAAAAATACAGCATCAAAAGATGTTGGAGGTTCGCATTTGTCTGCAGTTGACCTATGAGGGTTTGAGCTATTTTGGTGGGTTTGGCTTGACAATGATAGTTTAATCGGTTGAAACTCTGGGGCATTATTTCAGAAGTTAGAAGCCAAACCTTTAGGGTTGAAGCTTTATGGAAAGAGTTTTTTATATCTTAATTGTGTGTATCTGTTAGATTATAGCAAATTAGTAGTTGTTGATATCTGTTATTTTGTTGGGCTGAGATAGAGAAAAAGAAGTTAAGTTGCTAATAAATTTGAGGAGAGATTGAGAGAATTTGGACTTTTTTACATTGGGAGGTGTTGTCACTCAGTTCTGCAGTGTTCTATCTTCTAATTGGGGTTTGTTTTAGAGGGGCTAAGGTTATGATGCTGAAGGAGAAGAGTAGTACTGAGATCATGCCAGTTGTGGCCTAAAACTTCTGGAATTTTGTCATGCTTAGCAGAGTATCCAAGGTTCAGGTGGAAAAGACTCTTTTTGACAGTGGCTAGTGAAGGTGCACAGAGCTGGTGAAGCTTCTGGAAGGGTGTCACAGCAGATAAGTCAAAAAGTCAAATTGAGACGTAGCATACTAACCAATAAATAATGGGTGCACTGGTAGGAAGGTTGCCTCTCACGAGGCTCTAAATAGCATCTTATGGGAAAAGAAACCTGAGACTTGTGAAATGCATGTCTAAACTACATTTTTTTTATTTTTATCAGCCATTATATGATAAACAATACGGACCAAAAGTAATAAATGCACATTAAGTCTATCCCATTTTCCGCAATTATATGATGAAATTGTTAGCTTTTACATTTGTTTCTATTAGTTTCTAACATTAACTTTTTTTGCGTCCTCCTCACAGTTGCCACCTCAACAACTTGAAAGTGCGCTAAACAGGCATTCTAATCTCAGAGGTCCCCTTGCTTCATATGCCAGTCAACCAACTATAAGATCAACACTTAGTAGGTATGTTTTTCTAGATATGAGTATTTAAAAGGCTCTATTGCTTATTTTATTCTGTTTCTGTGATGTTGGTCTCTGAATACTCTTTCGCTCTAATAATGGCCCCCTTACTTTTCTAATTAAATAAATTCTGGCCTGCTGTCAATCTGCCATCCAATTACTAGGGAAATAACTGTCATAACAAAAGCCTCATCGCACGACGTATGATCCTCAGATGTTACAGCATAACAACATGCTTCTGAGTTCGGTAGGACATACTGTGACATGTTAGATTAAACGAAAAAACTTATGTATCATTACCGTGCGTTGCAATTTATTTTAATTCTACAAGTCATAGTGGGTCCTATTAAGCGATTAATTCTACAATATAATGCCTCATCCAAAAGTTGTATGCTATATCAGTTATTTCTATTAGCAATTGGATGGCAAAATTAATCTTTACACCAGTTAACAACATTCTATGATTATTTAAAAATTCTAGCAATTGGAAAAGGATATACGAACGTTCTATATTTTCTAGTTTTAGTTTCTCCTTCGCATTCTAGTATAGAGAAGCTAGGTCAAATTTCGTTGTAGTCACTAAATTGATGTATAACCATGTGCAGATCAATTTTAGCAGTTCTTGGTCTTGCAAATGAAACTCATGTGCAGCAACATTTGTCAACTTCGTTACACTCCTCTGACACAAGTTCTTCAGTTCATGGAGCAACTCTTACGTGATGGTAAAGTGACTGACAGGAAATTCGTAACTGGGCCAATTGATAATTGTTGTCGACAAGATTGATCGACTTCTGGATTTCTTGGCATCCAAAGATACAGAAAAACAAATTTATACGGTGACTTGGAGCCCAGAATGCAGCCTTTTCAGAGTCTGTGACCATCCCTACATTGGGGCATGCATCCAATCGTATCATAGTTTTTCATGAAATCCACCGCGCCTACTTCTAGAAAATGTATCATAGTTTTCTTTTTGTGGTTATTTTATTTTTTTCATTGTAATATTATTCATTCAATTTTGATGTTATATTCCCGCCTTTTCTGGGGTAAGAAGTATGACTATCCTGGTGTATGTGGTTGCATAGTTATCACCATAGTCCTCCTCTCCAGACGGTATGATAATGCTAAAAATGAAATCATGTCTCTGAAAGCCCTTTTTCTAATGTCCTTTCCTCGCTTCTGGAATTAATTGCTATCAGAAAATTCAAACACTAAACATGGAGACTTAGTATAAAAGTACGAAAACTAAATTTAAACTCGCTGAATATAATTAATACATTTAATTACGTTTCAACTCAGATTATAAACTATTGGTGTAATGATTATATAAAGGGTGAAATTGTTGAGTTTATATTTTTAAATCATTAAATGGTATATAAGATATGCAATCACGATTCAATTGTTATGAACTACTATACCGGTGTAGCATAATTGTTACAAGTTATCAACTGATATTTAATATTTTTTTGATCGGAGATATGTAGTCGGTTCTCTTGCATAGAGTAATTGATCATTTAGAGTCAATATTAAAGTTATTAAACTAATTTTAAATATATTTATGAGTACTTCATAAAAAAATAATGGGTAAAATTGAAATGTTTCTAGTAAGAAAAGAAAGGTAGCAAAAACTTTGAAATAATATATTTATTTTGGTTCACTATAACGTAAGCAATAGGAGGGATTTTAAAAACATTTGTTGAATATTTCAATTCTTGAATGTTTCATTTGATGGCTTGGAAGAAAAAAAATTACAATTCATTTTAATTCCTGAATGTTTTATTTTAATTCTTGAATATTTCATTTTAGTTTCCCTTGACGTGACATGACCGTGAAACACGTATTTATTATTTATTTCATAATTTATTTTTTAAATTATTCTGATTTCAATTTCGAGAAATAGTATCATTAGATAAATAGCATCACTAGATAAATAGTATCACTAGATTAATCACAACATCTAAAATATTTCTAAAATATTTTTATGTAGGTCAGTAGTTCATTCCGATGTAGCTTTTGTGCATTAAGCATGTCATCCTTTAATTATAGTTCTATACTTTATAAATACTATATCAAATTTAGTCAATCTAATTCTAAATTTGAATTTTGAAAATTGTATCTTAATATTACCTTTTAACATAATTTAGTAAACAAATATTTCAAATTTTAGAGTTCAAAAATATTCTTTTTGAATTCGAAATACACTCTAGGATACAATTCAGAAAAAAAAAAAAAAAAACCTGCCCCTTTTGCCGAAGGGTAGTTGTGAAATAAAAGATTTATGGAAGTGCAAGAAGAACTATGGAAGTGAGGAAGAAATTGCCTAAAAGTGCCAGCATGTACTACGGTACACGGCAATTTATATACAAGTTCATCGCAATTAAGTGCCGAGAAGAATAGCATGAATTGAAAGAATAAACGAAGAGTGTACATTTGAGACATTAACCTCTGCAGATTTTGATGTACGGGACGCCATCAAATTGGCCCCCAGATCATATATCCACCTATACATAGCTGTGTATAATATTGAAAATCCAACAATCGATTACAACAGTCTTTTGTTCTTCTCCAAGAATCTATTTCTCTCAAAGAAATAAGGTACATACTTTACAACAGCAAAAATTTTCCCTTGCAAATATTTTTGTGCAAGAGACTTCGGGAACAAAATCAATAGCCTGTTCCTGTTTGGCCCGGCGACACAATGCATTACTGCCAATGGTGGCTAACTCATGCATCCATCTATTCTGTGATGAACCAATACCAAATATGGGCAAACTGTCATGAAGAAAAGCCAAGTTAATTTTGTCTCGCATGAGGTTAAAGCTATTATTAAACCATTTAAGGATTTCTCAAACTAAATGAATTTCAAGTTGATGTGAGGCCCGAGAGGAGCAAAATTTCTCAAGTTAACATCCTATTTTCTTCATTATCACTTTAAAATAAGAATTTATAAGTGAACAGCATCCTGCATTCACTTTAAGAATTACAGATAAGATTCTATATGCACATTACCAATCAGATCATACCTATCACACACTCACAATAGAATTGGTGGAGGATTACTTGACAGGTATGATAGCATCTAGGTTTTTCTGAAGCACCCAACCTTTTGGGTAAACTATATTATGAGCACCCAAATGGATATGCCAATTCATTATTTTTGAACAACCACGAGGTGAACCTTCCATTTGACTTTCATCTTCCACCAATTGTTCTATAAAGGTGGTCTCCTGTCAAACCAAAAGTCACATGAGTTTAACGATTATAAGAATTGCTGATGATATTAAATGGCTAAAACAATATTAATTAGTAAGACCAACTGACTGTCAGATTAAAGATATAGTGTAGAAGTCATACTTGAAAACCTTCCTTCACTGTGTCTAACTGTCTAATGGGATTTGAAGAAGGGCGCCGCCATCGTTTTGGATCCCACAAGATTGTGCTATTGAATGCAAATCCAGACATATCAACATGAAATCTACGAAGTCTTTTACTTTTCTCATTTGTATGCCATCCGATCACTTGGCTTGCATTGCATACAGGACCCTCCAAAATGGCCTTGTTCTTGCTTGGCGCAAGCATGGCAACAGGCCAAGTACCAAAGCGGCTATAAAATCAGTTCAACATTAGAATGCAGGAATACAAATTTACAAGAGAGAGGACACAATTCATTATTACATGTTGCACAAGTAATAGGTAGCTTAACATTATTAACAATTCCAAATACTTGAATTCATTCAGGTAATAGGTAGCTTTTGACCTGGCTTTTTCTATTTGGCGACTAAAATGTAGAATGGGAAGGCATCCCCAACACTAGTGGGAAGGGCCTATGAAATTTTGGGACTACCGGAAGATCTTACCTAAGAGATTACGACACAAGTCCAAACCACAAGCAGTTTGACCTAATTGCAACTACTCAATTAGTTCCTAGGCACCACCAAGGGATCTCTCTTAAAAGGAGGTTATTCACCAAGAAGGAAAAGTGGCTACAAATGAAGTTTAAGTTAATCCCTTTTTCTAATCTTAAAGTTACTTTGAAGTTGAAGTTAAAAAAGGATCTGCATAAATAAAAGATAAAGATGCGTGGGAATTCTTTAATTTTATATTTACATAAACTATTTTTAAACCATACGGTTGACAATAGCACCAACAGACAGAAGCTCGTTTATTAGTACAATTGAGGCTTGTAATTTGCTCTAACCTTGGAATGGAACTTCCACTCCCCTAAACTTTAAGTCAACAAAAAAATAAAAATGTAAAGGTAGATTTGGTTAGTTTTGGGTTATCATTC
Organism: Phaseolus lunatus; assembly: GCA_013389735.1. Lineage (NCBI taxonomy): Eukaryota > Viridiplantae > Streptophyta > Magnoliopsida > Fabales > Fabaceae > Phaseolus > Phaseolus lunatus. The sequence continues at coordinate 8,085,524 of CM023865.1, read as the reverse complement.
AGTAGACATGTTTTCTCGAATGATAACATAATCGTCACCTTACTTAGTTTCCTGTTTACAAGAATTAGCAAAAAAAATGGTGAAAACAAGGTTTTTGTTGTTTTCACCCTTTACCTTTTAAATTCTTGATGACAATATAACACTACTGCTATTATGAGTAAAAACATATCAATTAAGGGGCAAAAAAGCTCCATGACTATTCAACGATGCACAAATGGCAAAAATACTCTAATAGTCTTAACACAAGAAGAAAACGACCTAAGAAATACTAGTTAAAATAATCAAATGTATAGCTCGTGTCTTCAAGAAACCACGAACCAAAAACCATTGTTTTCCATTCTACAGAAAAATTGAGACAGAAGATTTTGGTGCAAGAATAAAATAAAGAAAAACTCAAAAAGTATATTCAAAGTTTTATTAAGTCTATAAAAAGACAAATGTACATTAAAAAATGTCCATCGCGGTCTAGCTTCAATAAACTTCTCACTTGTAAAAGAAAATAAGTAAAATAAATCAAACATTTTTCACAAGTTAAAATCGACTTATGCACTTTAGCTATTTTAGATACTCTCTAATCTAATTCAAATGTTGAATCACTTGACTTCCTAGTTCTTCCCTTATAAACTGCTTATTGCGAAGTTGATATGAAGTGGGCCTATATATTTTTAAAAGTAAAAGAAAGTATGAATCAACGCTACAAAAAAGGACAGTTGCATCAACTTTATTGCCAAAAGAAGCCGAATATCCTAAAACTAAATATACAAATATAGTAGCGTAATTATTTAAATCAAACCTAAACAAAATAAGAGTAATTTCTGAAATGTGTTCCCCAAAACACATTAGACCCCAAGAATGGAACCCCAAAGTCCCTTCCCTCGGTTAACCACCAAAGTCAATCATATTTCAATTATCTAAATTGAAGCTTATATTAAGCGAAACCTAAAAGCAAATGCTACCAAAAAACAGGCGTGCCAACCGCTAAGAGCCAGTGATAAGTAACTTGACGCAACTAACAAACAAGAGTTAAAAACTCAGTTTCAAACTAGCAACAACTAACACTCAAATGCAAGTTAATACGGATCTGATGCAAATTGCAAATTGCAAAATGCAAACCCATCACTACGAGACCAACTAATTAGAATGCCGAAGGAAATTAAAAAAACACTAGTCCAATCAACTAGAAGAAAGTAAGCACCTGATTTCTCTCAAGGAGTCAAACAACTCAAGAGAATACACATTATCATCGTCCGCAAAGTAAACAATCCCATCGAGCCTATGACGCTCAATGTGTTCCAACGCTGTGTTTCTCTGATGAACCCCCCTGTCCTTCACATCCGTCAAATTCTTATTGCACACTAAATGCCTATACATAACGCCCGTCTTCCTCAGTACCTCTGCCGTCTCCATCGACGCCGCTTTCATCTCCACCACAATCCATACCACTGGCGGCGGCACCAGCCGCAGCACCTGCCCCAACCGGTTCAGGAAATACGCCTGAAAGGCGCGGCCGTACGTCGGTGTCACCAAAATCAGCGGCTTCCTCGGCACAAAATCGAACCTATCGCTCTGCCTCTCCCTCTCCGCGCTTAGGCTCACCGGATCGATCACGAAACCCTCCTCGACGCGATTCCGTAGAACGCGATCTTCCTGGAGCAGCTGCTGCGCGTTGTTCGCCTGCGGCAGCGGCGGCTTCATTTCGTGCGACCGAATGTCCTCCGCCATGTGGCCAAACGGGAACATGCCTAGCAAGAACCCTACGAAGAAGCACAGCACGCACCTGAACGCCGCCCGTCTCCACTTTCCTTTCCGACCGTGCCGGCGCGTGAACACGCCGCCGACGAGTTGCTGGAGTGCCGCTGCAAGCGCCGGCAGCGGCGACGAGTACTTGGCGTTCGCGGAGGGGAGCTTATGCGTCGGAGAGGAAACCGGAAACGAACCGTTTAGGTAATGGCGATCGGGATACGCCGGCGACAGAGTCCGCCGAAACGAAGCCATTAATTTAACGTCAACGCGGAAAAATTGAAAAAAGAAAAAGAAAAAAGAATTTATGGCGGTAACTGAAATTGAAAAAGCACTACATGAGGGAGGGACAGAGAAGGATTAGAGGTTGAAAAGAATGGGAGAAAGATCCAGAACTCTATGAGATTAGGAATTGAACTAGGGAAAGTGTTTGAAGAGAGAATTTGGTGAAACCAGAAAGAGCGAGACGAGAGATCTATATTGCTAAATGCAGAGTTATGAGTTGCTTCCTGTGTAGAACAGGAGAGAAAGAAACACTGAAAAATGTTGATCCGGGTCGGGTTCGGTTCGGGTACCAGTTAAAGACCAGGTGCGCCTCCGGGGAAAAACGAAATTGGTCTTCGTAGGGACGTCAGCCTGGGCAACTCGTTAAAAACAACAAAACCTCATTATGTACATTAAAATAAATCAGAAATATTGATTTCTCACAATTTTTTTATTTTTAAATTAAACACCTTTTGGTACTTATTAAATTTTATTAAAAACCATAATTTTTACCTTTTATTGAATAATTTACTTAATCATTTTTAATCAATGATAAAATGTGTTAAAAAAATTATGTCTAAATTCTTCATAATGAGCAATAATATATTCTCTAATTTAAAAAAAAAACATGAAAAATATTTTTATTAATTATTATATTATTTGTTTAAAATAGAAAAAAATATGTTTACCATTTCACGCTACCATTCAGTTACAACCTACAGATATAAAAAGTTTAGATTTTAAAATTATTAATAATAGATTTCTTTTAATACATTATTTACTTTTAAGGAATAGTTATTAAATTATTATTAAATGAAAGTTCTGATTCCCTGAATTGTAATTTTTTGATAAATTTTAAGGAATATAAAGCTTTCCAATATTAAAGGCTACATCAATTATGAATTTTATAAGAACCACTGCGATTATGTTATAATCAATAATCATATTTACAAAACATTTATGTAATTCAATGCAAAAATAAAACTAACAATAAAAAATGCGAGTATATTCCTAGAAAATATCTAACAAGCACATCAGATAATTTAAAACTTGTATATACACTGTTGTTACTGAATAATTTCTAATCAACACATATATCAAACTTGTACATAGACATAATAAGAGGATTGGTACTTGGACAATTCCTAATCCAAAAAACTCATAAGACTTCTGACTTATTCCAAACCCTACCCTGTCAAAACAACAATTAAGAATTCAGGAAAAATGATAACTACACTAAGGAATTCAGGTTATCAAAAGCTAGCCATGATAATCCAATAAAAAAAGAATGCAAATAAATTTAACCAGTCAGAAATAAATGCTAAACAAAATTCAAACATATAAATTCATCGGTCACGGACTAGAGTGTCTACATTCTACCTCAAACAATCATTGCTTTTGTTGCTAAAAAAGACGAAGTATACCATCAATAAAACAATTCAAAAACAGTGAAATTCACTCACAACATGATCCATTAGATGTAGCATGAAAAATAATGTAAACACCACTGCTGAGAAACAAATGACAACCAAATCCTTATGTTTGGTGATCAAATCCGAAAAAATCAAATAAAGGAAATTCTGGATTTTAATCCTTAACCAATCTTTTTATTTGGATAGTTCCCTGTCACCAAATAAAAGACTGCATTCAAATAGCTAGTTAGGATTGACCACATCAGAAAATGTAAGGGTAATAAAACCTAAGGCTTCAAATGATCCCTGCCCATGTTTCTACATTGTCCTCACAAATCCATTGCTGCTTGTCTTATAGCTGTAAAGAGCAAAAATTCAAGAAAAAAAAAAGCACTCGTACTAAAAAGAGGAATTTTAGAAAATATTAGACGAATTTTTAAATTCAGAAACCAATAGAGATGCTCACTAAAGGCTCGAGGAGATCCGGGCATTATTCGAATCCAATCATAAACCACTGTAGAAAAACAAATCACAATTCATTCCTATTACAAGCTAAATGAAAGGTGGAACCTCATAGAAGAAATTAGGCTATTATGAATTGCTGCCGTTACAAGTTGAACTTGCCGATGGTAGCACTCGAACAAATCCTATTCAAGAAGCATGTAATATTAAAGAGTAACTCTGCAAATTTCAGAGAAACAAAGCTGTCTCATTACTACTCCAACTATAGAAATTAATGCCTTAAGATTGGTTCAATTCCCTGATATGGAAACAACAAAATCTGATACTGCTAGCTTACCATATAACGAAGCCAAAACCCACTGAAGAAGATAGCAAGTCCAGAATGATCAGATAAAACCAAGGTAGTCTAGTCTTAGTCTCCTAACAATAAGATATGTGACGTGAAACTTTTTAAAACCTAGTTGCATATCGTTCATCGCGTGCTGTTATAAGCTGAAAAGGGTCTAATGGAGAGAATTCAATCAACACCTGGATTGGGTTGAGAAATAAAATAACATTTTTATCCAGAGTCGTTCCTGTACTGACTGAAATTAACAAATTCACCTCCAAAACTCCATTATCGTGCTCCCATACAAAGACATCAATTCCAAAACAGATTTTAGAGAAGAAATTCTGAAAAACAAAAATCTAAAAAACATATTCTGAAAAATATATTCCAAAATGTTGTTCCATAAACCCTTATCCAAAAAATGTTCTAAAAACCCAAATCCAGAAATATATTCAAGAATACCAAATTTAGAATACATTTCGACCTATCCAGAAATATATTCAAGAATACCAAATTCAGAATACATTTTGACCTACGTTCCACTCATTTAAAAATTAAAAAGGACATTTTAATCATTTCATGTCTGTGATAGGATGCAGGTTGAAATTTAGTGGGTGCAGGAAGGAATTGTCAGGAAATATTTGGAAAACACAACTCAATAAACAAAAGAAATTCTATCACTGGTTGTTCAGACAAAGCCGTCACAATATATTCCATCATTGGTTGAGTTAACAATCTGAAAGAGAAATTTCAAATAAAGATTCAATCTGCCGCAAACAAATGCAAATATTTCAATACAACGAGAAACGCAGATGGAGATTGTTGAAACAAAAGTGAAAAACAATTAAAATAATTTCAAGATCATTATTATATTGATTTCTAAAATTTCCACGGAAGAGACATTGCTGTCTCACATAATAGGCTCGCAGGAGATTACATCAGACAATTCCAAATAAGTTCACGACTCAACCAAAAAAACTAAATAATAGAGCAAAGTAACAGGCTTTTGAGACATGTTAGTCTCTATCATATTGACCAGCAATAAATCATGTTAGGAGAGGCTCATATACCCAACGGGATCACCAAATCCATATTGTATAAATTAGAATGGCATAATCAGGAATCACGGAATTGAATAATAAAAAATTCGAACTGAAAAGAGAAAAGGAGTCAATATTAAGCCAAACAAGTTCATAAATTCAATTTGATAGTCCATGAAAAAAACAAGATTAGAGGACATTCTTACAACACCAAGCCACAAAGAGAATACAGAAGTTACATAGACCAACAATCTCTTAACAATTAGATGGTCATGTTGTTAATTAAATTGATCACGATAATTTTCAAACAATATCCTGCTGATTTTATGCTCAGTATTTGTATAAGTCGTTCGATTTACAATGAATTCTTCATAACAAGAGCAAAGAGTCAGATCTCAATCAAAAAAGTCGTTATCGAGAAGGCATCATAATTGAGTAGTACAATACAACTTTTCAAACCAAGAAGCAAATCATCAAATCATAAAGTCCAACTGCACTTGTCTCATACTCATCCCATAATGCCTCTTATAAACCCAGAACTCAAAAATAATTAAACGACAGCGTAACAGACAAGTCTTCCTTAAACGTCAATGTGAAATAATTAAAATCCTCCTTAAACGTCAATGTGAAGTAAGACTCCCGTAGTGACTGTTGCAAAGTCTCACACCACAAATACAACCATGATCAGAATCAAACCATCAAGTTTAACCAAATGTAAATAAATCCTCCCAACATTTGCACATCCTACACTACATCACAGCAGACTTCATTACGTGGCTTCCCTGTAAAGCACATGAATTCAAAAAAACTATAACCCAACAATAATGCAACAAAACTATAACTAGTAATAGAAGATTAGATAAATTAAAAAAATTAACAAATTAAGGGAGACACGGTCGCTCATAACATACTCATGAGATGCAGTACAGTAAGCGAAAATCATCCAAACACCCTGCAGAGAAGCAAATTACAATTCAACTCCTATGCCGCATAACATACTCCATGAGATGCAGGACATTATACGAAAATAATCCAAACATCGCTGCAGAGAAACAAATAAAAATTAAATCCTTATATTTTGCTGCATAGAAACAAATCACGATTCAATCCTTCGGTTCGGTGATCAAGTATAGAGAAATTAAATAATAGAGGGTATACGCTCATCGAGAAATTAGGATATCCTGATATGCAACCATTCTAAACTCTAGTTCCTCAACCTCCAAAGAAATCTCAGAGACTCAAGACTTGCAGAAAAGGAATGAACACGAACACCAAACTTAATTGAAGGAAACAATAAACGCTCTTATTAGGAGGAAGTATAGAAACTTGATAAGATGAATATACGACATTACCCAACTAATCCAAACACCACTGCAGATAAACAAATCATAGTTCAATCCTTATGTATAGTGATCAATACCAGAAGAAAAAAATAATAAAAGGGAAACTCAAAAAAGACTTAGGTTATGTCGAGCCCTTGGTCATTGTGCGTTTCATATCATCCATAGGCAAAAGAAATGCCAGAGAACCAGCCATCCAGCCATCAGCACAAAAGGTGCAAAGAAATTTATGCAAAAGGGTTCAAAACTCGTCATCCTCAAATAGAGAACTATACTCAGAATTCACTCAAATAGAGAATTATACTCAGAATTACTCAAATAGAGAATTATACTCGGAATTCACTCAAATGGAGATGTATTGTGATAAATACCCAAAAAAAAAAATAATAGAAGGGAAACTCAAAAAATACTTAGCTATGTGTTGAACCCTTGGTCGTTGTCCTTTTCATATCATCCATAGGCAAAAGAAATGCCAGAAAACCAACCAGCTAGCTGGAAAGGTGCAAAGAAATTTATGCAAAAGGTTCAAAACTCGTTGTCCTCAAATAGAGAATTATACTCAGAGTTCACCCTCAAATAGAGAATTATACTCAGAATTCACCCTCAAATAGGGAATTATACTCAGAATTCACCCTCAAATAGGGAATTATACTCAGAATTCACCCTCAAATAGGGAATTATACTCAGAATTCACCCTCAAATAAAGAATTATACTCAGAATTCACCCTCAAATAAAGAATTATACTCAGAATTCACCCTCAAATAAAGAATTATACTCAGAATTCACCCTCAAATAAAGAATTATACTCAGAATTCACCCTCAAATAAAGAATTATACTCAGAATTCACGTAAATGAATTTACTAATTATAGAAACTTGATAAGATGAACATGCAACGTTACCCAACTAATCATATGTACTATGATCAATACCAGAAAAAAAAAATATTAATAGAAGGGAAACTCAAAAAAGACTTCGTTTTGTTGAGCCCTTGGTCGTTGTGCTTTTCATATCATCCATAGGCAAAAAAAAATTCAGGATCATTATTATACTGGTTTCAAAAATTTCCACGAAAGAGAGATTGCTGTCACTCATAATAGGCTCCCAGACATTGTTGTCACTCATAATAGGCTCTTAGACATTGTTGTGACTCATAATAGGCTCTCAGACATTGTTGTCCCTCATAATAGGCTCTCAGAGACATTGTTCTTACCCAAAATAGGCTCTCAGAGACATTGATGTCACTCATAATAGGCTCTCAGAGACATTGCTGTCACTCATAGTAAGAGACATTGTTGTCACTCATAATAGGTTCACAGGAGATTACATGCAACAATTCCAAACAAGTTTTCACAACTCAACCCATATGTTTGGTATGAATGAAAACTATACAAGAGCCAAAGACCTATTAGAGGATTATCCAGAAAAGCATCAAAATTGAATAGTGGAACTTTTCAAACCAAGGAGTAAACCTTCCAATCAAAGAGTAAAAGCCAACCGCACTTGTCCCATGCTCATCCCACAAAATGCCTCTTATGAACCACACATCATCAAAATACAACCAAGATTATAATCAAACCAACAATGTCCAAGCGAAAGAAACATTTAGCTTCACAAAACACATAATTCCCACAATTTAATTCTTGGAGAACAAGTAGAGAAAATAATTCAAACATCGAACACCATTCAATCCAACAATAGAGAGGAAAGTCATCGAGAAATTAGGATATGCTGAGCTACAACTGTTTTAAACTCTTTTTAGAATTTAGGGTTTCAAATCTCAAAAACTCGAATTGCTAAAGGGGAATGAACACAAACACCAAGTTAGGCTACGAAATCAAATAATCAGTAACAAATAAATGCATAAAATGTTGAGGTAAAGCTTCATGGACCTGTATTTGCCGCCTCATACATTCTTGTCAACATCTGAATGTCTTTCTTTAAACCCACCAAAAAACAACTCGTGTAACAAACAATGTATGATTCACTTAGGTGCAAACGTGTAACAATGGAAGAAAACTGCTCGTGATACTCAAGAACGGTGGTCTAAACTAAAGAACGTTGCACACGCACATCCACGAAAACCAGGAAACCAATTTTTGCTAATCTTGTACCGCAAGAATAAGAAGAGGAGGGATTACCTTCTGGGATGTACTCCCCGAATAACCGCGACTGTCATCCGCATGTTGCTTTGTGAATTCTTGAAATTGATGTTTAAGTGAATTGCATAGAATAAGAAGAGGGTTTTTTTGCACAGAACCCACCAATTCCATGAGCCGCGATTCTAAATGAAAGCAAACACAGTCCTCCAAATCTTTCGTTGCAACAAGATCGCCTAGACCAGTGTCTTCACCAAGAATTTGTTATTAAGAGAGGAAACAAGAAGGTAAGTATTGTGTTATGTTCTGTTTTTGTACATGGGAATCAACTTTATAATGCCTAACTATAACCTAGTAAGTGCTGAAGTTTTAGTTTATTTATTTTCAAGGGAAAGACTATGATCTCACCAATAATTAATAATAGCATAAATTCTAAATAGAACTCTCAATTTTCTAGTTCCCATATTGGAAACAGAACTAAATACAGCTGTCATGTTGGAGATCATTCACATATTGGAAGATAGAAGAGATCATCATATCAGATCAAGGATGCGGGTGGGGTCATATTCAGAATGTAACCCAAAACTACTAAAAACAATAGAAAGCAAGATTCATTTGTCAATGCAGCAAACAAAACACTACAAAATCAAATTGTCCAATGCTATTGATAATTTAGTAAATGCAGTAATAACTAAGTAAATCCAAAATTAATTCAGTACTATGAAACTAAAGATCAATAATACTTTCCTTTTTAATAATTTCAATTGGACCATGTAAAAGGGTCAAATTTCACAACTCGTAAAAGCTACTTAGAAATGAACAAAAGTTTCAAAAAGAAGAGTAAATATGCAGAAAAGGATGCATATGGGGCAATAGAGATAGAGAGCTCACTGAACAGTTTCGAGAAATGGCATGGCTGAACAGGACAAGAAACACAAACTGTTAATGACCATGATATTTTTTCCTTATCTTTTCTTCACTATTATACTTCATATAAGTTGTTAGAAGTTCAAATCACTAAGAAATGGAGAAAAAAAATGACCTCAAATCGGGAAAGAAATCATTGAAGAGAAGTTTACATTTTATCAACACATTGCAAGACAAATCCTTCCCAAATTATAAACACCCACAAGAACTGTCAGTCACACTACAAGGTTAGCAATGAATCCAACCAAAACTTAGAATCCAAACAAGAAGTTTAGTCAGTCACAAATAAAGACATAAGAAATATAAGGGTAACAAAATCTAAAGCTTCACAAATCCCCTGGCTAGTGTTTCCACATCCTATACCTCAGGTATCAGTCTTGAAAAATATGCTCAATGTACGAAGTTTCAAATAAAAGGGAGACATCTTCACTGAGCATTGTGTTATTATTAACCTTTAATGTGCTGAAAAGGAATCAACATAATCACAAATCAAACAGCTAGATTTGATAGATTTCAATAATCAAACAAGAACTGTATTCAAATTTATGTTTTTTAATCCTCAACCGGAATCCTGATGAAAAGGAACTAACACAAGCAGATAAACAGTTACATATGATAGATCTCTGGCATCAACTAAATAACTACATCCAAACTCAAGTAGACATCTGCCATCAATGAGCAAGACACAAATAAAGACAAAAAATGTATGGATAACAAAACCTAAAGCATCAAAGATCTCCTACATCACATCTGTTGCATGTCTTTCGTGTGTACACTTGTAGATTTTAATCCTCATCCAGTCTTACATGCTAAAAAGGAATGAACACAAGAAATCAACACCTAGACATAAATAATTGAAGAACAATATTTAAATTCAAGGAATTCAAAAACCAGCGTGAGTTGCTCATAAAAGGCTCAATGAGATACAGCTCATCACACAAAACCAAACCAAATCCTGCTGCAGAGAAACAAAACCACAATTTAAATCTAAATGTACGGTGATCAACTCCAACTCAACACAAGGAATTCAAAAACCAGTGAGTTGCTCATAAAAGGCTCAATGAGATACAGGTCATCACACAAAACCAAACCAAATCCTGCTGCAGAGAAACAAACCACAATTCAAATCTTAATGTACGGCGATCAACTCCAACTCAACACATAGAAGAAATTAAGTTCTTGTTTCATTTCCAGCTTCATGTAGATGGTAGTGCTAAACAAATCCTATTCTCCAAAAGGATTGATAACAAGGAGGATATCAAATTAAAATCCAAAATACAATAAAAAGGTACCAAGAGTAATTCTCCAAATTGCTGAGTAACAGTTTTCTCATGCTACTCCACTCCAGGAACCAATGCCTTTAAGATAGGAATAATTCCTGATATGAAAAGGAAGGAAAACAACCAAAGAACAAAACAAAGAAGAAAATAGCAAGTTCAGAATGAAGATATAATAAAGAACACAGCTAGAACAAATAAGTAAAAAGGAAACTCATAAAAAATCAGGTTCTCCCAAGTTGTAAGTCGTCCTAATCTTATGATTTTTAATACTAAGTCAACAAATGCTGAAAAGGGATGAATGCTAACTTTCAGAAATAATCAGCATAAAAGAAAAAATAGAAGAAATAGATATGATAGATCTCTGTCATCGAATAAAAAACTACATTCAAAATGATAAAGACAAAAATATGTGTGGATACCAAAACCTTAAGCTTCAAGGATCTCCTGGCAGTATTTCGATATCCTACCTCACATCCGTTGCATGTTTTTCCTGTACTATGCACCCCAGGAATTCAAGAAGGATAAAACTGCTCATAAATTTGAAGTATAGAGACAATAATACATTCAAAACAAAGAGAGACATCATCACTCAACAAGCTCTGAAGTATAGAGACAATAAGACATTCAAAACAAAGGGAGGGATCATCACTCAACAAGCTCGATGAGATACAGGATGAAACATAATCCAAACATCAATGCACAAAAACAAACAACAATTTAATCCTCATGCTTCGTGATCAAATTTCAAGAAATCAAATAGAGGAAACTCATAAGAAATTAGGTTATCCTGAAATATTGGTCGTTCTAAACACTTCCAGATATAATCCTAACTTCCAGATATAATCCTACCTAACCATTCTTGCAGTCTCCATGCTAAAAAGGAATGAACATAAACAAATCAACACCTAGACTTAGCAAACTAAGTCAATAATAAAGACCAAGAATTTAAGAAAAGATTAGATTTGATGAACCATTCAAGAATTAAAAAAACCGTCGTAGTTGCACATAACAGGCTCGATAAGATACAGGTCATCACAGAACAGAACACTTCCAGATATAATCCTAACCATTCTTGCAGTCTCGACATGCTAAAAAGGAATGAACACAAACAAATCAACACCTAGACTTAGCAAACTAAGTCAGTAATAAAGACCAAGAATTTAAATAAAGATAAGATGAATTAACAAATTGAAGAAATAAAAAAAGTAAGAATTTAAGAAAAGACGAGATGAACTATTCAAGAATTCAAATACCGTCGGAGTTGCGCATAACAGGCTCGATAAGATACATGTCATCACACAGAACAAAACAAAACCCTGCTATAGAGAAACAAATCAAAATTCAAATCTTAATGTTCCATGATCAACTCCAACACAAAGTTAAATAGCCTTTCTCATTTAATCTTCCGCTTCATGCAGACAGTGCTCAAACAAATCTTATTCCTAAAGGATTGTTAACAAAAAGGATCCAGTTAAAATTCAAAATACTTTATAAAAAAAAAGGTTACAAGAGTAATTCTCAAAATTGTAGAGCAACACAAAGTTTTCTCATGCTACTCCACTCCAGAAACCAATGCCTTTAAGATTGAAACAATTCCTGATATGGAAAGCAAGGAAAACAACCAAAGGAAACATTATCCCAAGTTGTAAGCCGTTCTAAACTCTAATGATTTTTAATACTCAATCAGCAAATGCTGAAAAGAGATGCATGCAAGTTCAACCAACTCCTGGATTTGTCAATGAAGGGAACTAATAAAGACAAAAATAAAGTTTCCTAATAAAAAACTGAAACCAAATAGTCCCGAGCTCTTGCTAATAATTACCACTACTAAAATGAAAGAAGGAATTACTCCAAGATCCTTCTTTTCAGTTTATCTACACCTGAGACCACCAAAGTGCCTAAGATCACTGTATAGAGACACCATCATAAATTCAAGTTGCCAAGAGACAAAGATCATAATTCAATCCCTTTGTCATGATCATATGTTCAAATTGGACATTCATTGGCCCTCCATTATTTATTCGGTTATGCCTAAGAAGAAAAAACAAAAATCCAACCAACAAGTTTAGCCAAAAACAAATTAATGCAAAACAAAGAATTAATATAAGTGTAGGAAAAATAAACTAATGCCTCACAGTTCAAGGAATATCCCGCCATTGTTTCCCTGTCTTACCCCACATATCCCTGTAAATAACAATAATTCAACAAAACTATAACCCAACAATAATGCAACAAAACTATAACTGGTAATAGAAAACGATTAGATAAATTAAAAAATTTAACAAATTATGGGAAACACGGTCGCTCATAACATACTCATGAGATGCAGTACAGTAAGAGAAAATCATCCAAACACCCTGCAGAGAAGCAAATTACAATTCAACTCCTATGCCGCATAACATACTCCATGAGATGCATGACATTATACGAAAATAATCCAAACATCGCTGCAGAGAAACAAATAAAAATTAAATCCTTATATTTGCTGCATAGAAACAAATCATGATTCAATCCTTCAGTTCGATGGTCAAGTATAGAGAAATTAAATAATAGAGGGCATGCTCATTGAGAAATTAGAATATCCTGATATGCAACCATTCTAAACTCTAGTTCCTCAACCGCCAAAGAAATCTCAGAGACTCAAGACTTGCAGAAAAGGAATGAACACGAACACCAAACTTAATTGAAGGAAACAAAAAATGCTGTACAGTCCAAAAACTGAAGGGAACAATAAACGCTCTTATTAGGAGGAAGTATAGAAACTTGATAAGATGAATATGTGACATTACCCAACTCATCCAAACACCACTGCAGATAAACAAATCATAGTTCAATCCTTATGTATTGTGATCAATACCAGAAGAAAAAAATAATAAAAGGGAAACTCAAAAAAGACTTAGGTTATGTTGAGCCCTTGGTCGTTGTGCGTTTCATATCATCCATAGGCAAAAGAAATGCTAGAGAACCAGCCATCAGCTCAAAAGGTGCAAAGAAATTTATGCAAAAAGGTTCAAAACTCATCATCCTCAAATTGAGAACTATACTCAGAATTCACTCAAATAGAGAATTATACTCAGAATTCCTCAAATAGAGAATTATACTCGGAATTCACTCCAATAGAGATGTATTGTGATAAATACCCCCAAAAAAAAAATAGAAGGGAAACACAAAAAATACTTAGCTACGTGCCGAGCCCTTGGCCATTGTCCTTTTCATATCATCCATAGGCAAAAGAATGCCAGAAAACCAACCAGCTAGCTGGAAAGGTGCAAAGAAATTTACGCAAAAGGTTCAAAACTCGTCATCCTCAAATAGAGAATTATACTCGGAATTCACCCTCAAATAAAGAATTAATCTCAGAATTCACCCTCAAATAGGGAATTATACTCAGAATTCACCCTCAAATAGGGAATTATACTCAGAATTCACCCTCAAATAGGGAATTATACTCATAATTCACCCTCCAATAAAGAATTATACTCAGAATTCACCCTCAAATAAAGAATTATACTTGGAATTCACGTAAATGAATTTACTAATTATAGAAACTTGATAAGATGAACATGCAACGTTACCCAACTAATCATATGTACTGTGATCAATACCAGAAAAAAAATATTAATAGAAGGGAAACTCAAAAAAGACTTAGTTTTGTCGAGCACTTGGTCATTGTGCTTTTCATATCATCCATAGGCAAAAAAAATGTCAGAGAATCAGCCACCAGCTGAAAAGGTGCAAAGAAATTTATGCAAAAGTTTCAAAACTCATCATTAAATTATACTCAGAATTCATGTAAATGAATTTACTAATAATTCTAGGGTTCTTCAATCCAACAAAAGCAAATTGATCATCGATCTTACTATTGTGAGCAAGTTTTCCTCTTATTGATATGCTTAAACTCAACGTGTAGCCCTGACCTAAGGTCTCACAAATAGCCCCCTTGGTTTCTGCATATAAGGTTAAACAATCCATACATTGGAGTTGCTTTTAAACCAACCACGAGGAACGTCCTACCCCCACACATCCCTCTAAAGAACAATAATTCAACAAACTATAACTGGTAATAGATGATGAAGTATAGAACAATAAGATAAATTTCAAGAATTAAAAAACCAAGGGAGAACAGTCGCTCATAACATACTCATGAGGTGCAGGACACCAAGCAAAATCCATACATATTCCATAAGATGCAGGACAGAATGCAAATCATCCAAACAGGAACCAAATCACAATCCAACCCTTATGTCTCATAACATACTCCATGAGATGTTACAGGACATTAAGCGAAAATAATTCAAACACCAATTCAACCCTTAGGGCCTCATAACATACTCCATGAGATGCTGCAGGACATTAAAGGAAAATAATTCAAATGTTGAACACAATTCAATCATTCAAGATCAAGTAGAGAGAAATTAAACAATAGAGAGGAAACTCATCGATAAAATTAGGATATCCTCAGCTGCAGCATTTTAAACTTTTTAGGGTTTCAAATCTCAGAAACTCGAATTGCTGAAGGGGAGAGTAAACATAAACATCAAGTTAGGCAACGAAACCAAATAATCAGTCACGAATAAACACATAAGAAAGCACAAGGGTAACAAAACATAATACTTCACTTCACATCCATTGCGTGTCTTCCCTGTACAGCCCAAAAATTCAAGAAAACAACTACCTAAATTAATTAGGCATGAAATCCCACTCTGCAAGATTATCCAAAGAATAATAACTAGAAAGAAAATAATGAATGCAAAAGATAAAAAAAAATATAAAGTTTCAAGATCTCCATGTTTCCCAAACATGACACACATCCATTATCTCCTTGTAGAGGACGAGAATTAAATCAAGAAAACTAATATCTATCTTAAGAGATTACAAAACGATGTTAAAAGAAACAATTCCAAGTACTGATGGAGAGAAACAGGTTGACAATACAACCTTTATGTTTGGCACAAGTCCAGAAAAAATACATTATAAGACCAAATTAACAAGCTTCTCAGATTGAACAAGATCATCAAGGGATTAAAATTAAGAAACATAGCAATCAATAAGATGATCACAGCCCAGTAAAGAGTATAAGATCATATCCAAAATTCCCAAGACGGCTAATTCAACAACCAACCACATAGTAAAAGACAAATCCTCCCCAAATTCAAGTGTCTCTAACACTCTTATAAACCCATAACGCATCCCAATCTTATGAGAAACACAAATAAGTAGGCAAAGTAAGAGAGTTGTTTGATAGAAATCAATGAACACAAACAAATGCAAGTCAAAGGGAATGGAACTTAATCCTCAAATGAATAACCACATCACTTCCAAATAACACATCCTGAGAACGCAGTGAAACTAAATACCATAGCTGAGAAGTAAGAAAGAAACAAAGGTTGTTTTTGACAACAAAGAAAATGAAAGCAAACCAAACTCTTTGCTATTAAATGACTCCGTTGCTGAAAGAAATGTCTGAGAGTGGACTAAATAGAAAATAAAATGGTTGACACAGACTTATAGTGCCTGTCATAAAGAGGTAAGTATTCCCAATCCTCAAGTTTATCCATGAATAATAGCAGCAAAGAAAATAATAAACGCAAAGAATAAAACCTAAATTTCCACAGGGTCCCGATCCTTTCCCAAACCTACACCACCCCTCCATTTCCTCCCTGAAAAGACAAAACCATGAATTCCAATGATAAATTATGCAAGAACAAGTTCAAAATTCATTTGCCCATGCAGGAAACAAAAGAAGACAAAATAAAAAGTTCTGAATCAAAGAATGAAGGCAAATAATCCTCAGTTCTTGCTAATTACGATCACTAAATTGAAAGAAACAACTTCAAGATCCATCTTCTCAATACTGCTACACCTAAAAAATATACAATTTTCAGAACTTCAATACGAAAGATCCAAAATCAAGATCTTCAAATCCTCTTTAATCATCATACACCTGGCCAAACACGATATCGCACATGGATACCAACACTACTTAGAGCCAGGAATCTGTCCATCCATGTTATAGTTTTATGAAAACCACTGCAATTCTGTTATAATTAAATGATCATATTTAACAAAACATCTATGTAATTCTGTTATAAATCTCAAATGAAGACTCAATGTGCTGCAAACAAATAAATGCAAATTTCAAAACTGGACAAAGGAGAAACCCAAATGGAGACTAAAGTGAAGCATTTAAAATAATTTCAGGATCATTATTATACTGGTTTCAAAAATTTCCACCAAAGAGACATTGATGTCACTCATAATAGGCTCCCAGACATTGCTGTCACTCATAATAGGCTCTCAGACATTGCTGTCACTCATAATAGGCTCTCAGACATTGCTGTTACTCGTAATAGGCTCTCAGACATTGCTGTCCCTCATAATAGGCTCTCAGAGACATTGCTGTCACCCAAATAGGCTCTCAGAGACATTGCTGTCACTCGTAATAGGCTCACAGGAGATTACATGCAACAATTCCAAACAAGTTTTCACAACTCAACCCATATGTTTGGTATGAATGAAAACTATACAAGAGCCAAAGACCTATTAGAGGATTATCCAGAAAAGCATCAAAATTGAATAGTAGAACTTTTCAAACCAAGGAGTAAACCTTCCAATCAAAGAGTAAAAGCCAACCGCACTTGTCCCATGCTCATCCCACAAAATGCCTCTTATGAACCACACATCATCAAAATACAACCAAGATTATAATCAAACCAACAATGTGCAAGCGAAAGAAACATTTAGCTTCACAAAACACATAATTCCCACAATTTAATCCTTGGAGAACAAGTAGAGAAAATAATTCAAACATCGAACACCATTCAATCCAACAATAGAGAGGAAACTCATCAAGAAATTAGGATATGCTAAGCTACAGCCGTTTTAAACTCCCTTTAGAATTTAGGGTTTCAAATCTCAGAAACTCGAATTGCGGAAGGGGAATGAACACAAACACCAAGTCAGGCTACGAAATCAAATAATCAGTAACGAATAAACGCATAAGATGGTGTGGTAAAGCTTCACGGACCTGTATTTGCCGCCTCATACATTCTTGTCAACATCTGAATGTCTTTCTTTAAACCCACCAAAAAACAACTCGTGTAACAAGAACGGTGGTCTCACCAAAGAACGTTGCACACGCACATCCAGAGAAAACCAGAAAACCATTTTTTGCTAATCTCGTACCGCAAGAAGAAGAAGAGGGATGGCGCTACCCTCTGGAATGTACTCCCCGAATAACCCCGACTGTCATCCGCATGTTGCTTTGTGAATTCTTGAAATTGATGTTTAAGTGAATTGCATAGAATAAGAAGAAGAAGAGGGTTTTTTTGCATAGAACCCACCAATTCCATGAGCCGCGATTCTAAATGAGAGCAAACGCGGTCCTCCAAATCTTTCGTTGCAACAAGATCGCCTTGTGGAATCTGCCATGAGTACTAGCCCAAGATCGCCTAGACTGATACCAGTGTCTTCACCAAGAATTTGTTATTAAGAGAGGAAACAAGCAAGTAAGTACTGTGTTATGTTCTGTTTTTGTACATGGTAATCAATTTTTATACTGCCTAACTATAACCTAGTAAATGCTGAAGTTTTAGTTTATTTATTTTTAAGGGAAAGACTATAATCTGATCAATAATTAATAATAGCATAAATTCTAAAAGTAATTTATAGAAAAAAGATCTTTTAATATAAATAATGTTAATTCTTTAATAAATATATTGTATAATATATTTAAGGTATTTTCCATCACTTCTATTTTTAGAAAATGTGAATCTAATTTTCAAAATTATACCGTTTAAAACAATTTTTAGTCGGCGAAAAGTTTATAAATATCAATAGAAGAAGACTTTAAATTTATTTATTTGTTAATATTATTATTTTTTCAATAGTTACTGCAGAAAAAACAACCAAATATAAAAAATTCACTCTTAAATTTAGATGTTCTTATCATATTTTTAAAAAAAATATTACTGAAAATAGATTATATTACATAAGAACTGGTTTCATCCTCTCTATTAGTCAATATTCACACACTACTAAATTTAATTTATTATCTTTAGTAATATTTGTGTAGTAACATTTTACAATATATAAATTTTAAATGCTATAATAACATTTTTATATATAAATGTCATTATAAATAATATAAATATAATATTGTAACATTTTATAAATAAATGTTACAACAAACAACATTAAATTAATATATAGTAGATTTTTTAGATGTTATTAAAAGATAACTTAGTAAATAAATACTACAATAAACAAATTTAAATTAAGATATATTATTTTTTTAAATATTACTAAAAAATAATTTTTTCGATTAAATAAAATAAAAATAGTATTTATTTTACTAAAAAAATCAACAAGCATAAATTAATTTTGAAAAATTAATTATCATATTTATTAAATCACTATTATAAACAATTTTTATTTATTTATTTAAATTTTTATATTAAAAGAATTTGAAACAGTTAGGTAGCAACAAAGGAATTGTTGATACTACAGTTATAAGAGGTGAACTAGTAATTAACCTAGATAGATTAATATATATATATATATATATATATATATATATATATATATATATATATTCCTACCAAATTGAGATTAAAGAGACATTTTTAATTTAACAATAGTATGTTTGAGTTGTATATTTAATTCATATTTGTTGTGTTTGTCTTTATAAGTGTATTAAAATAAAATAAATATAACAAAAATAATAAACTTATTCGTATAGTTTATAACAATATATATATATATATACACACACGTGTATTACTATTCATTAATATAATGTGATATATATACTTTACTTTTTAAAAAACTTACATTTAGATTTTTAATAAAGTAGTTAAGTTTTAAGTTCTGACATATTGTTTAATTTAATTTCATTACCATCCATTACTTGCTTAAAAATGTTTTATGTTTTTATATTTAAATAAATATTAAATAATGGATGATTTATAATACATTGTTAAAAAACATAAGTATAATAATTTTGAGAACGTGGAAAATAAATAATAATTTACGGTAATAATTATAAATGTAAAATATGTACAGTAAAATAAAAAGTAAACTTTATATTTAGCCAAAGATAGTCATGGATAAATGACCATAAAAAAAAGTGACAATATGAGCGTTGAGTGAGAATACATTATTTAATATAAAAAATATGATTATATTATTCTTTTTATCAGCAAAAGCTTATTATATTACTTAACAATTAGAATTAACTACTTTTACATAAGTTATTTAATGTGCATAATTGCTAATAAAAAATAATTTAATTCTCATAATTAATAAAGTGTATATCTTTTTGGTTTTGTAACTATTTTTTTTCTATATTTTGGATTTAAATTAATGCTAAATTGACTCAAATATGAGTGAAAAAATGGATATAAATTTTAAATAATAAAAATAATAATGTTAAGTTGATTGAAATTTAGGCATAGTTAAGTTTAATGAACTTTTTATATAAGAATTGATGGTACCATTGGTAGTGTCATTGGTAGTGTCATGGGTAGTACCATTGATAGTACCACAGGATAGGATCATCGAAAATACCACCGCTAGTACCTCGGTGATACCATCGGTGGTACCTCCGGTGGTATCATCGGAAGTACCACCGATAGTATCTCGGTGGTACTATCGGTAATACCACCGATGATAAAGTAATATTGGTAGTACCAGTAGTAGTAAAGTACCACTGGTTATACCAGTGGTAAGAACACTGATAGTACAAGTGATAATAATACTTGTAGTACCATATGTACTAAAATTGGTAGTAGCATTATTTGTATTATTATTATTGTTGTTGGTTTTCTTACTGCTAGTATTATTATACTTACATGCATGATCATATTAATATTGATTATACTTATATATATTAGTTATTCAATTAATGGAGATAATTGATTATTTAGAATGGTTTGCTATGATTTAATTAAAGAATTGGTTTTGGATTATTTATAAATTAATTTATATTTAATTTATTGTTTATTATTATATAAAAAAAATCAAATTTATTGTTTCTAACACAAGGTTTCTTTTTCATCTTCCTGAAGTTTACTTACTTAAAACTGAAAACCTTTTTTAATTCATTTTTCCATAGTTAATGCCTTACCTTTGGAATTTGGATTTTGTTTACTAGTTAAAACATACACATCTTGCAAAATGAAAATTTAAATATGGAAATACATTTCAGAATTTTGGAAAGCATAATACATTCATATACATTCTTAAATGTATTAACACCTTTTTTTTTATATATTATAGAATGGATTTTTGAATCAGAAAATAATTCTCAAAATATGTATTTTAAATTATATTAATATATTTTGGAATATATATATTTTATAATATTTTTTCAAAATGTGCAACTCAAAATATATTAATATTTTAGAATATATTTTCAGATTCAGAAATATATTTTAAAATGTATATTCCAAAATACATTAATGCATAATCTGTCATACTAATAGTAAATTTGGAAATTCAATTTTTATGAGGTGCAACATCAATATATACGGTGCAGAATGCAATAACGGCAAGGAAAGACATCTCAGAATAAAATGGGCTGGGTCGAAAGCCTTTTTAAACAAAATTTTAAGCGTGCTATTTTGCCAGCATATTCCTCCACGTACTTAATTCGAAATCGAATATATGGTGAGAAATCATTTCCCTTTGTCTCTTAACAGGTTATATATACGAAACTAATGAATATAGCATCGATCCCTTTCCTATTATTTTTATGATTATGTATTAGTTGGCATGTTATCTGCGAATACTCATATACTTATGCTCTAAGAATTTAACTAGAATGCTCTAGAATACGTTATACTTTTTTTTTTTTAAGAAGGAAAACTTCAATAGTGTCTATTTAGCAGGGCCTTTTTCATCCTCCACTCCGCAATTTCTCGGCGCATTCCCACAATTTTCCAAATAACCATTTTATCATTTTTTTAAAATGTTTATTTATTACCTTTTATGCAAAAATTTCAGAATACATTTTTTGAAATTTTTGAAACAGACTTTTCAGAAGGAAATTTCAAAATGTTTAAAATACATATTAAAACAAAATGTATGGAACAAGTTTTCTATAACGTATATAATATATTTCCGAATGTATTTTTGGGAATAGTTTTTTAATACTAGTTTTTCAAAATGAGGTTTTTTTACAGGCATCGTGTTTTCTCTCTCTTCTTCTTCATCTGCGTTCTCTCTCTCTTCTTCTACAACGGCAATGGTGCAACAACATCCGTAGGGTGATGTAGTGCAGTGATAGAAGAGGTATTTTTGTCTTTTTGATTAGTAATAAGGATGAAGTTAGTAATGATGGGGTGCAGGAGGCAAAAATCTTGAGCAGGATTGTTTAGGCCCAACAACGAAGCACGCGGTCCAAGATGGCTGGCTGAAGAATAAAATTATTAATCAAGATTACGTGGACATATAATTGGATTGTTTTATATTGTTAGGAGGAAAGAAGAGAATGTTTTGAAAATGAGTTGGAGGTTTGTGAAAGTAAATAGAAGTTAGTTTATTTGATTCCTTTTTTTGGCTTTTAATTAATATTATATTAGTGTTGAATGTTGTCTTAGCTTGTAAGATAGGAGTTGAAGAAGTTGATACGCAGGGAGTAGGTGTTAATGTCTGCTTCCGTAGGATTAGAAGAATGCAATACCATAAATAAATCGCAGGACTTGGTCCAAATTAAAGTCAAAACAGAACAACATTTTTACTTTCTCTCTTTTCTTAGCTCTCAATTATCTTAATACAACCTCAATTGCAACCATATACTCAACTTCCGTATCCCACATTTACAGGTCACCACAACAATTCACTCTCAACAATGTCACTTTTCTCCTTGTCTTTTTAAAAAACCTATAAACATTGCGTTTCACTTTCAAATCCCAGCTTCTCATCATTAATTCAATAATAGATTAAAATTGAAATCAATGATGATAATAATAATAATATAATTGTCTTTGCACTTTGCAAACCCCACTAACAAATTGAAAAAAAGGAAAAAGAAGGAGCTATGCCTAGTATATGTATGTCTTTTGTTTCAGTATCTATGCATAAGATTAATGGGTGTTTATAGCTTGGATTTTTCCTTTTGGTTCTGGCGCACTAATTCTTAATCAGTTGTTAATTAAAGGAATTAGTGATGGTGATGTTTAAATTGCGGGCCATCAACCCCAGCAAGGCATGTGGTCAAACCACGACAAGGAATGAAAATTGGTCAAATGCTACCAAAAACTGATAAAATCTCAAACAATCACTACTACATTGGGTAGGCGGTGCAATTAATTGCCAATTTGACATACTCATGTTGCTTTACTTTCACTTCAACTAAAATAAAATTATATTATTAATCTTATCATGAATTCACGTTCACTATATTTCATGCTGTATAGAAATAAAATAAAAAGTGAGATAACAACACTTTATAATATATAAAAAATAATCTAAATTTTATTTTAAGAATAATTTTATAAAATTGAGTTAAATTTAATATATTTTTTAAAAAATTAAATTGATATTTTATTCACAATCAAAATTTTATTTTTCATTTTAAATGAAACTTAAATTAAGTTCATATTTCATTGTTAATTTCTTTAATTATATGACTAGCGAAAATAAAGACGTTTTCATGTTTGTATATCTAATTTTTTAATTTTATTATAAATATGTGTATTTATATTTTTAAATATTTTTATAAATTTATATTGTAATATTTTAAAATATGTAAGAAAACCAAATGAATGTAAAGGAGATGGAGGAGTTGAAACAAAATTATGAAAAAATTGAATTGAATTTAGATTCATTAAATGACTAATTTTTTGGTAGATTAATCAAAAGATAAAAGAGAAAAAGAAATGAGCACTAGGTGTCATAGAATGCTTTTTTTACTGGTATATCACAGAAAGGTCTTTTTCTTGATTTTTAGGAGATCATGATAACATGTCTATTTGGTTTTGCGTATGAAATCTAATTTTTGTATAAGACTTGGAGTATTCTAAAATGTTTGATGTTATTTTATTAATTCTTTGTTCATAAAAAAATGAAAATGAGAGTGAATATATACATAAAAATAACAGAAAGTATGAGAAGGAAAATATATGTCTCAAGAGAAAAGAAAAAGAATGAAAAGAAAGAAGTGAAGTTTGAATTGAAATATGTTATTTATAAAATTTAGTAATGGATAATTTTAAGAAAAAAAGAAAAATGATCAAATTAATATTTTTTAAAAAATAAAATTAGATTTTTTTTTATTAAACTAATTGTTATTTTTTCTAAGAAAAAATTATGTACACTAAAAAACAATATATTGCTGTAGATGATGTTACATTGATATTGATCTGAAATCCTGATACGGATTCAATAAAAAAGTGCCTATTTAAGTGATTTACATGTCCTCTATTAAGAAAAGTCTGATGATGAAAGTAAAAAACAACTTAATCTAAATTTTGTTATTTTATTACTCTTTTATTATTTTTTCAGAGTATCTCTTTATTTTCTAAGGCAGAGAGTTATTGAAGGGACAGACATCCCTTTCTCATTAAACCAACATACTTTAATTAATTTTACAGTACTGTGCTATATCCACGTGTTTTGCATAAAGTCTTCATCTTCATCCATATCCTAATAAATAAGCTAACACAGTACTAAGACAAACACTTATTCACCATAATTTCGTATTTGTTTTAAGATTTCAAAATTTCTCATTTGATATACGTGTCGTCCCTCACTTCTCCTAAATTCCGTGTCATTATTGGTTCACATGAAGCCTTTTGAATTTTGATTGTGTACATTAAAAGGCTTTAAAATGAAAATGAAGAAAGAAACTCAGTAGTGACTCAAAACTAAAGGTTGAGCTGAGAAAGTTGGTGAAAGATTATGTAAATTTTTTGATGGGGATTAATTCATCCATAAAATGAATGCAAACTTCACATAAATAAAGAAAAGTAGAATTACTATAGTTCTCTCTCTCATTTCACAAAAAAGAAGAAAACCTATACCTGTCCATGGCCTAAAGCAATAAAGCCTAAAGTCCAGTTTTGCCAGCATGACATTTTTGTTTCTGCTTATTGTACCAATGCATGCATTCACCCTCAAACTTACATTCTCTTATCCTATTCCTCTAGCTTTCCTATACGAAACTTTGTTTCATTTAATGGATATGGCAGAAGCCATCAAAATGGTCCAACTGTACTGTACTTCACCGATCCCATGCCATGCATGTAAAGTAAATGCACACACAAAATCAAATCAACCAATTTATTTCACACCTTTTTCTCTCTCTAAAATATATCATTGTTAGCTTCCATGTCTTCACTTCTACCTTCCTTCAAATTTAAGTTTTAATACATTTTCCTGTTTCCTGATGTAAAATGAGCCACTACAGATTCGCAAATACTACTGATATTATTAAATAATTTAATGCTTATGCCAATAAAATTCTTTTTTGTTCATATTTCTCGGGGATTATGTTACATGTACGTATAAAGAATGAAAAATGTTAGTTGTAATCTGACAGGATTATCAATATCAGTACCATAAAAAAAATTTATACCACTCATAAAAGATCTGTAGGGCAACTGAGTGAGGAAGAGTGTGAAAATGATAAAATTAGAATGAAGTTGATGGGAATTTTAGCATGCAGAGAATGGGCCAGGATGAGTTAAGATGATGTATTGATGTGTGGTATGGAGTGGTGAATGCCACAGGATTGGCATCTTTTAAGCCTTGAATGGTACTTCAACTTAATCTATTGACTATATAGTATTGGCAGCGTGCTCTCTTCTTCTTTTCGTCCTTTACTCCAATCATTCATTCTTCCTCTGCATCTTCTTCCTGCTCACATTTATTCTCCATATTCATTTACTTTTCACCTCACTTTTTAACTCTACATTGTTGCATGAGCTACCAACATTTACTTATTCTCTACACAATTTAGAAGAAAAAAGCACATTCCGAATGGATTGGATTTGTTCTTTGATATAGATTTGTTGAAGTTGGTGTATTGAAATTGAGAAGGTATTAGGAAGGGTGCTGTATGGTAAATAGAAGAATGATTGCAGGTAGACAAGACACCTGACTCCCACCTAGCAATTAGCAAATCAAATCCCAATGTGATGGGTGGAAAAAAGGGAAGACAAGAAGTGTTGGATGCATGAATCTGTATGTAATGAGTTGTATATACGAGTGCAAAAGGAAACGGTGGTCTCAGCCGTGCAATTCTTCCTCCAAAATCATTCGCCGTAAACCATGACTTTGGCTTCCCAGGTTTTTGCTGCACTTCGCGTAAATACAGGACTCCTTCTAGGTAGGGCATCTTCCTCCCACCTTCTCCTTCTCAAAATACTTTTCACACCTTTGAAAAATGGAAAATATTTCTTTCAGACAACATAGTAAAAACATGCACTTAACACCATATAATAATAATAATAATTAACTCAACTCATCATTAACAATGATATTACGCTTAATAATCCCAAAACTGCAATAAAAAGATATTTAGACTTTCTCTACAAATCCAAAGAAAGAAAGATATATGATATTTATTATAAATAGGTGGGTATCTCTAAGTAAAAGTTTTTATTTATTTATTTATTTTTTTATATGGTGTAAGTTATCGCATGATTGGTTAATGAATCATATTTTGTAAAATATTGACTTGATTATCTAAGTACATATATGCTCCACTTCGAGATAAACAACTTTTTCTAACTCATTATCAAGGAAGAAAAAAAAAACTCGAATTAGGAACTAAATTTTTTGTACAATTTAAGATGAAATTTATCAATGTAAAAATACTATGATTTTTTTTTAATAGAGAAAACTAATTATTGCTCTAATTTTACTATTTGTTGAGTTGTTTTTAATTTTTTTATATAGTTTAAATTAAAAAAAATTAATATTACAAGCTAAAATAATATAATGATATATAAAAATTATACACAATGAAAATTGTAAAAAAAACTTAATATAACAATAGTTCAAATTGATAAATAGAAAACTAATTTGTAAAAAAAATAAAAAAAGTAAATTTAAAATGCTCACTAGTTTAAATAAAAACTACTTTTTTAAATAAAAATATATATAAATTTTTAAAAAAAAAAAATACAAATACTAAACCTTTTAATAAAAAAATAATTTTAAAAAATATAAATGATAATTAATATATTTTCCTATAAAATAATTTTTTTATATATAATAAAATTTAAACTATATTCTTTTATATCATTTTACATTTACTAATTTATCCACTAGTTTGATAAAATAACTTTAAATCAATAAACTAGATTATCAATTTAAAATTTTAAAAATTTATCCAGGCTAACTTATCATCTAACAACTAGTTTATTAATTATTAGTTAGTTTTACCCAATACAATCATTCGCACTTTTTAAAAATGTCTCCTAAAAACATGTCTTATATTAGTCTCTGTTACTTAGAGATACCCACCTATTTATAATAACATGTTTTATATTAGTCTCTTTTCTTTTCTTTGTTATTAAAAAACGATTTTAAAAAAATTAACAATAAAGAGAAACAAGGGTAATTTTTAACAAATACAATTTTTAATTAAAGACACGTAGATGGAGACATAAATTGAGAATAAGTGTTTTAATCGATGTTTCTCATTCTTTTACATCTAATAATAAGGATAACGTTAATTAAAAGAAGAAGAAAAAAGTGGGAGAAAGAGTACCTTGATGGCCATTGAAGGTGGTGAAATATTAAGTTGACGTGAAGAAAAAAAAGAAGGACCAATCTAATATTTACTTTCTTTCTCTTTTCAATCAAAAAGTTGAAAGTGTATGGAATTTACGTGAGTTGATCTCTCTTATGTATTACATTGTTTTAAAATGTGTTTAGTTTTTTATAAAATATATTATCTCATTTATATATATATTATATTATAATTTAATTGTATTTTTAATATATTTAATCAATGTAAATCTCCAACCTATCTCATCTTAATAAACAATGAATTATTAACAATAAACTAAAATATAAGAATAATAATAATATTCATAAAAGAAGTCACTTATGTTATTTCATAATTTAGGTTCTCTCTTTTTTAGAAAATATTATCTCATGTATTATGTTTTTCTTTTAAAATGAAAATTAACAAATTCCAAAATATTAGTTAATTGGACTAGAATAAGGCGATAGGTAATAGATTTGAATATCTTTTAATATAATAATTTCTATTTAGAATTTTTATTAGATTAATCATATAATTTTGAGTGAAAATTAACAAATTCCAATATATTAGTTAATTAAGTGGAGTAGAATATTGTTATTAGATTAATCATATAATTTATAATCCTTTTGAATATAAGGAGAAGAGTTCAACTTTTCATCTAGTAATACAATTAAACTAGAATATATAAATAAAGTTGCAAATAAAATTTTATAAGTATAAATTGATTTTTGTTAAATTAAGTTTTGTTATGAATATTTTAGAAGAAAAATTTAAAATAAATTTTATAATATCATTAGATTTTATCTCAGCATCAAAATATTATTTGTTTTGAAATTTAAATTATTCTATTATAATTTTGTTCTTAAAAGACATCTCAATGAATTATGGAAGAAATGTATATATAAATTATTGTTAACTTCGATCCTAAATGATGTGAGATTATTAAATATATCAGAATAATAATGGTAAAAGTTTGATCTTAATTGTATTTTATTTTTAATTTTTAATGTATTTATAAATTAGTTATAACTTTTGAAAAAGTTAAATTTGAAGTTATATCTCTTAAAAGTGTGTTTAAAAGAAAGTGTCCATTTGATAGAGGGAGATATAAGAAAGATATTAGGAAGGTAAGTGTCTAAGGGCATTGAAGAATAATAAGAAAAGGGTTTGAAGGATTTGAGACCAAAAAAGGATTTGCTTCTCCAAATTGAGAAAAGAAAAGTTAAGGCTTGTTATGGTAAAATGCAAAAAGCATAGATGGAAAGTGGGGGAAATGGCCATAGACCACTCATTCATCCATTCATTCATTG
Organism: Phaseolus lunatus; assembly: GCA_013389735.1. Taxonomy (NCBI): domain Eukaryota; kingdom Viridiplantae; phylum Streptophyta; class Magnoliopsida; order Fabales; family Fabaceae; genus Phaseolus; species Phaseolus lunatus. Next base: position 8,056,602 of record CM023865.1, on the reverse strand, counting down.
TTCCCTATGAATAAAGGGTTGTGTGATAAGACATTTGAGGGAATGCTGAATATATTCTTATTGCCAGATTAAGGCACTCTTTGGTTGAATCTTAACTAATGCATTGCAAAAACCTCATAAACACATTCTGAGTTTTTAAGAATCCCTCTTTATTCTCTTCCTACTTTTTGGTATCTTTCATTGTTTAATTCTTTACGTTTATTCAACCAACATCGTCCCATTAATTATACACATATATGGGACGGCATCTTCGTATGCCTATTTTAAATATGAGAAAAGTTGTGCAATTGCTCAATTATTCTCATTCAAAGGTAACGTAGCATGCAAGACACGTGTGTATTTTCTTACTTTTTACACTTCGTCTTTTTCAGTGTTCCAATTGAATAACATCACTTCGTAAAATACTTTTTAGATATTTAACTCAATTCTATGAAAGCCTCAAGTTTAAAATTTGCCATTAAATTACCACAAACACACATATAATAATTCATATGGTATCTATCTCCATAACCTTTTTTTTAAAAATAATATAAAATTTAAAGAAAAACAAAAAATATGGAAAGATTAGTCTAAACTCATGCAGAAAAAAACCAAAAAGTTTTCTACAGTAGTATAAGTAAACATATATCACAAGAAATTATTAAATAGAAACTAATTTTAAATACCAAAATAATTATTCACTTAAAGAACATTTTATAAATTAAAATAATTATTAATATTTAAAATAGTTTTTATTATTAATAAAAATTTATAAAGTAGTTTCTAAATTGTTATCTAACTATTAACTACTAACTACTTATGTTTTGAATTAGTCTCGATTAGTCTTTTACAGACTAATTTAGAATTTAAAATATTAGTAGTTAAAATTTTGGTAGTTAATTCATATACTAATTTAGAAACCATTTTATACTATTTTATTAATAATAAAAATCATGTTAGATATCAATAATTTTTTAATCTCTAAATTAGTATCTAATTTAGTTAATATAGTGACTAATTATTATTTTTTTTTAAATTTGGTTACTATTTAATGATTTTCTTTATAATGATACATTGAAAGTTTAAATTAAAAAAATAAAAAAAAAAGACAAAAAGATAAATAAAAGAACATTTCCTAATGCATAACTTTAAAAAAAAAAAAATTAAATCCAAAAAAAATCCAACCAAATGGACTCTCGTTGACATTAACTGTGGTAATAAAATTCTATAATCAATTAATTTATTATGTACCAATTTTTCTCTTTTTTTAATAATTCATTAACGTACAAATTAAAAATACAATTAAACTTTGTTTATAAATCGTGAGGCTCATGTTACACATTCAAAAGAAAAATCTTATAGTTTTGTATATATATATATATATATATATATATTGATTTGTATTAATTTTGTTTTCACCAAATTAAGTTTTCAAAGCGTGAAAAAAAGCAGCATGGTGATCATTCTATAGGAAGGGTGGTATGAACTATTTCTATTTTTTTAGCTATTTCTAAGGATATGGAAGAGTGTGCACTTTTAGTTGTGCAAAGATATCTTTGCAATTTTGATTCATAGCCTCTTCACCTTTGTACTCTTTTGTTTATTTCTAATACTAAATATTTTTAAAATTGGGATTCATCAATATTCTAGCTTTAGTTGTAATTGTTCAACCGTAATTAAGTTGTAGTGTTAATAGTAGAAATTTGTTTTTAAGAATGGAAGCAATTTAATTTTCGAAAAAGATAATTTCTCACAATAATAATTCTGATCAGTGAGTAAAGTTTTATTCGTGGAAAATTTAATAAAAACTCTGGATAGAGGCTTCTTTTTAATTGAACAACACATCATGTGTTTTTAACTCAAAAGTGTACATAATTTAACATTTAATGATATTTCAACAGCAAAATTCGATTATTGTACAATTATACATAGATGGTTTGTGATGAATTTGAATATTATTACCAGTTTTTGAATTTCAATAAACATGCATACTTGCATATAAGAACCATATTATATAGCAATTTTGAAATATTGAAATAAAATAAGAGAATTAAGCTTTGAGAAAATAAATAAGAGATTATAGGTTTTTTTTTTTTATATATAAAAGTTTTTATGTTAAGAATCACTATGTAACCTGATATCTCAGCTAACACCTCAAAGAACAACAATCATTTGCCATGGAAAAAAAAAAGAAGAATAGATTTGGATAAGAAGTGAATATGAAGCTAAGAAAGGAAAAAAAGTGAATTAATTGTTATCTAATGAGATGCTAACTATATATAGCTGGATTAAATATGCACCTTCAACTATGTTTTGCCATTAAAGACTATAAATGTCTATCTTCTTTATTCTTCAAACAATACCTTCCATAGGAACCTTCTTTCCCTTTCACCACTTTTTTTTTTAATAACTTACATGTTTTTTAAACTATTAATCTATCTTCTAGTTCTACACAACTGTCCTAATAAAAAATACATATAATAATAATAAAAAAATATAATATCAAACCTTTTATAATATTTAAACTATTTTTCTTATAAGTTCTTAACCTTTAAAGTATGCGTATAAATTTCAAATAAAATATATCACAATTAATTTCAATAATACACATAAAACTTTATCAATAACAGCCTTATATTTAGAGTAGAAAATAATTAAATTTATGATTAAATTTATTTTTTTAAATATTTAAATAATATTGTATTAAGTATTTTCAGTAATCAATTGTGGGATTTCAGTGGTTTATTATTATTTTTTTCTTTGACTATTTTTTAAACCAATTCAATAATTAATTTTAATTGATCACAATTATTTCATAAATTTTTCCGGTTGAACCTGATTTTCAAAGGATTTCTTTGTCCACACTACTTTTTGAGTGTAATTGTTTTGACCCAATTGTAACTTGCTTTGAACTTTCTTTAATTAGAAATTCCACTTCTTCAAGTTTTGGATCTTATGGAAAAATTAACCTCTAATTTTAGACACAAAAAATAATTAATTGTTATATTAATTAAATTGGAGACTATTTTAAAAAATATAAAAAAATTTATTTCTAAATTAATTTATATTATTGTTAAATAATTTATAAATTGGTATGTATTATAAATAAAAAAAAAGTGAGAGGATTAAAAACTATTTAACAATAATAAAAATTATTTAACACTAATAGAAACTAATTTAGAAAAAAAAAATTTAGATACTAATTTAAAAACTATTTAATAATAATATAAATTATTTAACAATAATAGAAACTAATTTAAAAATAAAAAAAAAATAGTTTCTAAAATAATATCTAATTTAGTTAATATAACAACTAATTATTATTTTTTTCTAAAATTGGTTTCTATTTAAGATTTTATTGAGTGGAAAAAGTGTTTCAAAAAACTTAACTTGGATGTTGTTATATTAGTGAATCTTTATAATAAGCATATTAATGTTTCTTTTGGCTATTAGGTGTGTGTACGTTATTGAATTAAGCTGGAATTTTGGATTTAGAGACATTTAACCTCCTTTTTTTTACTCTAGTTGAAATATTTATCAAATGTTCTATATAATTTAATTCATTCTTAAAAAAAAAATACTCCTCAATCTTCTACAATTCTTTAGATCGACTCTTATTGGAAAACCCAATAATTTTTTTTTATATTTATGCTAAATTGGATTATTATTATTTTGAAATTAATTTTCTAAAGAAAAATCAATTCACAACATCTGAAAATAATCTTTGAAGGAAACAATTGTCCATATGTCTTGCCAAGAAAATATCATCAACATATTGAAGAAGTGATATATGAAAATCTTCTCATAAACCTTTAAAACAGTTAATAGTAAGCCCGTAATATTACACACAGTAAAAATATAACTTAACTAAAGGCACGTGACTAAGTCAATAATTAATATAACATATTATTATTATTTGCTTGATATTAATTAAATATTTTCTTACCCAATGTTAAGGATACTCTTCTTTTATGGGTAGTAATTTTTTTTAATAGACGTCTATCATGATTTTTTTTTTTAATGTTTATAATGAATTTTTTTTTTATTTTTTATCAATGACCAATTTGTCTGTTAGAATTTTTTTCTTCTAATGTTAATCGAGAAAACTTTTGACCAACATTAACTAGGATTTCTTTTTCAATGTGAGTTGGAGAAATTGTTAAGGCAATAATATCCACATTGAACAATCGACAAAAAAAGCTTTAACCTCAATTTTTAATGTGATCAATATCAATATCAATAATTGTGATCAGAATCAACTTAAAACATCTTAAAACATTATGCATCAACCTCAATTGAAAAAGTCTTTACGAACTTTAACTTAAAAAATTATCAATATTGATATTATTTAACATATTTGAATGTTATACAAATTGTAAAATCCCTTGTTCAAAAGAATTGTTTTTCATAAATTTATGTATTTCGTGTGGAATTAAAGTTATTTAAAAAAATTAATTTTATTTAAAATTTTATATTTATTAAAAATATATTATTAAGATATGGAAAAGAGTTTATATTTTAAATAATTTTATTTATTTATTTAAAAAAAAGAGTTAGGAAGTATACGTCTACACCCGTAAGTTAGACATAAAAAAGTTCTTAAATATTTTTTAAATGTATAGTAAATAAGCAATAGGTAGGTAACAAATAAATTTATTCAAATACAACGGACATGAGGCAGGTATTGTTAAATATTGGATAAATAGTTGGCTTAGTAAAAAAGTATTCACATATTTTTTTTATTATAATAAAAAAATTAAACTTTTCATATAACAATTTTAATTATATTTGAATACAATAATTTTAATTGTTAATTTTATTTAAATTCTGTTAATAGTTAATATAATTAAAACATGTTTAATTTTGATTTTTTTATAATTGTGACATGTATTTATTAAAAAAATTAACATTAATATTAATATTAATTACATATTAACATTTAATTATTTCCATTAATAAAGACAAGTTAAAACTACGATTACTAAAAATTAAACACGTATTTAACTACATTAACCATTAACAGAAGCAAAATTAATTAATAAAATTAAAATTTTTGTAATAATATTATAATAAGTTTTTTTTAAATATTAAAAACGAAATACATGTAAATACTTATTTTACTAAAAAGGACTATTTTTCCTTAAACATGTACGTGTATCCAGATCTCTTCTCATCCCTTCTCACACACCTATTAGAATGTAAATTGGTCGATTTTTTTAGGGTAGAATAGCTCTAAAAAAAGCCTAAAATTGTGCAAAAGAAAAAGAAAAGTAGGTGAGGTAGTATTGGGCAAGGTCAAAAAAAGTGCAGATTTATAATATTTGTTTTGGAGATCATTTTAAATAAATTACTTCAATTATAATTATTAATAATTGAAGGAAAAATAATCTTTTATTAAAATTCATGTTCAACTTACATAAAGATATAAAGATAAAAAAGTTACTTTGACAATTATATAGTTAAAAATATTAGTTTACAAGTTTTCAAAATTTCTTCATCTCTTTATATGGATCATAATTTAGTAAAAGATTATTTCTTTTTATACTTTTAAATTATTGTTGGATTATAAACTTAAAATAAAACTTATCATAACTCTAGTCTCTTGTTTGGAAGAAGAGTGAGAATGTGTGAACCCCACCAGAAGAGTGGAAAGAGTATTTACCTTTTGTACAGCCAAAGAAGTAGCAATAGTACAAAGATAAAATTTAGGATGGTGGGTTTATGTTCCTTTTTCTCTTGCCTCAGAACCCCACTCTCATTTATGCCTCCCTCATCTACATTACTGTCTACCAACATCCACCAATATACTCATCAACACTTTTTCACGTGGGAAACTATATACTTTTATTTTTATTTTGCATCTTTACAAAAAAAATGCTCTTATTCTGAATGAAACAAATTAAAAACACTAATATTTTAGAACGGAAGAAGAATTTAAGTTATGGTATCTTTCATCTCCATTGACATCTCTCTTTCGACATTTATGGCAGTGGCTACATCTATAGCATACCATGCAAGAATGCACATATATGATACAAGTTATATACATCGATCTAACCTTGTGTGATGAAAGATGAAAGGGAAAAAAGTGGCAATACGGAAAAAAAGGTGGGCATAGAAACAGCTTTCACTAATGTAAATATATGATGACAATACCAACTTGCACAAATCCTTGTAAGTGGAAATCTTGTATGCAAGTTTGGTTAATTTAACCCTTTTAAAGTTATCGAATGACAATGCACTTTATTCTGAAGTCCCATGAGAAAGTAGGAAACAATACACGTTTTTGACTAGAAATCAGTGGTTAAGTTTTGATTTGCAGCATGGTGCATCTGATAAGATAGTGCATGGTTGCAAATAGTCAAAATAAAGGCGAATTCATTACCCTGTATGGCCACACTTTTTCAGAAGCTTTACCATATTTGTATGTCTTTCCGAGGAGTATGTATAATATGAATAACGAATAGGAATAAAGGTTTATATATATGTTGAGATGGAAAACACAAGAGATACAAGTATATATAAAGTTGTAGGAGAAAAATAAAGGGGTTGTGATAAAGGCCCTTTGCAGGGGTGGCATATATCCACACAATCTGTGTTGGAAACTAAAAATGTTGGATACCCATCATGAAATCTAGGAAAAAACCTTGATGCTGTACCACCCATTATAAAGACAATTCTATGGCACAAGTGTATATAAGTATGAACTAATACTAGGATAGATAGATAGATATATAGATAGGGATGGAGATATTATTTATACACAAGTTGAAAAATATACAAGATAAGGTGAGATGAGAGAAGTGGTATGAAGCACTAGGTAGGCTAACACGACAAACATGGCCTTGGCGTTCCACTCTAAACTGCAAAATATCAGATGGGGCCTCTACCATGTCTCTTCTCATACAATACAATACTATGCAAACCAATACTCATTCTTTCTGAATATATAAACCAAATATGGCATGGAGAAAAATAAGTAAAAGGGTAGAAGAAAGGTTTTTTTTTTTATGAAATTTGAATAATGGGTGTTGTGTGATAGTAGTGGTCTGGTTTGGTTAGAGAAAAACAAATGAGGTGGTGGGGAAGTGGCAATGCAGAGGCACTGTTCCAATATTTTTGTCATCTGAGAAGTAGACAGAGGCAATAATAGCTGGATTTTGTTTCTGCAGTTCCAAACAGGGCCCCTCCAATACCCTTCTCCAGTAGATACTTCTCTAATACCAATTATTGTTATCATTCTTTTACTGCTTTCTCTCAGTTGATACCTCTCTCCATTTGCGTGTGCCCTTGTCTCTGTCCCCTTGTCTTCAACCTCATCCTTTGCTTTTTTTTTATCGTACACTAGAGACCATTAACCATGTAAAATAAAACACACACACACACCAAACCAAACCAAACCATTAGCTAACATATCTTTCTACCTGTTTTCATTATAACTCTCACCCCCACCAGCCACTCTGCCTTTGCACTTTTGCTTCGTTGCCACACAAAAACTTCATAAATCGTTTATTAAATGAAATCTATCACTTCTCTCCCATTCCCACTCTCTGTATGCTATTTCCATTTATTATTTTTATACTGTTTTCAACTATGTTTCGATTGTCATTGGAATTCTAGTAGAGGGTGCTAATCACATTGATATTTTTGAAATCAGAAGAGTTTTTGTATCTTTTATTCTCAAAACATGCTTTTAAAGGAGGAACTATTTCACATCTTTTATTTTCAAACTACTTCTGGCAGTGCAAGCAAGCTCAAATTGGAAAATTGTAAACTCATAAAAATTTCTTTCTCACTTTATACATTAGGACACATAATTTTGCATTAGAATTACAATGTGTGAACTTAAACCAAACAACACGAATGATACCTCAAACATGCATTTCATTTACAACTAATTAATCTATTGCTAATTTGTTATAGTTATTGATATTTTACTCTTTGAAGTTGACGAGAATATTAAATATATATGTTAATTTCCAATACAAATTTCACTAAGAAAGTAGGCAACATTAGTGGTCAGCTTGTGAAAAAGGAATTTATTAATACTGTATGTAAGGGAAAAAACATAATTAATTACAGAATATTACTAGTATTTAAAAAAAAAAATCGAAACAAAATGCTAAACCAATCATACGTGGAGGGAGTGTTAAAAATGGCTTTCAACTTACCATTATAAACCAAGAAAAACTTGTAAACAAGCTGGTTTACGTTTATACGTCAAGGATTTTAAGTTGTTAAAAAAAAAAATATCAAAAAACATGAAGAGATGACTTGAATTTGTTGTTTTTATTTTGTTTTTGTGTCTTTTCGCGTCATTGTCTGTGTCTATTTGTTTCCTTGCTCATCCTTTCTTTATTTGTCGTACAGACACTATGGAAAAGAGCATTAAGTAAGAAGCATATATTTTTTCTATGCATTTTTCATTGCCACTGTCACAACTCGTCCACCACTAATCAGTCTGCCATATGTGCATCGTGCATTGAAAAACATTACAGAAACATATCATTTCGTAAATGTAATGTTTCTCACATACAGACATGTGTCATTCAATCATATACGGTGGTCCTAATAAAAGTTAACGAGAGAGGAGAACAAATTGTTCACCAACACAACACAGTAGAAGAAGAAGTGCAAACTTAAATAATAATAACAGACACACACACTCTCTATGGGGCCAGTTTTCTTTCTGTGCATCACACGCACATTACGGAATTGTACGACAACCATTTACGAGAATGTACAATTAGAGCTCCAGTTTTAGATACTCAACACCAACCCTAATGCATAACCATCATTATCATACGTGATGAGGATAAAAACTAAATGCCCTTTTCTTTCAAATAATTCTTATCGTTATCTTTTAGAAGGAACAGTAAGAAACGAAAGCGATCGAGTTTAAATTCACGCTTTAGGCTTGGTTTTGATGGTCTTAGAGGAATTTCTTTTTTCCTTTTTTAGACAGTCAAGAGTTTTGCCCTTTGCGGAAGGGAACAGCACGAACGTTACTCAGAAACCCCTTTTGTTTTCCTTCAATAAAAACCGACATCTGAACCCAATGCTTTTCTCTTTCTCCGAAAGGTCCTGAGAAAAAAAATAATAAAAGACGCATTCTTTCTTTTATGCACACATACCCACTACATTTTTTCCTATCCTCGTGTAAACCCGTGTGTAAATTTCATATCCTGAAAATCTTAATCCACTAAAATATTAAAAAGAAGGTTCCTTTACATAATAAAACTGAGTTTATAGGAGTTTAACTTTATGATTACTGTCGCAACCACCTGAAAAAGAATGGATAATGAATGTGAGAGAGAAACAGGGCGAGAAGATAAATATTAATTTTTTGTTCTCCACAGTACAACTTGTACAATCCAATGTGGTTTGGATTCTGGCGAGGAAGGATGAAGTGGTTAATTAAATAATGAGTGAATTAATTTATGGTGTGTATAATGAGAGGGTCTGTTTCAAGAGAGGGTGTGTGGGGAAGGTGATGATCATGGGTGACAAGAGTGTCTGGAAGAGAAACATGGTTAGAGTGTGGAGTTGCGGTTGTTGGTGGGAGAGTGGTAGGTAACTTGGGAGAAGCAGAATTAGCAGTGGTAAGATCATTGGCCCTCTGCACTTGAGCGTTCCAGTCAGTGGTGCAGAGAACGAATATCATGAGAGAAGCGCAAGAGGCTTGGGCCGCAAGCAACCCAAGCCAGAGCCCAGGAAAACCCATTTTCACGACGAACCCGAGAAGAACAGCTACCGGCATGCCCACCAAATAAAACGAGGCCAAATTGATGTTGGCTCCGACGGTGGGCCGGGCGCTGCCGCGGAGGACGCCGCAGCCCGTGGTCTGCGGGCAGTTGCCGAGCTCGCAGAGGCCGACGATGGGGAGGACGGAGGCGGTGAGGTCAAGAATTTCGGTGTCAGCGGTGAAGAATCTGCCCCATTGGTGTCGCATGAGGGTGGTGAAAGCAATGGCGGCGAGGCCGAGGGCGACGGCACAGGCGAGTGAGACTATCATGGAAATGCGGGCCCTGGCGGGGCGGTTGGCACCGAGCTCGTTGCCGACGCGGGTGGAGACGCCGAGGCTGAGGGAGGAGGGGAAGACGTAGACGAGGGAGGTGGTTTGGATGAGGATTCCCATGGAAGCAATGGTGGCTTTGGGGTTGAGGAGAAGCCCGCAGAGGATTATCATGAGTTCGTACCACCACCATTCGAGGCAGACGGAGACGCACGTGGGAACCGCAAGTGCAAGTAGGGAGGACCAGCCGCGGAGGCAGTCGGAGCTGGGGGGCACCCAGGAGTCTTTGTAGACGCCGGAGAAGTAGACGAAGGAGGAGAGGAAGAGGAAGAGGTTAAGGTTGGTCCAGACCATGGCTATGGCGACGCCGGAGACTCCCATTTTGAAGTGGACGACTAGGAGGAAGTTGAGGGGGAGGTGGAGGAGGAGGGAGAGGGCGGAGCAGTAGGTTAGGGGCAATGTGATGCTTTGTGTTCGGAGGTAGATGCGGAGAGGGTGGAGGAGGGAGAGGAGGAAGAGGTCTGGGATGGAGAAGAGGATGAAGGTTTGTGCGGTGGAGGATATCTGGTGGTCTTGGCCGCACCATAAGAGTATGGACTTCATGTTGAGCCAGGTGAGGGAGATGGGGATGGAGGTGGAGAGGAGGAGGAGGACGGTTCTCTGGAGGGTTAGGCCCAGCGTTTTGAATTGTTTTGCGCCGTAGGCTTGGCCGCAAATGGGTTCCATTCCCATGGCAAGACCTGAGATGACGGAGTAGCCTGTGATGTTGGCGAAGCCGATGGACAGAGACCCTCCCGCCAGCTCCATATCCCCAAGGTAGCCTAGGAAGACCATTGAGATCATGGCTCTTGAATATAAGAGTAACCCCGTCACTGCTGTTGGTCCTGATATCTTCCCCAGGGCCTTCATTTCTCCTATCACCTGCACCAACCAATGCACTCCAAAATTATAAACTAGCATCCACATAAAATACGACAAACACATGTTAATATCAAGGGCTCCAATGCTACTCATAAACTCCCATCACTATGTGATGTGACTATACATGGAGATAGTAACTTCCGCAACTTCATTGAAATTACATTCATAAAAATTATAACTTCATTTTCTTAATATTCTCTCTCTGTCATTACCTCCTTGGGAGTTGGCCATCTGTGAAGTTCATCTTGAAGTTGATCGTGAACGGGAGGGTGATTTTTGAGTTTGGGGTCGGGAGTTATGATGTGGGCTTTTGTGGGACACAGAAATGGGGATGATGAGGATGGTTTGGGATTACACATGATGACTAGCTGTGTAGTTGTTTCTGGATATATTATGTGAACGAGTGTGTGTGTGTGTGTGAGAGAGAGAGAGAGAGATGTATGTATGTAACAAAGGGTTGCTTGAATACAGAAGAGCTAGGTCGGTAGTGATGGTGCACTGCGTTTGAAGTTGTTTGAGAGAATAAGAGGGTTTTGTGTGTGGATGGGAGGGAAAGGGTGAAGGCGAATGTGTTTTTATGAATGAAAAGGTGACCCTACTAAGGTTACGTGTCATTATAGAGAAATATTGCTGAACTATACAGTATATCAGTATGAATAAAATTACGGGGAAAGAAAAAAAAAGTTTCAGAAAAAAAGGGGTGAAAGAGAGAGAAGCTTGAACGGAAGAAATGCTTGAAGGAGGAGGTCCTGGGAGGCAACCGACCTTCTCTTGGTCTAGAAAAAAAAAAGAGAGAGAAGAATATGAGATTATAATAATAATGATATATTTATTTAAAAAGGTGAAAAACAAATAGGCAGGTCTCCTTACCTTTGAGTGTGGAGAGGAAGCAAAAGGTGTTATCTTTTGGATGGTGAAACTCAGGAAAAAGGATGGACGGATTTATTCGCTTTAATGGTTATTTTAGCCGTCAAATCGATCACACGCTTTGATTTGATAATGATGGGCATAATAGTGGTTTAAACTCCCCCAGTTATTAATGGAGGGATTATGTGTAGATAATCTTTTCAAACACCACGTTTGCCTTTCCATTTCCCTGTTTAAGGAACACACAGAATTTTATCCTCAAACTGGAAATGCCAAGTGGAAGAAGTGTTGGGCAACCCAATTCACCAAAGAAAAATTCCCCCTACTTGTTATTATTATTATTATTATTATTATTATTCTCTTTTCATTTTGGTATGGGATGGGATACTTTTAAAATGACAAGGGCACAAACGATGCTTATGCATTGGTGTTTGTACTCAAGAAAATTTTATTACATTTTATATTGTTTATAATTATTTTACCTTTAAAAGAAAGGAAGAGAGATAAGAGCAAATAAAAGAAACAGAGAAAAAACAGATATAAAAGAATATAATAAGAATAGAACAACTGTTTGTACAAATTTTAACTCACTTTTACTACAACATATTTTGTTTGGTTTTGGACAGTGGCTGGTAGTTGCTAATTTGTAGTGTTGGGAAAATGTTTGGCATTGCATGTTCTTTGAGGCAGCCAAGCGATGCATGTCTCAATCTTCTCCAGCCCATGTCATAAATTCCATTCCTAACACATCCATTGTCTATATATAGACCATCTGAAGCACCCGAAGGGCGAAACATTCCCTTGACTACTACTTTATTTAACGGATGAAGCAAGTTTTTTCTTGCATCCAATTTAGGACCCACACGGTTCTATGCCTCTTGCTGTACTTCCACCACTAATATCACTCGCTGAATGTTTCATCCCCTACCAAGCAGATATGTTCAAATATCTATAGTGGACGGGTGTCCACTAGTTCATGTTATATGTATCAAGCTATATTTGGGGGCATTTCTTAGCATCTAACAATAGAGGAAATGAAAAGTTATTAAGAATTCTTAGCGAGACACATGGTTACAAATCAAAGTTATGAGTCCCGTTGTCAAGTTCATAGGTTGGTTTTCCTGAAGTTTTATTTCAAACAAAGCTGTGATTTGGCATGGCATATTAAAAAAGTAGTTGTGTTCCTACCTGGGATTTTATTTCAATCTGCAAAAGTAAATCCAGAGTATATTATATTGCACTTTTTTCCCCACTTCTCCTTTTATAAAGGTTATCTTCATGGATGTGTATCTATATCTATTTACATATGCAAAATATGTGTGTGGATTATGGAGGTAGGTGTTGGTGTCATGGAGGGACCACCAGGGGCGTTAATGGGAAATGATGATAGCCGGCCGTATGGAGAAGAGACAGATGGGAGATAGGAGACACTAGAGAGAATTACGTGCTCAAATTACAACCCTTTAATCCTATATCAGAAGATGATGGAATTAAGATGAGTCTGTCTGTGAATATGAGAGCATGGCGTTATATATGAGGAAACAGAAACTTCTGTATCATCATTAGCCCAAACACAGCCGATAAACTCTATTTTTTCCCTTGCCGTCTGAGCAACTTCAGCCATCAGTATTTAATCGTGTAATGATAAAAGAAAATATATTAAAAATCTCCTGTAACTCAAAGCCATCCCATGTCAGATTCCATGTGTCTGTAGCTTACCAAATTGATGTGAAATGAAAGATATGTATCATGCAAGGGAACCAATGCTTTGGAATTAATTTATAAAGCAACAGTGAAAGTTCTGACAATGGACAATCTGAATAAAAACAGTCTCATCCAAAGAATGAATATAAATATGAATGGGAGGAAACCTATCTCGAATTTGGCACACTAAATGGATTGGCAATGTGCAGCTGCGTAAGCTCTAGATATCTCTCCAACACCAAGAGATTATATTAAATGAATTGAAGCAGACACCAGTTCAGGATCACGTCATGATGGCGTACAAACTTACTGTTATCAATAAAAGAGATATCATAAAACAAATTGCCATACTCGAGATCAGCCACAACTTTTTTTAACTTACGGAAAGGAAAAAGAACGATAAGATTAATGTTTTCACTTTGACATTAACAACGATCATGGTCCTCAAGACGCTCGAACAGATTCACTAATTGTATTCCCCTAACCTTTTCCACAATCATGTAGAGAGATGGGGTGTGTTCGTGTAGGAACTTGTCACTGGGACAAACTATTCTACCGAACCCGCCCACTCCTTTCTCTACCACCTTCAAGTAAATTGGTTTAATGAAGAGATACATATAAATATTGAATTCCGTCGCTACGCGACATAAATTATCATTTATGGAGACATACACTTGCATGTTATATGGACGAAATCCAGAAACCATACCTGCTAGGACTCTGCTAAATAGTTGAATACGCATGGCATACAATCTAGTAGTATGGAAAGGTGTGCCCAATAATTACCAGCAATGAAAAGAAATTAATAATCATGATTTCTTTTTTGTATAAAATGAGCATAATAAACTGAAAATATGTAAGAATTCATTCATCCAACCCTCTCAGCAACAGTAAACACTCCATTCCTGTAAATTAAAAATAACCTGAAAATTTCAATCCAATCTTTACAGACAGTTTTGCTGGCTGACTAGACGGAAAAATTCCAGTAGCGCAGCTGGCACGTGGTTGGAAGATCTGATCACTAATAGTTAGGACAATGATGATATAAAGGTTGATATTTTTAAATGCTCTTTGAGTCTTAGGAACAGACAAATGTACGAAGAATTGAAGGCAAATCAGACTTTCATGAATAGTGAAGTGTATTAAAAACAAGAATTTATTCCATGTTCAAAAGAAGTAAGATAAATTAAATGTACACATTAAATGACCATTACAAATCAAATCCATGCTCAAGAATTATTTAAAAGGAAATGTATTATACCCAAAAGAAAAACGGGACATTAAAACCGTGTCTCAATCAAGGTTTCCATCAGCACAATTAACATATTCACTGTTGGCCACTAAGCACATTCATCTAACTAATACAAACAAATTACATAAATATTAAAATTCCAATACATCATGCTTGAAGCATCAACGCACAATCCTCAAAGTAAAAGAATTTTTCATGTGGAATAATTCTCAAACAGCAGCAACTCATCTTGGTTGGAAAGATGTTGCCCACTAGTAATCTTAGAACCTACAGAAGATGCCCCAACTACTTCCCACCGCATTAGTCTTTAAAAGCAACATCTACACAGGTGGTGCTGATTTACAGTGAAGAAATTCTCCACTGATTGCAGATAATCTTCTAATCAGTATTTGATGGCAGCTTTTATGATTATATGAGTTGCCAGGATGTTTGGAAAAGTAGTGCTATAAGAATTTCTTCTTTTACATTGTTCCTTATACATCAAGAAAAATCATCCTTTCTTACGGCCAGTAGAGGGTCCCTCATGGTTAACAAAGCAGAACATTCTCACTGTTTAAAACAGACCACTCACTCATCAGGATGACAAAAGAGAGACAGAGAGAGTCAAAAGCTTCCAAAACATCAGAAAATAATAGCACTAGAAAATTTGCTCATCGGCCATAAATAATGATATATAAAATGAAAATACATCCAAATAATCAATTATTCGAATTACAAAAAGATTGGGCCGGGGGTATCTCAATGAATAGAAGGCTCAATAAAAAGACTACAATCAAACAGAAGTAAAACATAACTATTTACAAATTATTGCTACCTGTCCATTTTCCTCATTCCTCTTTCAAAAGAAATCCGTGTCAAATGTAGAAAGAACATGATACCTCATACTTGGCTTCTAGACTTTTGACCGCCAGATCGGGGAATAGCCAAGACAGCTATGAATCCACTGACAAGGGCTGCAACAGCTGCCACACCAAAGGCTGGAGAGTTTCCTCCACCAAATAGCTGATCCCATGGTCCACTTCCCAGGGACACCACCATCTATTTCAAACATTCATATACATAAACTTAGCAGCTCAAATAGGATCCTTTCCCACAAAGTTTTCCTTTACAAGAGACAAATCCCCGTAAACTTAGAACTACAAAATAATTTCATGAATTTTCTTATTTGAAAATAATTCTATAATCTATGGAAACTAGATGTTTGAAATCTGCCAATCAGTTACTTAAAATGTGGTATTTGGGAAGAGAGCAAAAGCACAAAACAAATTGTCATTAAACCTGCATGATTGTACAAATTAGCAGTGCGACTCTGGGTAAACCTCATTGCCTGTCTCAAGCAATACGTAATTTCAGAACATGATGGATCAAGGAAAAGTGAATTAATTGAGATGGGTATTTCAAGTACTTTCTTCAGCAGCCTGAATTGGTTTTACAGAGGCAATAATTCGGGCTCATAATGAATGACATAAATCAAAGTGGAGCCTGAAGAAATGACATAGACCAGAATGTAAGTCACGGCATAGCGCATTTAATTGCTGCATATATCCTATAGAGTAGGTAATTTGAAATTCTCAGCGAATGTTGTGTCCTTCAATCCAAATTTCTTTGAACTAAAATTAAAGCTTTAGCAGGAGTAAGGAAAAGCTTTATTAAGCTCTGCTAAATTTTCTGTTCTCCAATCTACATCTCTTTAACAAAATGCTCATACTCTTAATCGTTCTTCTAGAATGTTTTGGGGTGAAACGAATCTCCAAGGACCTACCTTGAGTGCTCAGGTCAAGATTTATTTAATGAAATCTTCTTAAGAGATATGCCAAGGAAGTGGAGATCATTACTATTTTTTTATACAGATGGTTTATTTTTGTGCCTATTTGAAATAGATTTCTTGTTGTACTCTTGTAATAATGGACAGCTTTTAATTGTCTTACACTGTGCAGATGAAAGGTGGGAATAAGTTGACCAAATTAAAAGTTAAAAACATAAACATGGACACCTTTAAAAAGGACCCATGTATCAGAGACATATCTTGACACTTGTATCAGGCATGACTTAACTCTCTAAACTTTTCTCAGTTACCATGCCAAAAATTGTTATTCTTAGTCAAAAGACGTCTCAATTGATGGCCCCAGCATGAAAATTACTGCCCTCATAGTTTTAGTCAGCAAAATACCTTGGGAGAGAACTATAAATCATGTATAGTTAAGGAAGTTCACAGTACGGGACCAGAGACTATAACTGTGCTGCCTGTTGCCATTAATGGTATTCGAAGACATGTATCAACATCTATTAATTGATTACTCATTTATACATTTCCTTTTCTCAAGTGATGTGAAATTGTGACGGTACATTGACTCAAAACCACTTGTGAGATTTAACTCGATATACTTTTAGAGTCTATTAGATATTGTAGATATATTAATTACGGTAATTTCTAGGATTTATAGTAATTAGGCAATTATTTTCTTAATCATGTTCTTGCCTTCTCCCTTCTCAACATGGTATTTAAAGGCTAAACAGAAACAACCATTTTTTGTGTGCCTTATAGACGGATCCACTATCCTTCGGCACCATTTTTTTGGTGTTAAGGATACCACTATTGACTAGTAATATGGTCATAATGTATATAAGTAGGGAGTAACTTGTATGGACCTCACCTCATGAGCTAGTTTGAAGTTGGGTTAAGCCAAAACGTAGGTTCTAGGATAATATCTAAGTTTATCCTACATTAATTGTTAGGATTCCAAGTGTGAGTTTGTTCCACATTGAGTAAGAATGTGCTTGAAGAGCAATATATAAGAAAGAAGACTCACATACTCATTGCCTCAAAGTTTTGGGTTGGAAGTGGTGTCTTGATTTTCTCATACGAAATGTTCATGGCTCATTGGTGTCGAATCACATTAGCGTTTTTCAATAGAAAAATCCCATTAAACTGGTGCGGTGAATGTAGGTCGAACATGTGAGTGGTTGAATCCTGTATTGTTAGAATTTCTTGTATCGAAAGTCTTCCTGACAAGGCTTTCAGGTAAGCGTGTTCCGTTGTGATAAAAATAACGGTACAAGTGGGTAACCATGTTGCTTGTATGGAAGTACCAATGTGGAAGAAACTCGCACTTGAAAGGGGTGATTAACCTAACATTAATTCCTAGGTTATCTACCATATCATCTACCTATCAAGCTCAAATGTGTAGGATATGATGGATATATTGGAAAAATCTCAAGTTTCACATTTTCAATAGATAGAGAGCAAGAGCTTATAAAGCTTTAGGAAACTCTTACCTTACAAGTTGGTCTCATGGAGAAGAGTTTGGCCCAAGGAAAACCATGTGATGTGGACCACTAATTAGGATTATAGTATTTCTTCATTAAATATTATTGAAATATAGATGTAGATATTGCACATTTAAGGTACAATATATATAGATTGATTGAATAATAAATATGGATTTGTTTGTAAGAAATTCCTAAAATTAAGGGATCGGGATTAAGAGTTTATTTGATAGATTTGCTCCTGATTTAGAGTCTTTATTTCTGGAGATAAATTTCCTTTATTTCAAGAGATTTACTTCCTTTTATTAGGACTTCGTTTTTCTTTAAATACCCATGTATTCTTTCTTGTTGAGATCAGGAAAAGTAATTCCATAATCATTGCTTCCTTCTGCCTACACATTTTTTTTCACATGGTATCCGAGCTCTAGGTTTTTTCATGGAGTCCTAGTCTAAATTTTTACCACATACGACCTTCATTGCCATTTTTCAAGAGCATGCTTTATTGTTATTTCCTGTTCTTTGTAAAATCACCCATTAGACAGTCGGTTGCTGATTTGCATCTCCATGATGTCTGATCGAAAATCAACATAGTTTTTTCACAAAAGATTAGTGAAGTCCATGACATTAGAATTTCATACAAATTAAATGGAAAAAAACTTTCTCAAATGGTCCCAACTTGTTCGGACCTATCTCAAGAGAAAGGGGTGTCTTTCTCATATCCTTGAAAAGGCTCCAAGTAATGAGAATCCAACGTTTTCTTCATGGGATGAAAAAGATTCCATGATCATGTCGGATTCCATGGAGCCCAGCATCAATGACACATGTATGTTTCTTAATACAACGAAGGATATTTCAGATTTCATCAATCACATGTATTCGAAGGCAACTGAGGCATCTCAAGTGTTTGAGATAAAAGTAAAAGTTGTTGCTATTTATTAAACAAGGAACAGAGGGAGGATTCATACTGAGGAGATAAAAACACTAAACAAAAGAGAAAAGTAATTCCATAATTATTGCTTATTGCTTACACATTTTTTTACAAATATTAATGTATTTAGTTTACGTAGTTTCTTCCTCTTTCCAATATAATTTTCAGAAAAAACATACATTAGTCCCGACTCAAGTAGGAGTATGCTTTTTGCCTTAACCATATGTCAATGAAGGATTATTTCGTATTTAGGCTCATGATTCAATCCTATGTGGATTCAAAACATCGTGTCTCTTCAATTTCTCGAGTTGTGCTGTCATAATCTCTGTCTAGCATTGATTTTTTGGCATCGTGTCTACCATTCTTTCAAAGAATTATCAATGTTTCCAACTATGCTCTACCTTGTTCTATGCTTTCTTTGCCCATTATAAGGCCTCTAACTTTCTTTTTTCTTACTGTTACAGGTTTCTATCTTTTAGGTTGGGACCCAAGGTGCCTTCTACCACTCCCAAGGTTGATCCTCCTATTTTCTCCAAATGTTTCCCTTCCCAATCTCTTTTGACAAGCTGGATGAGACCAACTATGACACTTGGACTTTTGACATCAAGCTTTAGCTCAAGGGTCAAGACAATGTTGATCACCTAACCATGAAGATTGATTCTATCCTCAGAGGTTGGTAATTCTTGTTGGAATAAGATTGATGAGTAATTAAGTAGTATTCTAAAATTCACCATTTCACCCATTTTGAAGTAGATTTTTTTGGTGCTCAAGTGACTAGTGAATGAGTTTGGGAATAAGCGCAAATTCCTTGCACCAATTATATTCCGTGCCTACGGTGTTTTCCAACTCTTCATAAGTATCATTTCCCTTTGCCACCTAGGGATGATTAGATGACAGGTTAGGAAGTTAAATCATCACTTAGTCACCCAACCCAATATTTCCTTTGTAGTTTAGTTAGTGTAGTTAGTAAATTTCTTAATTCTCAAGTGAAGGACATTGGAATTTTCGCATTTATATTTTGAAATGTATCAAAGGAGCTCCAAGTAGGAACGGTAAAAGGGCAAGACTAAATCAAACAGTAAACCTCATCACCCACATCATTGGATGAAGATTCATCATGTACCCAATCCATACCCACCAGAGTAGAAGTTAAGCGAGTAACCACAATTGTTAATGAATATTTGCATTTCAAATACAAATTTTTTAACGAAAACAAAAGAATTGAAACATGTTTACATTAAAAATAACCGATTTGGCAAATGCATTTATACTAAAAAAAGTGAAACATACATTAAGTTAGAGCAACTTTTTAGATATAATTAAGAGTATCTTAGTAATTTCAAATGGCGGGTATATTTGCAGGTAAGAATACCTTACTACCCTTCGAGTTGTGGGATATTCGGATGAGGATTCAATAGGTTCTCTCACTAATAAGAGATCCACTTTTGAATAGTGCATTCTTATTGGCAATAACTTAATTTCCTAGAAAATATATAAAATGTTGCAATACCAATGCAACAGCAGGGTATTGAATCATCATGGATTCAACCTCATGTAAACTTATTTTGTTCAACCAATTGCTCAGAGAATTGAAGTTTAACATTGTTGGAAATCCCACATCGACTACAAATTAGGACATTTCATAGTATATAAGTGGGTGCAAACCTCACCTTAAGAGTCAATTTTGTAAGGTTGAGTTAGGCTTAAAGTTCACTTTTTAATATGGTATCAGAGTCATTTAGATTCTATCTTATTGAAAGTTTGTTGGGTTTATCCGACACTATTGTGCCGCTATCGGACCACTCATAAATATATAGTCTCACACACGAGTTGGAGGGTCTCGACGTGAGGGGGTGTTGGAGATCCATATCGACTAGAGGTTAGAACATTTCATAGTATATAAGTGGGTGCAAACCTCACCTCATGAGTCGTTTTTGAAAGGTTGAGTTAGACTTAAAGTCCACTTCGTAATAGAGATGTTCAACAAATGACACTAATTTGTGATAATTAAACTTTCTTGCATATTGCTTCAAATTTGGTGTTTTAGTCAACTCTAAAAATCATTTGGCAAATTTCTTCACTGAATCCGTGAGGGAAACTATTCGTCCTTGATTCAGCATATTATTCATAAATTAGACTCTGTTTTTCACTCAAACAGTAGGGGCCTTGCATTGTTTTATTGAATTACAGCCACAGCCCAATGGCACTCTTGACACATACACATAATATATAAAGGATCTCCTAGCAAAGACAAATATGATAGAAGATCAACTTATGGTGCTGCAGTCTATATAAATATAGGTCCCAATATAGTCTCTTGGTGGTCAATAAAACACTGTTTTAGCCCGGTCAACACAAAAGTTAATACAAGAGCCTTGCTTTTTCTACTACTGCTCCACTATGATTCAAACTCGACTCACATAGTTAGCTATCCCTCATCGCACTCTGATTATTTATTGTGATAACTAAGAATTTAGCTCACAATCATGTTTTACATGCAAAGGCTTGCCAAATTTCTTCACTCAATCTTTTCTTTGTCAAAGAAAAGGTTCTAGCCAAGCAGCTTTTGTGCAGCATACTGCTAGTCTAGATAAATGGGTTGATGTCCTAACCAAACCACTTTCACCACTAAGATTTATTTTTCTTAAATTCATGCTCAAAGTGGCCGAGTTGCCTGTTGTTTCACATCCACCTTGAGCTAGCGGGAGGTGTTAGAGATATGTTTTTCTCTAATTTTGTATATCTAGTTTGTTCCCTTTCTGTTGTAGTCATATAACAGCTTCAGTTACTAGTTAGAACTGAACAGCTGACAGTTTTAGTTTGTTACAACTGAAGAACTGTACGTTATGTAGTGCTCCTCTGTCCTTACAACCATGTTCAATGCAACAGAGGTTCACTGACTTTTGTTCTTTCACTCAAAGTAATAAATAATTCTTCTTGTTAATTCAATACTGTATAATAATACTTTGTAACAGTAAATTGATTTACAAATTCAATCATGTCTCTTTAATTTCTCTTTGTTGATCATGTCTCTTTGATTTCTTTCATGAAGATCTCACATTTACTAAATATATGACTAAATTATAGTATATAAGTAAAAACAAACCTTACCTTACAAATCGGTTTTGTGAAGTTAAATTAAAGTCTAACTTTCTAATACTCTTCTTCCCAAAATCTATTGGGAATGTCAAACAAACAATTGCATAGAACTACCTTTGGTTCTCAACCACCCCATCCAACAAAAGAAACAAAAAAAGGGATAATACCTGTGGGACCACTATTGCAAGATTTAGGACTCCCATAGACAATCCTGGGAATAACAACAATTAATATAAGTACTCATAAAATACAATAATTCAAGAAAGAATAAGGCATCAACCCTGCCCACCTTGGCCAAGCCCCAGTGACTGAATATGTGTGGAAATTAAGGCATATGGAACGCTGTAAGTGATCTGAAATAATTGATCCAAGAAGCCAGATTAATTTACACAGAACTCTCAAATAATATATACGCAAACTCATGCAATGGGGACATTTCTAAATTTTTATTTTTGACATGTCTTGATTCTCAACAAGAGGAGTAGAAAAAGCCAGTTTGAGGTAAGAAGACTGCTGCCAAGATTGAGTCAAGACACTCTAGGAACCATAATTGTAGAATTGAAGAACAACATAATAGTACTGTTTATTTTAAGTAACACAGGAGAACGGAAGTCAGTTTGAGCTAAAGAGATCATGCAGCCAAAATCAAATCAATTAAGATACTTCATATGATGAGTCATTGAAACCATGCAAAAAGACAGAATTTGAGTTTTGTTTTAAGAAACATGGGAGACAGAAAGGGTGCCTTCATTATTGGCAGAAAAAAGAACAAACAAAATGCTTTTGGCAGGAAATGGAGCAACTCACTGCAAGTGGAAACCCAAGAATGGTAAATATTGTCAATGCAGCTACCACAATGGCAGTTGGTGGTTGTTCTTTGCCTATATATCCAATTTTATTAGCCAGATACGTTACAACAAGCATTGCAATAAAGCAGACAGCCATCAAGATATTTGAGATTCCCCACACAAACCCAGGCCCCCGCTTCCTGCATAACCTCTCCATGAGTACAGACGTTATTCCAAGAACAACTGAATTAAGCAACAAGCCAATTGCCCCCATTCTAACTCCACTATCATAATTAGGGCCTTCATTTGGTTCACCACCATAAATCTCTCGGCCCATCCAATCAGTATCAAAAAGGAGAAATGGAAACCATCCAATCCATGTTAAGGCAGTAGTAGACAGTATTGTCCATACTGGGGTCGAAAAATATCTGAATGTCCCGAATAGCTCCCACAAAAAAGCTTCTCCAGCAGCACCCGATTCCCCTGCTACTTCTTCAACAGGTTGTGCCCCACTTGAACTTAGAGGCACTTCATGAGCTGCCAGGATGCTTATATAAGTGGTGACAGCAATGAAACCAATATCAAGAAAGAAAGCAGACTTGAGATTTGCACAACTAATATTGCATGCAGGGGTCATAGTGAAAGCAAAGACCCTGTACCAACTACTGTAAGATCCAGCTGCATATCCAAGAATATTACCAATAGCCATAAACAGGGAGAAATAAGCATTTGCAACACGTGTCCTTCGATGATCCTTGCCTAACATTTCAAAGAACATAAACAAAACATAGAGGCAGTCAATGTATTGTTTTCTTTTTAGCACTGATATTTTAAACAAATTACAATTTTCACAAGATATATTCTTACTGTATTTTTTCCGTTCTTTTTTGAAGTGGGGGTGAAGGGGTTTTATTCAGACATTGAAGGCCACATTGCAGAACCATTCAGGCAAGATGTAATCAAAATAAAAAGATAAAAACCATGTCCTTTTAATTTAACTGAGAACTGCTTTCAGAAGTACATATCAAGCACACAATCATCTGTGTAGAAATAACATCAGCAATTTGATGGAGAATTTATTATTTTCTATCATTCTAATTATATTCCATGTCTATTGGGATCATTTTATCCAGTTTTTGGGGAGGGGGACAGCTGACTTTTATCCTTTTCTTTCCTATAGTTACCAAATATGAGATAGAAGAAAATATATTTCCTGCCAATAATCTGCTACGATATTGCTGTTTCCATATATTCACCACTGTCTGATGCTGATTATTTGATTTCAAGTTTTACGTGATGTAGTAGTTTTTCTTCGGCGGGAATACTTTAGTTCAGAGACAGAAAACGAATAGAACCTTCCCAATAGATGTGCAAAAGATTTGCAAAAGAAATTATGATATAATGCACATCAAGCCTTTTGCTTCTTACACGATACATCATCTAGCTTTAGAAGCAAGGAACCAAATAAATGATAGAACAATGCAGCTTATGGGGTATGAGAATGCATGTATGCATCAGATCTTTAAATATTAGCAAGAGATTCTTTCTTTCTCTTAAAATTTAGCAAATATAGATTTCAGGTAGGATGCAGGTCCCACCCCCAGCAAAGGACATATAAAAATTGTCTTACGTGAAAATAAAAAAATGTTTATCTATATTAAGATGTCCAACATTGGCTAAATATAATTCCAAATACTCCTTCACAAGAGACAGGCAATCCTCTCCCCTTGAGCTAGGTTTTAGTGCTGAGTTAGGCTCATTTACAATATAGGATCAATGCCATAGCATCCACTATGAGCCATCCCATTGAGGTTCTCCTACCATGCTCTTAAAATAGAACAGTTTTCCATAGCTTGCTTTGCTATTTTCACCTTCTTTTATCCACTGACCTTCTTCTCCAGCATCAAACACTTCTAGCAACATTTTCCAGTGACTCGCAACTGCTGGTGACTCCCAACAGATTCCAACAGCATTCCAATGACCTCCTCCAAGAGGCTTATCACCTTTGATGACTTTCTAATGAACTCTCCATCAAATCATCAGCTACGTCAATTTCCAGCTGGGTGAATTTCTAGCTACGATTAGAGAGTTCAGTGGAAATAGCCATGCTTACTTAGTGTATTAAGAATCTATTCACTAAATATAACAAAGCCCTCTTTTCATTCAGATATTCACACTAAAATATTCTTTTCTCTAGTAACTTCATCTTAAATCTTCCAACTCTAAAATAAGCATGGTAGTAGAGCCTATTTAGTCTCGATGTTAGGTTGGGTGCAATCACTCTTGCAAACTTCACACTCCAATATCTCTAATCTTACTCATGGATGGATGTGTTAAGATATCACACATTCGTTAGGAATATGATCAAAATACTCGATGGAGAGAAACCCAATGCCATATCTTTCAGCCAGTGAAGTTAGAATATCTGTCAAAAGTGTTTAATTGTCTATCCTCTTTACAAAAATTGTTCCTATAATTGTTATCAAACATCTCTTGTTTGTAGCCAAAAGTGACAACTAACAAATACTTGTGAAAGCCGAAAACAGTTTAGCGTCAAAGAATACTTGGTGCTCCTAATCTCATGGGAGATTAGGAAGATTTGTCTGTGTACTTGTGAAAGCTAGAAGTAGTAGTGAAAATACTTATTGTAGTTAAGATTGATTATAGTAGAACCCTTCAGTAAACTCTTGAAGGAGAACTGGACTCTCCAACTATAACGGCTAGCTTTTGGGATGCAATTCTCCCAAGTTTCTTGTCATTTTCTCTCCCATTTCCTTGAAGAAAAAAAAATCTCTCATAATCTTCTTGATCATGTACGCAACCTCTATTGAATTAAAAACAACTGCTAAGAGTCTTTTGGTCGGAGGAAAATGAAATAAAGGTTTTTTTTTTACCTCATTTGGGTTAAAAGTTTGGAAAGGAAATGAAAGGACAAAATCCCTCCCTTCCTATTTTTATCTTGCCTCAAATATTGGGAAATTTGAACGGTAAGGAAAGTGATTTAATATGTAAATTCCGTTTGTGATAGGGGCCCGTGAGTGAACGGGTTCTATCAAGAAGAAAGGGAGTGGGCTGCAGAATGACAAGGTCCAAGGTGAATCCGCATTTTGTTACTTAGGGGGTTCGAGTTAGTTAGTAACTATTTATATGAGAACAACAAGGGTTTATTGGTTTTGTGGCATAGTTTGAATTTTCCTAGGTATTCCATTGTGATCTTTTCTGCCTATTCTCACATTGAATCTAGACTGGGTCTGTGTTGATTCAATAAAGAAGCTTCTTTTCTTGTTGATTCTTACAGTGTTCATCCAAGACTAGTCAAAGGCCTAGTGCATAGCCAGCCAGCATGGCATCAGGCTGTCCAGCACCAGAGAAGTTAGGATATAACTGTGAGATACAGGACTGGAGCCTTTCATTGGAAGTATAGAATTCTAGTGCGGGTTTATAAGGCCCCATGTTCTCAAACTACAACAAACTAACTTTTCTGGTGTGGTTCTCCCAAATTCCAAGGTTCTTCTTATCAATTAGCTAAATTACCATAAAATATTATTTCAACTCTCTTCCCTTCCATTAATATTTACATGGGTAAAACAGTTTATTATGCATATTTTCCCATGCCTACTCTTGTTAACCAAACAAAAAGACCTTTTCCCTCCCTTACCCTGCCCTCTATTAAAGTCTCTCTCATTCCCTCCACTTCATTGAACCAAACTCCCTACAAAGAGGAACAATTGGAAAATAAACCAAAATAATATTTGTCTCTCTCCATTTATATAGTTTACATAGCTCCATATCTTTGCCAATGGAATCTTCTGTTCTATTTTAATTTAAAAAATTCAACGAACAAATATTCTAAATTATAATAGCTTTCCCTGACATAATTCTTCAAATCATCCAGTTATTTAAAGATCTTCAGAATCACAGTGTCTTGAAAAAAAGAAAAAGATAGTACAAGGACTTCAACCAAAATGGCCTCTGAGAAAAGTGAATATTAAGGAACTAAAATCACTGAGTATCATGCAATGTAGCATAATATCAGGGATTTCAGTTCCCGGTTAAGGAAATCTTATTTACTATCCTGATAGCAGCATGGGAAGCGCACTGTAGTTATACATCGGAAATAACCCATGTTGAGGCAGACAATTCGAATACTATGAGAAAAAGCCACTCTGACCCTAGGGAAACTTTTCTATCCAAAACAATAATAAGTGACTTATGGTTTCCTTGACCGAAACAAATGTAAGACATTTGGTGCAATTTTGTCTCTAACTATCAATTTGTAGAGAACCAAACCCTTGAATAGCCTTGCACAAGTGACACGGCCTCAGTTTGTATTAAAAAAAAATTACCGGGCTGCAGTTTTGTACCAAATGCACATAAATTTCCCAAATTGAACATCAACTTCTCATCAATCTAATACTTTGTCACACAATCTAATATGTTGAAAATTGGGAGATCAACATTACCTAATAGTTAGCTCATCAATTTAGTAGTTTTTTAAGTAATTCCTTGGCAGGTTACACTAATAGTAACCAATCTAAACAACAAACATGTTGGAGCCAAAATCAATATATGATGATAGCCTACCTTTATTGAAGAATCAAGAAAAAAGTACAGTGCGAGGAAAAAACGAAAATGCAATTAATATTTAAGGAGGAAAGCGCAAATTTAGGGCTTTGATTTGGTCCTCAACGATTGGAAATGATAGGGAAGAGAAACATACCAGTGAGATCACCAAGCAAAGCTCTACAAGGGCCCTGAGTGACGTTGTTAGCCACGTCCAAAATCCAAAACCCGAAAACGAAAACTCCCACAGCCCAGGGGCGATGTTTGGGCGTATCGCCGAACCACCACCCGATGTCCGCGGCGTGACCGATGATCAGAACAGCAACGATGATCGACAATGCTCCACCCAAGATAAACGGTCTCCGGCGGCCGAACCGGCTGGTGCAGCGGTCGCTCAAGTGGCCCACCAGGGGCTGGACCAGCAGCCCAGAGAGCGGCCCACACAGCCATATGATGCTGGCCCACGCGTGCGGGATTCCTAGCTGCTGCACGTACGGCGTCAGAAGCGACAGCTGCAAGGCCCACCCAAACTGAATGCCTCCGGCAACCGACGCTACCCGCAACAACTGCCTCAACGGAACCCTGGCCGGGACCACCGGTCGAGCCTTGGACCGGCGTTGTTGACGTGGACGGCGCTGCTGAGTTTCGTCATTGGCCATTGTGTCTGAATTCCCAATTCCGCGAGCCTTCTGTCCCCATCTCTAGCTTGTTCTCAATCTCGGTGTGACCGTTTCCTCAGGGGATAGCGCAAGACCAGGAAGAGAGAGAGAAATAGAGAGGGGTGACGCTCCCGCTGGAGACGGCGCATTGTAGCACACTTCATTCCGTTGAAACACTGCACTTGGGACAGACAATGTGTGACTGTGTCAATTGGAATGTTTATTGCAAACACCCCACCACCTATTTACGGATCCCTCCTCACCCAATACCGTTATTTTATAATAATAACAATGCTTTCCCCCGCTTTTTCAGGAATGCCAAATCACAACTTTATCCTTCAAACTAAACACTTCCCCAACTTTAAACACTGTATTGTTTGTGAATCAAAGATAATGCAGTGTAAAATATAGGATCATACGCAACCTTCACCTCTGTTGTGCGTCAAAATCCAGTTAGACTCATAGACGCTGGATAAACTTCAGTTTTATCCAACTTGTCTTTCTTTTACTTATGGCGTCTCACAACTTGTAAACACATTTCTAACAAACATTGCCATGACAGCCCAATCTTCTCTGCCCGCCGAAACATTCTGCTACGCTTCCCAAGAATTTCAAAAACCAACTCATTTATCTTTACCTGTAATTCATTCACGGATTATCAAATAAATCTCACCAAATTTATCTATTTAGTTTTGTTGTGATTATTGATCATTCATTATTTCTAAAAGTTTAGTTAACCTACTGGAGCATATAAAATCTGATTGATGATATGAAGAAAATTATATTTTCATTATTAAAAATTAAAATTTTAAGTAAAAACTGCAACAGGTTGTTAATATATATTTCTTTGACTGAATTTCTTATAAATACTTAACATATTTTAAACAGAGAAACTAGAGCAGCTTGTCAACATATTACTTCTCAATACTTAATATATATATATATATATATATATATATATATATATATATATATATATAAATTTAATCAATTTTTCCATTAAATTATTTCAAAATTTTAAAAGTATATCTTTGAATTTGTTTTGCAGAATTTGTTTTTAAAACTTTTCTAAAAAATTAATATCATTTTCATGGACAGGGTAATTATTCATCAATAAAACATTAATAATATGTTAATTGGATTAATTTATCCGATTCCAAATTCTGACCCCTTATTACCATATAGTTAGCGATAACTGTGGAAATGTTACTTGGTGGAATGAGTCACCGCCTCCCAGCACCCAGATGCTAATGGAGCATTCAGGACAAATACACGCAAGCATGAACCTTCTGGAAGATAATCGCTCCTTCAAAAATTATAAAACACCGAATCTTATTATGCCTTTCATAATTGGACTGCCTTCATTTCCCTTGGGCCCGTTTGGGGTCACATTTCAAGCCCTAAATTGCCCTGTAGACAATAAAAATAACGAAAGAGAATTATAGTTTTATAAAATTAAGTGCTCATAAGTTACTTTCTTAATTTCATAGTCCTTTGGTTCCTCCAAAAGTAACATTGGCTCCAAACAACGACGTGGCATGCAATCAATGGAGACTAGTTGGCTTCACCGCCATTGCACAACCCTAGCCCATCGTTATGCAGTTCCACCGTTCTCATCCTCCTTCTACGCGGAAAACCAACACCAAAGTCCTTACATGCTAAGAAAATTTATTCTCCAATTAAAAAAGTATTGAACAAATCAAGAAGACGACCACACACGACAGAATAGCACATTTTCAAATCCCTAAAACCACCTTACCAGCTAAGAAAAATGTGTCCCTAATTAAAAAATAATATTAGAGAAACGAGACGATTATAAATTGCGCACATTCCTGAAACCGCAAAACTAATCAACCATCACTCTCACAACCACTTACACTGCTGCTGCTGCTGCTGCACTATGTCAATGTTCGCGAGCACGCCCAAGCAGAATCTTCAGAAATCGTTCGAGACCTTCTACGAGGGGTGGCTTGCGCGGCACGAGAATTTGCTTCAGCAGCTTCTCAGCGTGTCCCCTGACGATGCAGAACAGAGGATGATGATCGAGCTGATGGGAAATTCAACACAATAAAAATAATATCTCAACAAGAGCAATAAGCAGCGGATAATAATTTCCCCAACTAGCAAGAATCTGTGAGGAGCAATAACAAATAATGGTAGCAACAAAAACACACTTAGGAAGACACAGAAATTTTTAACGTGGAAAACCTTCTCAATGTGAGAAGTAAAAACCACGGGCACAAGCCAGTCAATCAAACTCCACTATGATCAATATTATGGTTACAAGAGAGTCTCAAAACAGCACAAATTGTGCTCAATAACCAGCCAAGTAGAAATACAACAGAGATGAAACAAAGAACAAGAAACCTGAAAAATTCCCAAAACTGCAGCTACCGTACGCGGCCTATATCTCACTGTTCCGGTGACTTTTGAACAATCCGAACGGTCCAATTGAAGCACCACAAGGTATGAACCTGCTGACAAAATTTCAGCCCGATCCAACGGTGGACGAAACAGCAGCAGCAATCCGAAAAAACTCGTTCTCAAGAGAAACGCTGAAAACGCTGCTGTAATGTGAGATGAATTTCTCTCTGCTCAAACCACTTCTGCAAGATCCGGACGGTCAGATTGAATTCACACAAATTATGAACCTGCTTACAAAATTTCAGCCCGATCCAATGGTGAACAAAGTGTCGGCGGCGGCCGGAAGTTACTGGGCGAAACTTTTCTATCTTTTTCTTTTCTCTCTCTGTCTCTCTCTGTCTCTGCTGACGGCTGTCACTCTGTCCCTCAGGAAAAAACCCTAAAGGTGATTAAAAATTAGATTGGGCCTCCACATAGGAAGTGAGCCCAACCCAACAAATCTCCCCCTCACAACTATGTGGAGATGATTGACAAACCGGCAATCTCACAACAAGTTTCAAACTTGCTTCTCAATAGTGTCTTAGTCATCATATCAGCACAATTATCATCTGTATGAACTTTTGCCAACTCCAGTAACCTAGCTTCCAAGGCATCACGTATCCAATGATACCTCACATCAATATGCTTGGACCTAGAATGAAAAGTTGAATTCTTACCGAGATGAATGGCACTTTGACTATCACAAAATAGCAAGTACTTGTCTTGAACAAAACTAAGCTCTTGCAAGAGTTTCTTCACCCAAAGCAACTCCTTGCATGCTTCTGTAATGGCAATGAACTCTGCCTCAGTAGTGGACAATGCAACACACTTCTGCAATCTAGATTGCCATGCCACAACTCCCCCTGCAAATTTAATCACGTAGCCTGAGGTAGACCTTCTAGTATCTATGTCTCCACCCATATCAGAATCAGTATAGCCCACAAGGGTAGGCTTATCACCTCCAAAACAAAGCTTCAAACAAGTAGTACCACGAAGATACCTTAAAATCCATTTCACAGCATTCCAATGCTCTCTACCTGGATTAGACAAAAATCTACTAACAGTACCAACAGCATGTGCAATATCAGGTCTTGTACACACCATTGCATACATCAAACTACCCACAGCAGATGCATAAGGAACCCGTTGCATATCTGATTTTTCAGTTTCATTAGAAGGACTTTGTTTTGCACTTAATTTAAAATGAGTAGCAAGAGGAGTGCTTACTGCCTTAGCATTTTCCATCTGGAACCTCTGTAGCACTCTTTTAACATAGTGCTCCTGTGACAACCAAAGCTTCTTCTCTTGCCTATCACGCATGATTCTTATACCAAGAATTTGCTTAGCAGCTCCCATGTCTTTCATAGCAAATGACTCACTCAATTGCTTCTTCAACCTGTTGATCATGGAAATATCTTTCCCAACAATAAGCATGTCGTCAACATACAACAACAAGATAATGAAATCATTATTAGCAAACCTTTTAACAAAGACACAATGATCAGAAGTAGTCTTCTTGTAGCCATGCTCACACATAACAGACTCAAACTTCTTGTACCATTGACGCGGAGCCTGCTTCAAGCCATATAGACTTTTTCTCAGCCTACACACATGATCTTCCTTGCCTTCAACAAGAAAACCATCAGGTTGCTTCATGTAAATCTCTTCTTCCAAATCACCATGAAGGAAAGCAGTTTTAACATCCATTTGCTCTACCTCTAAATCAAGAGTAGCAGCCAAACTCAACACAATTCTAATGGATGACATTTTCACCACAGGAGAAAAAATCTCATTGAAATCAATGCCTTTTCTCTGTCTAAAACCTTTCACCACCAATCTGGCTTTATATCTTGGAGATGTAGAATTGCTTTCTTGCTTTACCCTATAAACCCACCTGTTTTCTAGAGCCTTCTTGTCTTTTGGCAATTTCACCAAGTCAAAAGTGTGATTATCATACAAAGACTTCATTTCATCTTGCATTGCATCCAACCACTTTTTCTTTTCTTCACTCTCTATGGCCTCAAGATAATACTCAGGTTCTCCTTCATCTGTCAAGGTAACATAGTCATCAGAAAGATACCTGGTAGATGGTTCCCTCTGCCTATTAGACCTCCGAATTTGAACTTGAGGTGGTTCAGAAGCATCACTAAGATCTTCATCTTGTGACATCCCATGTTCCTCGTCAACGTCATCAATAGGAACATCAAAATCTTCTCGAAGTTGCTGATCATCAACATCATCATGTTGCTCATCATTCTGAACATTATTCTCAATAGTATCTAGATCACGCAGAGGCATTCGAACTGGATCAACATTAGACAATCTATTATCTATCTCAGATGTTGTCTTCTCTATCTTGTCAATATCTTCAATGGTTTGATCTTCCATGAACTTCACATCACGGCTTCTAATTGACTTCCTCTCAACAGGATCAAAGAACTTGTAGCCAAATTCATCCTGACCATAACCAATAAAGATGCACTGCCTTGTCTTCGCATCCAACTTGGATCTCTCATCCTTTGGAACATGCACATATGCTTTACAACCGAAGACTCGCAAATGATCATACTTGACATTCTTGCCAAACCAAATCTTGTCTGGCACCTCACCATTCAAAGCAACTGCAGGACTCAAATTAATAACATGCACTGCAGTGTACAATGCCTCACCCCAAAAATGCTTAGGCAACTTTGCTTCAGAAAGCATACACCTAACTCTTTCTATCAATGTCCTGTTCATTCTTTCTGCTAAACCATTCAGCTGAGGAGTTTTAGGAGGAGTCTTTTCATGTCTGATACCGTGTTGCTTGCAATAAGCATCGAATGGTCCACAATACTCACCACCATTGTCAGTACGAATGCATTTCAGCTTCTTGCCTGACTGTCTCTCAACCAAAACATGAAATTCTTTGAATTTCTCTAGAACTTGGTCCTTTGTTTTCAAAACATAAACCCAAAGCTTCCTGGAACAATCATCAATAAAGGTAACAAAATAAAGTGCACCAGTAAATGACTTTACCTTCAATGGGCCACAAACATCAGAATGCACCAATTCAAGCAACTTTGACTTCTTTGAGGGAGGATGCTTCTTGAAGGATACTCTGGTCTGCTTACCAGCCATGCAATGAGAACATTTCTCCAACTCTGCACTCTTCAATCCCGGAAGCACATCCTTTTTAGCTAAACAATTCAGCCCCTTCTCACTGATATGACTAAGCCTTCGGTGCCACAAAGAAGCATCCATATCCATGGCGTTTACACTGTCTTTAGCAACCAATGCTTTTGTCCAATACAGTTTACTAATTCTCTCTCCTTTGGCCACAATTAGATTACCTCTGGAGAGTTTCCACTTTCCTGAACCAAAGTGATTTTCATAACCACTATCATCAAGCATCTGCACAGAGATCAAATTAAGGCGGATATCTGGAGCATGTTTGACTCCTCTAAGCAACAACTGCATTCCCATATTGGTTTGCAAGCAAACATCACCAATACCAACTACCTTAGACACACCATCATTACCCATCTTCAACACTCCAAAATCACCAGAAGTGTAAGATGTGAAGAACTCCTTCCTTGGTGTAACATGCAATGTAGCACCACTGTCAATTATCCACATGCTCTCATCTGATACAAGATTAACTGAATCATGGTCACGGAGAATAATAAGATCATCATCACAAGTAGCAGTAGTAACACGATCATCATTGTCATGATGTTTCTCCTTCTGCTTCCCTTTCTTATCTTTGTTCTCCTTTTTCCAAAGAAAACAGTTTCTCTTAATGTGCCCTGTTTTGTGACAATAATGACACTCCACATTTTTGTATCTAGACTTGGACTTACTTCTGCTGTTCTCTCTACTCCCTTTCGGTTCCCTTTTCTGACTTCTCCCCCTATTTTCAGTGACAAGTACCTCGGAATGAGATGAAGTACCATGAGCCTTCCTTCTCATCTCCTCATTAAGTACACCACTCTTGACATTTTCCAAGGAGACAACACCATCAGGAGATGAGTTTGTAATTGAAACCCGAAATGTTTCCCAAGAATCTGGTAGAGTATTCAGTAGCCATAATCCCAACACCTCATCATCAAATTTGATGCCCATTTGTGACAATTGATCTCGGAGCCCTTGAAAATTATTTAAGTGATCTGAAATAGAAATCTCCTCCTTGTACTTCAAATTTATCAAGCAATTCAACAAATATAATTTATTATTTCCTGTACTAGAAGCATACAAAGTCTCAATCTTCTTCCACAAGGATTTTGCATCTTCCTCATTAGCAATGTGATTATAAACATTATCTTCAACAAATTGACGAATAAAACCACAAACCTGTTGATGCTCAAACTTCCATTCCTCACCAGTCTTGTCTTTTGGCTTTTCAGTAGCAAACACAGGAAGATGCAATTTCTTCACAAATAACAGATCCTTCATTTTTCCCTTCCATAAGTGATAATTAGTGCCGTTCAAACAGATCATCTTATTTGTATTTGCCTCCATCATTCAAGTAGTCAAATAGCCCCAACCAAAGAGCTCTGATACCACTCTGATGGGAAATTCAACACAATAAAAATAATATCTCAACAAGAGCAATAAGCAGCGGATAATAATTTCCCCAACTAGCAAGAATCTGTGAGGAGCAATAACAAATAATGGTAGCAACAAAAACACACTTCAGGAAGACACAGAAATTTTTAACGTGGAAAACCTTCTCAATGTGAGAAGTAAAAACCACGGGCACAAGCCAGTCAATCAAACTCCACTATGATCAATATTATGGTTACAAGAGAGTCTCAAAACAGCACAAATTGTGCTCAATAACCAGCCAAGTAGAAATACAACAGAGATGAAACAAAGAACAAGAAACCTGAAAAATTCCCAAAACTGCAGCTACCGTACGCGGCCTATATCTCACTGTTCCGGTGACTTTTGAACAATCCGAACGGTCCAATTGAAGCACCACAAGGTATGAACCTGCTGACAAAATTTCAGCCCGATCCAACGGTGGACGAAACAGCAGCAGCAATCCGAAAAAACTCGTTCTCAAGAGAAACGCTGAAAACGCTGCTGTAATGTGAGATGAATTTCTCTCTGCTCAAACCACTTCTGCAAGATCCGGACGGTCAGATTGAATTCACACAAATTATGAACCTGCTTACAAAATTTCAGCCCGATCCAATGGTGAACAAAGTGTCGGCGGCGGCCGGAAGTTACTGGGCGAAACTTTTCTATCTTTTTCTTTTCTCTCTCTGTCTCTCTCTGTCTCTGCTGACGGCTGTCACTCTGTCCCTCAGGAAAAAACCCTAAAGGTGATTAAAAATTAGATTGGGCCTCCACATAGGAAGTGAGCCCAACCCAACACGAGCAAGTTCTGTGTCATTACCAGCAATTTTTGGAAGAGAAGTCGAACGTGGCCAACGGCGACGTTTTCCTTCTCTTTTCCCCGCCCTGGCTTTCCGCCTACGAGAGGTCTCTGCTCTGGATTGGGGACTACAAGCCCTCGCTCATTCTCCGTCTCGCCGACCGTGCCGTCAATAGCTTTACGCCGGAGCAGAGGGACAAAATGGAGCGAGTCAGGGACGAGACGAAGCGAGCCGAGAGAGAGGTTTCTGAGGCAATGGCCTCCGTTCAAGAGAGCATGGCGAGTCCGCGCATGCTGGCGCTCGTCAGAGTGGTTGACGGCGAGATAACGGAGCAGGAATTGGCGCTTCGGGGACTCAAGGAGGCGCTTAAGAAGGTTTCCGAGAGAGGAGACGCCCTTCGCGCGTCCACGATGAGGAAGGTGGTGGAGATTTTAAGCCCGCCGCAGACGGTGCAGTTACTGGCTGCGACGATGCGCTTTCAGATGCGCGTAAGGAAATACGGTTTGCACCGAGATGACGTTGGACCGTCAGGTTGACATCTCTCCGTCAACGTGTATTCCTCGAAAACCTTACCGAGCCACGCGACATGCGTGACGCACGCGTCGATTTCCTATTCGCACATTTTTTTGGCTTCTAAATAAACCGCCAATTTCATTACTACCTACCGACAAGTCAATAACTGTTTTCCATATCAACCTTCAGCTTCAGTTTACTTTGATCAAAATAAGGGTCGTTTGACTTTATTTAAAATAATACAAAAATGTTTTTTTATCATTGAATTGCTGTCTGATTTTAGTTTGGATTCTGTTAAATAAACAATAAACCAGATTACAACTACAAACAAAGTGTAATTATTATTAATTTATTATGTTTAAAGATATGTTCCAATGTTCTCAGATGATCAAATAAAGTCTAGAACCACAAAAAAACAAATCTTTTAGCCAAACCCATTTGCTTATGCTGAATTTCTCTAGTTTCCTCCTTGACTGGATGTGAAGTTTATTGACAATAATAGAATGGGCATTGATATTGGCACCACCCAAATTTCTATTAAAACATATCAGATTACTAAAGTGTCTCCACCGCATGTATAATACACAACAACATATTTTGATTGTATCTAGACAAAACCGTATCAAAATATACAACATTAATTAACTTTTTAACTTAACTATTTTATGGTGAATTTTTTATTGTAATAATAACTCACATGTAATGTTTTGTGAATGATAAACATTTGATTTAATTTTATTTATATTGTATAAATAATTTTAACTTAACCACATTACACCTAACGTATTTTTCTACCTCGCATATTTTTTTAATTGGTTGATATGGTGATTTTTTTAAAGTTAAAAATAAACTAC
Organism: Phaseolus lunatus; assembly: GCA_013389735.1. Lineage (NCBI taxonomy): Eukaryota > Viridiplantae > Streptophyta > Magnoliopsida > Fabales > Fabaceae > Phaseolus > Phaseolus lunatus. The sequence continues at coordinate 8,019,427 of CM023865.1, read as the reverse complement.
AACATCAACACGTACACCATAAAATGTGCTAATATTGTATATCTTAACCGAGTTTTGTTTGGGATTTTTAATTAATCATATGTTTTTTTTGTTATATATTTGAAAATATATTGTTTAAATACACAATGGGATATGTAAGGATAATTTTGTAAAAAAATATTGAAAATATTCAACACAATCTCGATAGCCACAACAATATTATTTAATAAAATATTATCATTATAAGAAAATGATTAAATAATAATTAAATTCAGAGACAAAAATAATTATATACTATTTTAAAATAATTATATACTATTTTAAAGATTAAAAGATTATTAATATCTAAAGTGATTTCTATTATTAATAAAAATTTATAAAATAATTTCTAAATTGGTATTTAAATTAGCTACTAAGGTTTTAGAATTTAAAATATAAAATAATAAGTAGCTAAAATTTTGGTAGGTACGGTTAGATATCAATTTATAAACTATTTTATAAATTTTTATTGATAATAGAAATTATTTTAGATACCAATATTTTTTCTACTTTATAAAATAGTTTTTAATTTAGTCAAATGGTAACTAATTATTTTAGTCTCTAAAATTAGTTTTCATTTAATAATTTTTTTTAATGTATTATCAGTGTGAGCAGAAATTATAAAGATAAAGAAATTTTAATTTAATTTTCAACTTTTAAATCTCTTTATATTATCTTTGCATCAATACTTTAATTGACTAGATAAAGAAAATATTAAATATTATTTATACTTTCAAAAAATCATATTTATTTCATTTGAAGTTTTGATCAAATTAATTTTAAACCTGAAATATATATTTTATATGCGTGTTAAGATTGTTTTCAATAATAAGAACAATATATTTATATCTGAATATGTGTTTTTCTTAAAGGTGAAAATTGATTTCGTAAGAAAAATATCAGGACGAAATGTTTTTTAATTAATATTTCTCTTTTTTTATAATGTTCGTATTATTTTCATAAATTTGTATACAAACCCATGCAAGAAACTTATTGATTAAAAGGTTAAAAAGAATAAGGGTTAAAACCCTGAAAAGAGACAAATAAATTTTGGTTGAAAAAGAGAACAATAATGAATGGAGTAAACTCGGAAATGGTGATATTTAAAGAAAAACAATTATATTATGTTCGTTTAATTTTAATTTTTAAAACATATCAGATTTTATTTTAATCTATATAAATTTTACTGTCTAGTCTCTGTCTGTTGGTATTGTTGATATTTTTTCGGTTTTCTAATTCAAGCAATTGTAATCCAGTTTAATTGTTCATTATTAGAGAGTTAATATTCATCGTGTATAAAAATTATATAAAACTGTCAAAATATATTTTATGTTTTAAAGACTTTTTGGAAATGTTGTGATTATTTTAAATATCTTTGCTTGTAATTTGATTTTTTTCTTATTTTTAAATTTTTTGAGTTGAAAATTATTTTAAATCTGCCTAAATGTAACTTTGAAAGCTAAGAGAAAACATACATAATTCAAACAATTGTCGAGGATTTTTTAGTACAAAAAACATCTTCAATGAAAGAGTTTGTGCAATTTCTTCATGCACCACCATATTTTCTCCCTGCACCCATAAATATTTAAATTCCAAAATTATCTTCAGGTAAAAAGTGCAGGATTTTTTTTAATTTTAAATTGTATTATTTGTAGACCTTCCAAATCTAGAGTTTATAAAGTATTTTCAAACCAAAAAAATATAGAAATTTTATAATTTAAAATATAATTTTATTTTCCAAATTCTAAAATTTTGAAGGTATTTTTAAATTCAAAAACTATCTTCCAAATTTTAAAGTTTTGGAATTTTAAAATTTGAAAAAGGAGAAGAGGGATGTCAATGATAAAGATAAAAAAAACAAAGTTATCATTTCACATCTTTTATGAAAGTGTAAGAAGAAAACATGGAGGTGCAGGAAGAAATTACCAAAAGTATGGTTTACTTTTTAAACAATGTAGCATAAAAGGAAAAGGCAAATTCTACACCCAACCACTTTGAACCTGCATCCTACATAGTTTTAAATTTTCAAAAATATCCTTCATTATATAAATAAAAATTCAGCATTGAAAATAATATATTATGCAAAAATAGATTTGGAAGAGATTATTGTGTTCCAAAAATAAAAATTCAAAATAGAAATCAAAAATCAAAATTTTGTTTCAGAAAAAAAAAAATCCAGAATACAAAAAATTCATTTTGAAAAAAAAAATCCAAAAACATATTATGGAAAAGGGGTTCGAAATGTATTTTTATATATACCTCGTTTTATTTAAGGGTACTTTCGTGTTTACAGAATGAAATTGGGTGCAATGATTGGGTGCAAAAAGTAATTGCGAAGAAAAATTCCATATATTCTGAGGGCAATTACTTGATGCACCTAAATTCACTAGATAAGACGAAAATGTCCTTAAAAAAATGGAATTATATTACATATTTTTTTATTCGAAATGAGTTTTTAATTTTTGTTTCTGGATTTTTATTTCCGAAATAAAAGACATTTTCGGAAATTAAAAAAAAATATGTATGGTGCAGATTTAAAATGATTGGGTGTAGGAAGAGTTTGCGTAAGCCCAAAAGCTTGGCTCATATTACTTTTGTTTCAATTCGACCCATATACTATTTCAGCCCATCGTGAAGGACGGGTTCAATTTGACGGTACTCTTTCTTTTCTCTCTATTGTGCCTTTATTTGACTAAAAACAATTTTCATTTGAATTTATTTTTATCAAGACATTATGTAAAGTTTTCAACCAATTGGTTGTTAGTGCCAAAATCATTATAATTACTGAAGAACGGCGTTGTTGCGACTGTGTATCCGTATTTTTCTTTTCTACTCAAATTTTATTATGATAGAAATTTAACATATATACAAAAATAATTTTGGATGAGTCAAAATTGATAAGAAAAAATAATATGTAAAAAAAAAAATTAATTGATTAATTAACCTTTTTTTTTCTTTTTCTCTAGTTTGAGTTTCTCTTCTTCTTCAAGCTTTTGCTTTTTCGTAGTTTTGATATTAGATATTATGATGATGTTTACGTTAAGGTTAGGATTCACTTGGTAGATACAAAAGAATAATGACTTTATCAAAGGATAGAGTTGCTTGAAATCAAGTGGGGAGAGTGATTGGAAATGAAAGTTATTTTTTTATATGTGAGATTTGGTGTGAGATCAGAATGAAGGGAGTATGCTATTTCTTTCTTTCTTTCTGTTGTTACCTTAAAATAAGAAATTAAGGGAAGAATGAGAGAGTTATTTTGCATATAAAAGCTGTCTATTAATATTAATTTAAAAAATATTTTTAAATAATTTCTATAAAATAATAAAATACTCAATTGTACTAATAAGATATATTAAATAAGGGTAGAATAAAAAAAAAATTATGTACATTAAAAAATGGTTATTGGAAAGAATCTCTTTTATATATTGATATAAATTATTTAAAGGTGTTGTAAAAATAAAAAAACTTAGAATTTTGGTCTCCAAATGTCGCTCAATTCCAAATATAATCTTAACTTAAATGATGGGGGCCAGTATTAATTTTTTATGTACAGAACAGTAATTAAATGTCAAGAAATGAATTATTATATATTTTGCATGTATTATTTATTTTAAAATATGTATTGTATAACTACCAATGTGAGAGGCTGCAAGCGCTTGTATTGTTAGTTTATGCAAAAAAATAAATATTTTGTTTTAAATAAAATAAATATAATTATAGAAGATAAAGATATAAAAAATAAAGATAAAAAACAAATTTGTATTGGTATGGACCGGTAGGTCGAATGATCACCCAGCCTGCATGGTAGGTCGAATGACCATCCACTTGCGACAGTCACAACCGAGAGGTATCGCATGGCCGACTGTTTCATGACGACGAAACATATAAGTTGAACAAGTCAGCAAAGTTAATTCATGATTAAGGATTACTTAACACGACCCTAAACACGGTCCAATCCCCTAATCCGGCCCACTAACGAAAGCCCACCAAGATAATATAAATAGTGCAGATTCCAAGAATCAGGTATGTCATTATTTACAGTACTCTGACAACTGAGTGTCGAACACTTTGCTGACTTAAGCATTGGAGTGTCTTCTGTAGGTACCATCCAAGACCGGGAGACCAAGAGCGAGAACAAAACTAAATTAAAAAAATGTTAAATAATTAATACACATTAAGTATTCTCAAACAATAAAGTATAAAATATGAACAAAGTTTTTTTTTATAAGACACTTTTTATTCATAACAAATTATGTGGGAACAAGGATTTTGATACATGATATAATGTTATATAATTTTCTTCTCCGTCTTGTATTTTGTCTAAATGCAGTCTTGTATTTCGTCTAAATGCAGACACTTAGTTTTAAGTTAATGTTGCACTTCACAAAAATCTCTCTACGTTATTCTATGATTCCTTTATCTACTAATAAGATTCATAAAAGTATATGTTTCACCAAAATTTGTTTGAAAAATGAGTTAAAGTTGTCATGCTTCAACAACTTCATAACGCTTGCTTTGTCTACTTTGAAAAAGGCTATTCGACGACACTTTACACAATTTTCAGTAAAGACACTCTAGACAATAAATACTTCCAACTATCGAGATGACAAAACAACATTTAATGCATGCAGAATATTTAATGGATACTCTATGTTCAAGCTGCTCAGACATAAGGAAGACATTCTCATGAACTAAAGGATTTGCAACTGCTCTTTTCTTCAAAACCTATATGAAGTCATTCTAATAAAAGAACAATAATCTAAGCCATATTTTGAAAAGTAATGAACTCTTGAATTCATTTTTGTGTAGCCTAAAATCTTTGTGATAATATTGTTATGTTCATCAACAAACTAGTAGAGAGAGGTTAACTCTTCTACATGTCGAAAGACCTTTCACTCCGTATCACAAGATGATATTTGCGAAAATCTATAAAAAAGTTTTAAAACACCATTATACCATTCTTTCTTGTGTTTTGACATATTTGTTACAGTCAGAACTCAACCTCTAAAGAGGTTTGAGTGTCTATCAATTGCTAGAGGAAAAAAATTCAACAACAATTATATGAATGGAGCCATAACTTAACATAGAAGAAGCTTCATTTTTTAGACCTCTAACTTTTATCCGAGAAGACTTTCATTCTTAGAAATATAAGATAGAAATATATGTTAAATCCACACACTATTAATTATGACAAATCATTACTTGTGATGATATCAAGATCACATATCTCACAGGAAGACTAAGAAGAAGAAGAGTTTAACCAAATACAATTAAACAATAAATCCATTTACAACAAATAATTAATTTTAAAAATTAAAATGTATAAAAGAACTTTTATATATTTTAGTTTTTAAAATTAATTATTTAAAATTTCCCTTTTAAGTTTAGCTTATTTTTTATCCAATGAAATATTAACTTTACTTTTTTTTCTTTTAAATCACATATTCCATGCTTTCAATTATTTGTTTTTCTGAATTTAGACAAATGTAATGATTTATAATTTATTGATTGTAATGAAACTATCTTGATCTTCTTCCTAGTATTATATAAGATATCCAATCTTTACAACTATTTATGTATATTCGTGAGAGAGTTTTTAATATAATACAAAAGTTGTTGTGAATTTGAACAGTTGTATACGAAAAAGGAATCGTCTAAAGTTTATGATCACTCTTATAGGCTGGTCAACAAGGGATTGTCACTATCCAAAGTGCCAAAATTGACTATTGACCGACAATTAATTTTGGCTCCTTTATGAAAGTGAAAAAAAGTGTGTCTTTTAGTTATATTATTCACACCATCTCATAGTGCCAACGTGATGCACTTACATTCTAATCTAATCAGACACCAAATTCATGCGTGCAACAGGGGAAAAAAAAAAACACACCAAACAAAGGGGTGAAATGACACTTAAATTATTGCCCTGTGTTATCTAAGTTTATTTTTTACTTATATATATTAATTACAATTTATTACAAATTTATATATTTTTACTACACATTCTTATATCTCATACTTTCTTTCTTTTTACTCTCGTATTTTTATTCTTCTCATCTTCAAGTTTTTAGTTTTGATGACCAGAACTATTGAAGTAAAATTGTGAAGATGAATAGCTAACAACAATTTTTTTTGTAAAAGTCAAAAGGTAACTATCAACATACACTCATTATTATTTCCAAGCTCTTGTTACTTCATTCTTTTCTTATTTATTTTGAAATGTTTTTATTTCATTCTTTTTTATAGATTCTTATATTTATAGAATTATAGTAATATAAAAGGTCAAATACAAAATGTGAATACGATATTAGAAAATAAAATAAACAGAACAAAAGATTAATAAATGGGTTAATTATATTTTTCATTAATCTACTTTCACATGAAATTGATTTTCGTCCCTAGTCCAAAACTTTAGACTTTCTAGATACTTGTAATACACTACAAGAAAATCATTAATTAGAAACTAATTTTAGAGACAAAAAATAATTAGTTGCTATAGTGACCAAATTTAGAAGTTTTGGTAGCTAATTAGATACCAATTTAGAAACCATTTAACTAGAAACTAATTTAGAAACAAAAAATCTTTTTAGTCTCCAAAATGGTATTTAATTTGGTCACTATAACAACTAATTATTTTTTGTTTCTAAAATTAGTTTCTATTTAATGATTTTCTTGTAGTGATAACAACTTTTGTAACGTGCAAAACAGATTTATAGTGTGGACTAAAATGTTAAAATATTTCATTCTGACTCATCACTGACGTTGATATTATAATATTATAATATAATACACGTTGAAAATTTGTTTGTCATGTGGAAAAAATAAAAAACTAGTAAAGACTCATTCCAATAATTTCCTTAAGGTTGTATTTAGATTGAGGAGTGAAAGTGTGAGTATTTTAAGAAGTGAATGTGTGTGGATTTGAGAGGGAAGTGTGAAGAAAATTAGTGTGTGTGTTTGGATTGAGGTATGTTAGGATAGATTTGTGAGGAAAATTAATTGAAGTTTGTGAGTGATATGATGATTGTGAGAGTAGTTTTTATTTTTTTTAAAGATGTAAAATCACCCATGATAACCTCACCCACGATAAAGTCACCTACGCTAACCTCAACCACAATAAACTTACTCACGAAAAACTCACTAACGAGAAAGTCACCTATAATAAAGTCACCCACGATAAAGTCACCCACGATAAACTCACCCACGATAAATATGCCCACGATAACCTCACCTACGATAAACTCACCCACGATAAACTCACCCACGATAAACTCACCCACGATAAATTCACCCACGATAAACTTACCCACGATAAAGTCACCCACAAAAAAATCACCCACAGTAAAATCACCCACAGTAAAGTCACCCACAGTAAAGTCACCCCGTAGGTGAGATTATCGTAGGTGATTTTGTTGTGGGTGATTTTATCGTGGGTGATTTTATCGTGGATGATTTTATCGTGGGTGACTTTAACGTGGGTGAGTTTATTGTGGGTGACTTTATCCTGGGTGACTTTATCGTGGGTGAGTTCAACGTGGTTGAGTTTATCGTGGGTGAGTTTATCGTGGTGATTTTATCGTGGGTGACTTTATCGTGGGTGACTTTATCAGGGGGTATTTTATCGTGGGAGAGTTTAGCGTGGGTGATTTTATCGTGCATAACTTTAGCAGGGGTGATTTTATCGTGGGTGACTTTATCGTGGGTGACTTTATCATGGGTGATTTTATCATGGGTGACTTTATCGTGGGTGAGATTGTCGTAGGTGAGTTTATCGTTGATGATTTAATCGTGGGTGATTTTATCAGGGGTGATTTTCTCGTGGGTGACTTTATCGTGGGTGATTATATCATGGGTGACTTTATCGTGGATGAGTTTAGCGTGCGTGAGTTTATTGTGGGTGACTTTATCATGGGTGACTTTATCATGGGTGACTTTAACGTGGGTGACTTTATCAGGGGTGATTTTATCGTGGGTGAGTTTATGGTGGGTGAGTTTACCGTGGGTAATTTTATCGTGGGTAATTTTGTTGTGGGTGAGTTTATCGTGGGTGATTTTATCATTGGTGATTTTATTGTGGGTAATTTTATCAGGGGTCATTTTATCGTGGGTGAGATTATCGTAGGTGATTTTAAAATGGGTGAGTTTATCGTGGGTGATTTTATCGTGGGTGACTTTATCGTAGGTGACTTTAACGTGGGTGAGTTTATCAGGAGTGATTTTATCATTGTTGAGATTATCGTGGGTAAGTTTATCGTGCGTGAGTTTATCGTGGGTCATTTTAGCGTGGGTGACTTTAGCGTGGGTGATTTTATCCTGGGTGATTTTATTATGGGTCAATTTATCGTTGGTGATTTTATCGTGGGGAATTTTATCGTGGGTGACTTTATCGTGGGTGACTTTATCGTTGGTGATTTTATCGTGGGTGACTTTATCAGGGGGTATTTTATCGTGGGTGAGTTTAGCGTGGGTGATTTTATCGTGCATAACTTTAGCAGGAGTGATTTTATCGTGGGTGAGATTATCGTGGGTGATTTTATCGTGGGTAATTTTATTGTGGGTGACTTTATTGTGGGTGACTTTATCGTAGGTGATTTTATCGTGGGTGACTTTATCGTGGGTGAGATTATCGTAGGTGAGTTTATCGTGGGTGATTTTATCAGGGGTGATTTTATCGTGGGTGACGTAATCATGGGTGATTATATCATGGGTGACTTTATCGTGGATGAGTTTAGCGTGGGTGAGTTTATTGTGGGTGACTTTATCGTGGGTGACTTTATTGTGGGTGACTTTATCAGGGGTGATTTTATCGTGGGTGAGTTTATGGTGGGTGAGTTTACCGTGGGTAATTTTATCCTGGGTGATTTTGTTGTGGGTGAGTTTATCGTGGGTGATTTTATCGTTGGTGATTTTATTATGGGTAATTTTATCAGGGGTCATTTTATCATGGGTGAGATTATCGTAGGTGATTTTATAATGGGTGAGTTTATCGTGGGTGATTTTATCGTAGGTGATTTTATCATGGGTGACTTTATCGTAGGTGACTTTAACGTGGGTGACTTTATCAGGGGTGATTTTATCGATGTTGAGATTACCGTGGGTGAGTTTATCGTTGGTGATTTTATTGTGGGTGAGTTTATCGTGGGTGACTATATGGTGCGTGATTTTATCGTGGGTGAGTTTTTCGTGGATGATTTTATCGATGGTTATTTTATTAGGGGTGTTTTTATCGTGGGTGAGATTATCGTGGGTGATTTTATCGTGGGTGAGTTTATCATGGGTGACTTTCTTGTGGGTGAGTTTATCGTGGGCGATTTTATCGTGGGTGATATTATCAGGGGTTATATTATCGTGGCTGACATTATCGTGGGTGATTTTATTGTGGGTGAGTTTATCGTGGGTGATTTTATCAGGGGTGATTTTATCGTGGGTGACGTTATCATGGGTGATTATATCATGGGTGACTTTATCGTGGATGAGTTTAGCGTGGGTGAGTTTATTGTGGGTGACTTTATCGTGGGTGACTTTATTGTGGGTGACTTTATCAGGGGTGATTTTATCGTGGGTGAGTTTATGGTGGGTGAGTTTACCGTGGGTAATTTTATCCTGGGTGATTTTGTTGTGGGTGAGTTTATCGTGGGTGATTTTATCGTTGGTGATTTTATTGTGGGTAATTTTATCAGGGGTCATTTTATCATGGGTGAGATTATCGTAGGTGATTTTATAATGGGTGAGTTTATCGTGGGTGATTTTATCGTAGGTGATTTTATCATGGGTGACTTTATCGTAGGTGACTTTAACGTGGGTGACTTTATCAGGGGTGATTTTATCGATGTTGAGATTACCGTGGGTGAGTTTATCGTTGGTGATTTTATTGTGGGTGAGTTTATCGTGGGTGACTATATGGTGGGTGATTTTATCGTGGGTGAGTTTTTCGTGGATGATTTTATCGATGGTTATTTTATCAGGGGTGTTTTTATCGTGGGTGAGATTATCGTGGGTGATTTTATCGTGGGTGAGTTTATCATGGGTGACTTTCTTGTGGGTGAGTTTATCGTGGGCGATTTTATCGTGGGTGATATTATCAGGGGTTATATTATCGTGGCTGACATTATCGTGGGTGATTTTATTGTGGGTGAGTTTATCGTGGGTGATTTTATCAGGGGTGATTTTATCGTGGGTGACGTTATCATGGGTGATTATATCATGGGTGACTTTATCGTGGATGAGTTTAGCGTGGGTGAGTTTATTGTGGGTGACTTTATCGTGGGTGACTTTATTGTGGGTGACTTTATCAGGGGTGATTTTATCGTGGGTGAGTTTATGGTGGGTGAGTTTACCGTGGGTAATTTTATCCTGGGTGATTTTGTTGTGGGTGAGTTTATCGTGGGTGATTTTATCGTTGGTGATTTTATTGTGGGTAATTTTATCAGGGGTCATTTTATCATGGGTGAGATTATCGTAGGTGATTTTATAATGGGTGAGTTTATCGTGGGTGATTTTATCGTAGGTGATTTTATCATGGGTGACTTTATCGTAGGTGACTTTAACGTGGGTGACTTTATCAGGGGTGATTTTATCGATGTTGAGATTACCGTGGGTGAGTTTATCGTTGGTGATTTTATTGTGGGTGAGTTTATCGTGGGTGACTATATGGTGGGTGATTTTATCGTGGGTGAGTTTTTCGTGGATGATTTTATCGATGGTTATTTTATCAGGGGTGTTTTTATCGTGGGTGAGATTATCGTGGGTGATTTTATCGTGGGTGAGTTTATCATGGGTGACTTTCTTGTGGGTGAGTTTATCGTGGGCGATTTTATCGTGGGTGATATTATCAGGGGTTATATTATCGTGGCTGACATTATCGTGGGTGATTTTATTGTGGGTGAGTTTATCGTGGGTGAGATTATCGTAAGTGAGTTTATCGTGGGTGATTTTATCGTGCGTGAGATTATCGTAGATGAGTTTATCGTGGTTGATTTTATCATGGGTGATATTATTAGGGGTGATTTTATCATGGGTGATTTTATCGTGGGTAACTTTATCGTGGGTGATTTTATCGTGGGTGACTTTATCGTTGATGAGTATAGCGTGGGTGAGTTTATCGTGGCTGGTTTTATCGTGGGTGAGTTTATCAGGGATGATTTTATCGTGGGTGATTTTGTCGTGGGTGAGTTTATCGTGGATTATTTTATCATGGGTGAGTTTATCATGGGAGAGATTATCATGGGTGAGTTTGTCATGGGTGAGTTTATCGTGGGTGATTTTATCGTGGGTGAGTTTATCGTGGGTGAGTTTATCGTGGGTGAGTTTTCGTGGTTGATTTAATCAGAGGTGAGATTATCGTGGGTGAGTTTATAGTGGGTCATTTAATCATGGGTGAGATTATCGTGGGTGATTTTATCAGGGGTTATGTTATTGTGGGTGAGATTACCGTGGGTGATTTTATTGTGTGTAATTTTATTAGGGGTGATTTTGTCGTGGGTGAGATTATCGTAGTTGATTTTATCGTGGTTAGTTTATCGTGGATGATTTTATCATGGGTGATTCTATCGTTGGTGACTTTATCGTGGGTGACATTAACGTGGGCTAGTTTATTACGGGTGAGTTTATCGTGGCTCATTTGATCGTGGGTGAGTTTAGGATGGGCAATCTTATCCTGGGTGATTTTATCGTGGGTCACTTTGTGGTGGGTGATTTTATCGTGGGGAATTTTATCGTAGGTGACTTTATTGTGGGTAAGTTTATCGTGGGTGACTTTATCGTGGATGATTTTATTGTGCTTGAGTTTATCGTGGGTGAGTTTATCGTGGGTGATTTTGTCGTGGGTGATTTTATCGTGGGTTATTTTGTCGTGGGTGATTTTATCGTGGGTGATTTTGTCGTGGGTGATTTTATCGTTGATGAGATTATCGTGGGTGAGTTTATCGTGGGTGAGATTATCGTAGGTGATTTTATAGTGGGTGGTTATTTTATCGTGGGTGATTTTATCGTGGGTGAGTTTATTGTGAGTGAGTTCATCGTGGGTGATTTTATCAAGGGTGACTTTATCGTTGATGAGATTATCGTGGGTGAGTTTATCGTGGGTGATTTTATCGTGGGTGACTTTATCGTGGGTTATTTGATCATAGGTGATTTTATCGTGGGTGACTTTATCAGGAGTGATTTTATCGTGGGTGAGTTTAGCGTGGGTGATTTTATCGTGGATAACTTTAGCAGGGGTGATTTTATCGTGATTGAGATTATCATGGGTGATTTTATCCTGGGTGACTTTATCGTGGTTGACTTTATTGTGGGTGATTTTATTGTGAGTGAGATTATTATAGGTGAGTTTATTGTGGGTGATTTTATTAGGGGTGATTTTATAGTGGGTGACTTTAACGTGGGTGAGTTTATCATGGGTCATTGTATCGTCGGTGAGTTTAGAATGGGTGATTTTATCTTGGGTCAATTTATTGTGTGTGATTTTATCGTGGGGAATTTTATTGTGGGTGACTTTATCGTGGGTAAGTTTATCATGGGGTACTTTATCGTGGGTGACTTTATCGTGGGTGAGTTTATTGTGGGTGAGTTTATCATGGGGTAGTTTATCGTGGGTGACTTTATCGAGGGTGATTTTATCGTGGGTGAGTCAGGGGTGATTTCATCGTAGATGATTTTGTCGGGGGTGAGTTTATCATAGGTGATTTTATAGTGGGTGACTTTATCGTGGGTGATTTTATCGTAGGTGATTTTATCGTGGGTGAGTTTATCATGAGTGAGTTTATCGTAGGTGAGTTTATCGTAGGTGATTTTATCGTGGGTGATTTTATCGTGGGTGACTTTATCGTGGGTGACTTTAACATGGATGAGTTTATCGTGCGTAATTTTATCGTGGGTGATTTTATTGTAGGTGACTTTATCGTGGGTGATTTCATCGAGGGTGACTGTATGGTGGGTGATTTTATCGTGGGTGAGTTTATCATGAATGATTTTATCGACACTTATTTTATCAGGGGTGATTATATCATGGGTGATTTTATTATGGGTGAATTTCTCGTGGGTGACTTTATCGTGGGTGATTTTATAGTGGGTGGTTTTCTTGTGGGTGATTTTATCATGGGTGAGGTTATCACGGGTGAGATTATTGTGGGTGAGATTATCATGGGTGAGTTTATCGTGGGTGAGTTTATCATGGGTGAGATTATCGTGGGTGAGTTTATCGTGGATGATTTTATCCTGGTTGCTTCAAGTTGGAAAAATAGGAATTAGGTTTCATCTCTCTCACTCTCATGTATTTTGATTAGCACGTCAATATGAAGTTCTTTGATTGAAATTGATGCCTGTATAAAAGTCATTTATATTGATTCCTCGCATATAAAATTCTTAAGAATGTTCCCTAACTATCGATCCCTCGCATAATTATAAGAACAACTTAGAATGAAGCTCAGACGTTAATAGCAATTAACATTTCAAGTCTATTCCTAACACTCAAATATGTTAAGTATTGTTATTTAGGTCAGAATCCTAAAAATACTTTCCAGTCAGATTTAAGATTCTCAATTTGTCACGAAAAGTTAAAAGTAAAACAACAATACCAATAATCAATCAAGAACTGAATATTTTAATATAAGATATCACCTCAATACATAAGAGTTCGAGCAGATTACTCCCAATCCCAAAGGGTAGAATTAGCCACGCATACTTCTAGCACCTTCCATTCTCCCAATTGGTTTACAATTCACTCTATGGTGTTTTCCTCTCAATCTGACACACTAGGGTTGTGCCTCTAGTCCCCTATTTAACCTAATTTGCTAGGGTTAAGTGACTTCCTACGTCGCGCTTATGGGCTTAATGATAAAAACATAAAAATAGCCCAATTAATCTGACGCACTCTTACTGTTGAGTTGGACTCTTTTTCTCTCTTTTGTGCCTTTTGGGCCTTCCCGCTTTCTCCTTTTGGCATATATTATTCTTCTTTAGTCCAAATCTCCATTCTTTCTAGAAACCTTCAATTAACACCAAATTTGGGAATAAAATGCTCTTATTCAATTAAAGATCATAAAAAATGTAAAAAGGTATAAATTCATAAATTAGGGATTATTTTAAATGTAAATTAGCAATTAATACTCATAAGTACCTATATTTTAATATGAAATATTACGGAAATTAGACACTTATCACTCTCCCCAACTTAGAATCTTGCTTGTCCTCAAGCAAAGTAAATGAATATATTTGAATTTAAATATCAAAACAACTTAATTCATTAAACAACAGATTAAATTAGAAACTTATGATGCTTCCAAATTCAAATATAGAAAAATATAGACACAATCAACTTCCAGGATCAAATCAAAACAAATAAATGACAATTCATCAAGGAATATCTTCTCATATGCTCACAGGTAAGTGTTTTTCTCTATTTTCACTGAATCATAATAAATCACAGTTGCTTTTCATTTCATCTTCAAATCACAAACATATTAGAAACATGAATCTTGAGGTCTTTTCTAGGATTGTAATGAGGCTGGGCTTCCAAAAAGTATTGGTTTTTCAGATAACAAAATGCATATCTTAAAGAAGAAGAACATACCTACAATTTAAATATAGCACATATGTGTTATCTAATCACCATTTTCTTTTGAGTTCAAACTTTTTCTCATTTTTTTTTCTTATTCATGATTTTCAACATGAATTTTTTTTTCTCTTTGAGATTTTTTTTTCTCTTTCATCAATAAGAATAGATTCTTCCTATTTTCAAATTTTTGAACTTTCACAATTAGAACCAACCATTCCCTTTTCTATATTTATTGCATCTATGTTCTCCTTCCTTAAACATGCCAAAGGTTAGGAAAATATATCATTAAAAGTTAAGGTGCAATAATAACAAAAATTCTTGGCTCAAAGGGGATATATAAAAAATTTGAATTCTAATAAGATCAAGGTTGAATATTTGGCCCTGGGATCCTAATTAACACAAATGCCTCAATCATCTTCATGCTCTTTTATGATGTAACAAAAAATAAAAATTAAGCAACCACAACTGACAATTCATCAGTAAAACTCTCAAAATTGTTTAAGGTTCACACACTCACTTGGTTTAATCGGTCTCGTTCCTTTTTGTTTTGTCATTCTTTGTTCTAATCAATCATCCTGTTAAATTTTCATGTATCACAATTTCAACTACATTTGAATAGAGATTCAATCATATTTTCTTTTCTAAACTGTGTCTAATTCATCTCACTATTTAATATTTAAACACAAATTCTTTTTTTCCACAATTCAAAATTAATATTCTAGTTCTTTTTATTTTAAAAAAATAAACTAGAAAACAAACAAATTAAAACTGAAATTTATTCAAGAAAGATAATTCAAGACCTAAAACTAACAAAAACAACAAATTTATACAAAATAAGCAATTAAAACAAACTAAGCAAGTAAACAGAAAACAAAATAATCGAAAAATAAAAACTAATAGAAAATAAAATTCAAATAACTGATAAAAAGAAAAGAGAATTAGAAAGATAAAACCATATTTTGGCTCAATCCTCTCTTCTTAAGAAGTCATCCAGCTTTTTGTTAAAATCTTTATCTATAGTCTTGCTTCATTTGCTGGATCTGCCCCCCTGAATAATAGAACTTGTCCCCAAGTCAAAATACATAACCTGCAAAATGATTAGGAGGCATATATGATTGATTGATTTATTTATTTGAAAAAAAAATCAACAAAGGTAAAAAAACAACATAAAACTAAAATGTGGACTGGGTTGCCTCCCAGTAAGCGCTCGTTTAACGTCATATAGCTTGACGCCTGTGTCTTTAAGGGTCATCTAAAAGGATTACTGTAGTGAGGTTTTCTTATTCATTACCCAAGTAGGGCTTTACCATTTGACCATTCACAATCCAACTTCTGTGTGATTTTGGTTCTTCTAACTCTATTGCTCCATAAGGTTTTACCTCTTTCACAACATAAGGACCTGACCATCTAGATTTTAACTTTCCAGGAAAAAGTTTCAATCTAGAATTGAATAAAAGCACAGATTGCCCAGGGTGAAAATTTCTTTCCAAAATCTTCTTGTCATGATATTTCTTTGTGCGTTCTTTATAAAGCTTTGAAGAACTATATGCATTTAATCTCATCTCTTCAAGTTCTTGGATTTGTAGTTTTCGCTTTTCCTCTGCTACTTTAGCATCTAAATTTAGTGTTTTTAGTGCCCAATATGCTTTATGTTCCAATTCCACCGGAAGATGACAAGTTTTTCCATAAATCAGTTGAAATGGGGAAAGGGCAGTAGGAGTTTTAAATGCAGTCCTATATGCCCACAAAGCTTCATCCAATTTGATTGACCAATCTTTCCTTGATGTAGCCACCGTTTTCTCTAATATTTTCTTAATTTCTCTATTAGAAACTTCTGCTTGCCCATTTGTTTGTGGGTGGTAAGCTGATGCTACCTTATGACTAACCCCATAATGCTCTAACACTTTCTTCAACTGGGTATTACAAAAATGAGACCCACCGTCACTTATCAATACTCTTGGAGTGCCAAATCTGCAAAAAATATTCCTTTTAAGAAATTTAATGATTGTTTTGGAATCTGCATGCTGTGCTAGAATTGCTTCCACCCATCTAGAAACATACTCAACTGCCACTAATATATATTCATTTGAAAAAGAAGGTGGCAAAGGCCCTATAAAATCAATGCCCCAACAATCAAAAACCTCAATTTCTTGAATATTTTGTAATGGCATCTCATGTCTTTTAGAAATGGTTCCTGTCCTTTGGCACCTGTCACATCTTTGTAATAACACGTGTGTATCTTTAAACAATGAGGGCCAAAAAAACCTAATTGAAGAATTTTTGCAGCTGTCTTTTCCCCATTAAAGTGTCCTCCATATGCTGAATTATGGCATTGCCATATAATTCTCTTGGCTTCCTCTAATGAAACACATCTTCTCAACAAATTATTTGCACCAATTTTGAATAAATGCGGATCATCCCACACGTAATGATTTGCATCCTTTAAAAACTTTCTTCTTTGATGCCAGTCCAAGTTCTACGGTATTGCTCCAGTAGCTTTAAAATTAGCCATGTCTGCAAACCATGGCCTCTCATTGATTACTAGCAGCTTCTCATCTGGAAATTCAACAAGAACTTCAGGCTCTAATGTAGTTACCTCATCATTTTCTAATCTTGATAAATGATCTGCTACATTATTCTCACATCCTTTCTTATCTTTGATGTCCAAATCAAATTCCTGTAACAAAAGTATCCATCGTATAAGCATTGGCTTAGAATATGCTTTATTTAATAAATATTTAATTGCAGCATGATCAGTAAAAACAATAACTTTAGAGCCTATCAAATAAGCTCGAAATTTTTCAAGTGCATATACTATAGCAAGTAATTCTTTTTCTATTGTGGTGTAATTACTTTGAGTTTCATTTAAAAAGTTACTTGCATAATGTATTACTTGAAAATTTCTTTCTTTCCTTTGTCCTAAGACTGCTCCTACTGCATAATCACTAGCATCACACATTATCTCAAAATTAATTTTCCAATCAGGAACAATTATGATAGGTGTAGAGATGAGTTTTTCTTTCAAAATATTAAAAGCAGCTAAGCAATTATCATCGAATTTAAAGGGAGTATCCTTATTGAGAAGCTTGCATAGGGGCTTTGAAATCTTGGAGAAATCCTTAATAAATCTTTTGTAAGATCCAGCATGCCCTAAAAAACTTCTGATTCCTTTGATGTTGACTGGTGGGGGTAACTTCTCAATGACTTCAACTTTTGCTTTATCTACCTCAAGCCCTCTATGAGAAATTTTATGGCCTAAGACAATGCCTTCAGTGACCATGAAATGACATTTCTCCCAATTTAGCACAAGATTTATTTCCACACATCGCTTCAGTACAAGGTCAAGATTAGTTAAACAATCATCAAAAGAAGATCCAAACACAGAAAAATCATCCATAAAAACTTCAATGCATTTCTCAATCATATCTGCAAAAATAGCAAACATACACCTTTGGAAGGTTGCTAGGGCATTACATAACCCAAATGGCATTTTTCGATAAGCAAAAACGGCAAATGGGCAAGTAAATGTTGTCTTCTCTTGATCTTCTGGATTAACCACAATTTGATTATATCTTGAATAACCATCCAAAAAACAAGAATATGCTTTACCTGCCAATCTTTCCAACATTTGATCCATAAAAGGTAATGGATAATGATCTTTTCGCGTAGCTTGATTCAGTTTCCTATAGTCAATGCACATCCTCCATCCTGTAACAGTTCTTGTAGGAATTAATTCATTTTTTTCATTATAAATAACTTTCATACCTCCTTTCTTAGGTACCTCTTGTACCAGACTAACCCATGCACTGTCTGAAATGGGATAAATCATTCCTGCTTCTAAAAGCTTTTGTACTTCCTTTCTAACAACCTCCTTCATGGAAGGATTTAAGCGCCTTGGTGGTTGAGCTACGGGTTTGAAATCTTGCTCCATGTGAATTTTATGCATGCAATATGACGGGTTTATACCTTTCAAGTCAGCAAATGTCCATCCTATAGCTTCTTTATTTGCCTTCAACACTTGTATTACTTTTTGTTCTTCCTCTTTGGATAACTGGTTGCTTATGATAATTGGCTTCTCCCCATTTTCTTCAAGAAAAACATATTTCAAATGAGTTGGCAATTGTTTCAGCTCTATTTTCTGATGAGTGTTGGCTTTATTCAACTCCAATTCATCAAAAACCCCCTTGTTGTACTTCTTTTGCCTTTTCCAGATCTTGCAAACATTCATTAACTTCCTTATCCTCCCAGTCCTTTAAATTATCATTATTATTTAGGACTGCTTTCATCAACGAATCATCTATAGATATTTGTCTGTGATTTTCCAAATATAGTTCATCTAGTGCATCCATCCTAAAACAATCTCTTTGATCAATCAGATGTTTCATTGCTTCAAATACATCAAAGCTAACTTCTTCATCCTGCACTCGAACCTTCAACTTTCCTTCATCCACATCAATCATAATTTTTGTAGTTTTCATAAATGGACGTCCAAGAATGAGAGGTACTTCAACATCTTCCTCTATGTCCATGATCACAAAATCAACTGGGAAATAAAATTTGTCTACCTTGACCAAAAGATCTTCAACTATCCCATGTGGATATTTTATTGATCTGTCAGCTAATTGCAATGTCATCCTCGTAGGCAAAATTTCAACATCTCCAATTTTCTTCAACATAGACAGTGGCATGAGATTAATGCTTGCCCCAAGATCTAACAATGCTTTACCCACTGTAAAATTTCCTATTGTGACTGGGAAAGTAAAACTCCCAGGATCTTTAGACTTTTGTGGTAATGATTTTTGCATAATGGCACTACATCCTGCTTCTAGTTCCACAATTCCTTGATCCTTTAATCTTCTTTTTTTGGTCAACAGATCCTTCATAAATCTGGCATAAGTAGGCATCTGTTCCAAAGCTTCAGTGAAAGGAATACTTATCTCTAGTTGTTTCAGAATTTCGCAGAATCTAATAAACTGTCCTTCTATATTCTTTCTTGAGGGAGCGTGTGGATAAGGTAAATCTAAAATTGGAACACTTCTTTTTTCATTCCCATTTTTCTCTTTTTTTCTTTTCTTCTTGTATCCTCTCATTTTTTTCTTTCTCTTCTCCCTCTTCACTCTTGTTTTTTTCTTCCTTCTCTTCTTTTTTCTCTTCACTCTCAATTTTTCTTTCCTTACTTTCTAGATTATCACCAATCCCCTTTCCTACAACTATTCCACTTCTAGTAGTGATTGACTCACAATTCTCCCTGAGTTTCATCAACTCTTGTACAATTTGCCCAACTTGTGTCTCCAAATTCCCAACATTCTTCTGAACGACCAACATGGTTTGTGTAGATTTATCTGTAATATCTTCCAAGTTGCTCATTCTCTCTTGGGACAAAGGATCTAGTAGTTGTTGTTTTTGAAAAGTACCTTGCTCTCCTTGATCTTCCATGTAAAAAAATTTTTCTTCGAAAGAAGTACTCTGATAAGCACAGTGCCCATTGGAATGATCACCTCCACACAATTCACACCTTAGTTCTTGACTCTGACTTTGAGATGAATAAACAACATGTAATTGTTGAGGTAATTTAGACATTTGTGTAGTTAGTTGCTCAATCTATTGTGTCAACATTTTATTTTGAGCCAATAGTGCATCATCTAACCACTCTTTCTTTTGAATACTTCGTTCATCATACTGGGCTTGGAAATCAGTTGATGCCAATGCATCAATAATCCTTGTTGCTTGTTCTGCATCAAGAGTCATCATTGTGCCACCAGCTGCAGCATCTAGGAGCATCTTTATGTCAAATCTGAGACCATTTAGGAATATGTTCAGTTGAGCAATATCTTCAAACCCATGATTTGGGCATTTTCTCAATATCATCTTGAATCTTTCCCATGTCTCCCAGAATGATTCATTTGCTCCTTGTCTAAACATAGAAATTTCAAACTTTGCTTTGATGTAGCGAGAGATTGGAAAAAATCTTTGCAAAAATTTTTCCTCTACATCCTTCCAGCTAGTGAGGCTCTGATTTGGAAGTGATTTGAGCCACTCCTTTGCTTTTCCTGCCAACGAAAAAGGAAACAAACGCATATAAACAATTTCAATATCAGTTGATTGAAAACCCATTGTTCCCACCAATTCATAGAATGTATCCAAATGTGAATATGGATCCTCATGTTCCATTGCTGTAAATTGATAGTCACTGATGAGAGTGAGAAAATCAGGTTTTATTTCTAATGCCTTGGCGTTAGCGGGTATGGCAATACTAGAAAAATGCCTTGGCCCTTGATACATGACATAATCTCCAAGTGTCCTCCTAAGAGGTGGTGTTTGATTTTTTGTCATGTTACTTTCTTGAAAAATATTGTTAGTGGAAAAAGAAACAAAGTATTTATATTTTATATTTTATTTATATATTTCTTTGTAATTTTTTTTAAAAAATAAACAGAACTTTAAATAGCTAACTAAAATAAAATCAATAACTGCCTAAACTATAAATTAAAGCTTAAAAAAAAAAATAAAGACAAAATAAAATAAAACAATAAAAACAATAAAAAAATAATGTATTTAAAACTAACAAATAAATACTAGAAAAATAAAATAAAATAAAAACAACTACTAACTTACTTTAAAGATACTATGTAAACTATGTAAAAATAAAAACTAAACTAAACTAAAATAAAATATAACAAAATCAAAAGAAAAATCAAATTAAATCTAAAAAATAACAGAAACAAATAAAAACAATTAAAAATTAAAACAATAAAAATAGAATAACAAACTACTAAAAACAAATCAAAAGAAATCAAAACAATTAAAATATTTTATAGATAGAGAAAAAAATTACGTAAAATAAAAACTAAAAATGAAATAAAAGAAAATAATAAAACTAAAAAAATAAAATAGAAACTAATAATTATAAATAACTAATAAATAAAAACTACTTGCCTAAATAAAACTACGTAATTAAACCTAAGAAAAAAAAACTAAAATAAAATATAATAAAACAAAAAAAAAAATCAAATCAAATCAAAAGAATTAAAATATTCACAATATTTAGGAAATTATACTCAACAACTCAAACCTGTTCCCCGGCAACGGCGTCAAAAACTTGATGACTTTTTACGGCAAGTGCACCGCGTTGTCAGAAGTAATAATTGTCTCTAAGGACAGATATCGATCCCACAAGGAACAGTGAATTATCAAGTACAATAATCGCTAAATATATAACAAAACAATTAAAAGTGTGTTGAAAGTGGTTGTGTTGGCGATGATCAATAAGAAAACAGACAAAAAATTGGTTGCTTCAAGTTGGAAAAATAGGAATTAGGTTTCATCTCTCTCACTCTCATGTATTTTGATTAGCATGTCAATATTAAGTTCTTTGATTGAAATTGATGCCTGTATAAAAGTCATTTATATCGATTCCTCGCATATAAAATTCTTAAGAATGTTCCCTAACTATCGATCCCTCGAATAATTATAAGAACAACTTAGAACGAAGCTCAGACGTTAATAGCAATTAACATTTCAAGTCTATTCCTAGCACTCAAATATGTTAAGTATTGTTATTTAGGTCAGAATCCTAAAAATACTTTCGAGTCAGATTTAAGATTCTCAATTTGTCACGAAAAATTAAAAGTAAAACAACAATACCAATAATCAATCAAGAACTGAATATTTTAATATAAGATATCACCTCAATACATAAGAGTTCGAGCAGATTACTCCCAATCCCAAAGGGTAGAATTAGCCACACATACTTCTAGCACCTTCCATTCTCCCAATTGGTTTACAATTCACTCTATGGTGTTCTCCTCTCAATCTGGCACACTAGGGTTGTGCCTGTAGTCCCCTATTTAACCTAATTTGCTAGAGTTAAGTGACTTCCTACGTCGCGCTTATGGTCTTAATGATAAAAACATAAAAATAGCCCAATTATCATGGGTGAGTTTATCGTGGCTGAGTTTATCATGGGTGAGATTATCGTGGGTGAGTTTATCGTGGGTCATTTTAGCGTGGGTGAGGTTATCATGGGTGAGATAATTGTGGGTGAGTTTATCATGGGTGAGTTTATCGTGGGTGAGTTTATCATGGGTGAGATTATCGTGGGTGAGTTTATCGTGGGTCATTTTAGCGTGGGTTACTTTAGGGTGGGTGATTTTATCCTGGGTGATTTTTTCGTGGGTCAATTTATCGTGGGTGACTTTATCGTGGGTGATTTTATCTTGGTTGAGTTTATCGTGGGTGATTTTATCGTGGGTGAGTTTATCGTGGGTGAGTTTATCGTGGGTGATTTTATCGTGGGTGACTTTATCGTGGGTGATTTTACTGTGGGTGACTTTATCATGGGTGATTTTATCGTGGGTGAGTTTAGCGTGGATGATTTCATCGTGGGTGATTTTATTTAGGGTGAGATTATCGTAGTTGATTTTATCATGGGTGAGTTTACCGTGGGTGATTTTATCGTGGGTGAATTTAACGTAGTCGACTTTATCAGGTGTGATTTTATCGTGGTTGAAATGATCATGGGTGAGTTTATCGTGTGTAATTTTATCATCGGTGAGTTTATAGTGTGTAATTTTATCGTGGGTGAGTTTATAGTGTGTAATTTTATCGTGGGTGATTTTATTGTGGGTGAGTTTGTTGTGGGTGACTATATGGTGGGTGACTTTATCGTGTTTATTTCATCGTGGGTGACTATATGGTGGGTGATTTTATCGTGGATGATTTTATCGATGGTTATTTTATTAGGGGTCATTTTATCGTGGGTGAGATTATCGTGGGTGACCTTATCATGGGTAACTTTCTCGTGGGTGAGTTTATCGTGGGTGATTTTATCGTGAGTGACTTTATCATGGGTGACTTTCTCCTGGGTGAGTTTATCGTGGGTGATTTTATCGTGGGTGAGTTTATCGTGGGTGAGTTTAGCATGGGTGATTTTATCGTGGATAACTTTAGCAGGGGTGATTTTATCGTGACTGAGATTATCGTGTGTGATTTTATGGTGGGTGATTTTATGGTGGGTGACTTTATCAGGAGTGATTTTATTGTGGGTGAGTTTAGCGTTAGTGATTTTATCGTGGATAACTTTAGCAGGGGTGATTTTATCGTGAGTGAGATTATCATGGATGATTTCTTCGTGGGTGATTTTATCGTGGGTAATTTTATCATGGGTGAATTTATCGTAGGTGACTTTATCGTGGGTGACTTTATTGTGAGTGATTTTATTGTGAGTGATTTTATTGTGAGTGAGATTATAGTAGGTGAGTTTATCGTGGGTGATTTTATCATTGGTGATTTTATTATGGGTGATTTTATCGTGGGTGACTTTTGTTGAAGCTGAAGGAAGCTTCTTCCCAACCTTGGCTTAAAGTGTGTTTGATGAAGAAAATTGCTTCGGTACTTTATAGTTTTGTAAAAGGATTTAAGTGAATTTTGGTTTAGGCTTAGGAGGTGAGGAAGTGATGAGGCACCGATCTGTAATCGGTCATTGGGGGAAGTAATGAGGAACCAATCGGTCGTTGGTCATTGGGGAAGTATGAGGAACCAATCGGTCGTCGGTCATTGAAGGAAGTAATGAGGAACCAATCGGTCGTCGGTCATTGGAGGAAGTAATGAGGTACGATCGGTCATCGGTCTTTGGGAAAGTAATGTGATCAGTCATCGGTCTTTGAGAAAGTAATGTGGGACGATCGGTCATCGGTCGTTTGGAAAGTAATGTGGCACCGGTCGGTCATCGGTCATTCTGTTCTAGTTGCCTAAAGCAAGCTTAAACCAAACACAAGGAGTGTTTAAAGTTTTCAAAAATGCTGTTTAAAGTTTTCTCAAAAAGTCTGAATACTGGACAAAAATAAATCTGTTTCCTGGATAATAAATAGATTTATTTTGGTTCTGTTATTCTTAACTGTTTTTCAAACTGTTTTTTGAAAGGTGGTTAGAAACTGGTTTCTTTAAATATAGAAGACTTCTCTCACACAAAATATACAGTGCAATCACGTTTCAATCAGTTTCTGAGTGAGAAGAAGAATTCAAAGGCTTTTGTGAAAAGTTTTCAAAAGGAATTTCAAGTGTGCTTGTTCTAGGAAAACCTTGTGCTTTGTGAAGGTGCTGGTGCAGTTTTTGCAGCAGATTGAACTACTGGTTTGAGTTCTTGCATCTTCTTTTCAGGTGTATTTTTTTCCTTTCTCATTTTTTGTAAAGGTGGAAGTGTTAGTCACTTCTTGATAGGGTTTCTTGGAGTGCAAGGTGTGCTGAAATAGGTGTTTTTCAGCCTTGTATGTGAGTGTTCTTGTAGGTTTCAAGAACTGCTGTATATGCTGTAATTGTTGTATGTGTTTAGTGAATTCCACCTTGGTGTAAGGTGAACTGGATGTAGCTCTTGATGAGTGAACCAGTATAAAAACTTGTGTGCAATCTTCTCTCCTTTCTTGCATTTATTTCTGGAATTTGAATTGATAACTGTCCAAAATAAATCTGTTCATTTGAAATTGAATCTGTTAATTCTGGGTTTAATAAGAACTGTTCTTCTCTTGGTTGAAACCTTCTTGCAAATATCTGAACAAGTGTGTTCTGCTGTTCCTTCTAATTGTGTAAAATCTTGTTTGATTAAGTTCTGATTGTACGAAGGTGATTTGGAAAAATAAATCTGTTTTATTTGAAATCAATCTGTTCTTTTAATCTCTGTTATACAGAAGTTAGTTCCTGTTTCAAAAATTTTAAAAGATCAATTCACCCCTCCCCTCTTGATCTTCAGACCCTGCTTAACTCTAACAATTGGTATCAAGAGCAAGGGCTTGTAGGTTACTCAAGTTGTGCAGAAATGTCTGAATTCAAGATGCCTTTTACTGAGGGAGCATCCATCAATAGGCCTCCTATGTTCGGTGGAGTCAACTATGCTTTCTGGAAAATCAGGATGAAGATTTTCATGGAGTCCATTGATATGGGCATCTGGGATGCTGTGGTGAGCGGACCTTTCATACCTATGCAGACTGTGAAAGATGAAACTGTGAAGAAACCATGGTCCGAATGGAGTGAAGCTGAAAGGAAGAAGGCTCAATATGATTCTCTGGCCAAGAACATCATCACCTCTGCACTAAATATGGATGAGTTCTTTAGGGTTTCTCAATGTCAATCAGCTAAGGAAATGTGGGAGATACTGGAGGTAACTCATGAAGGCACAGAAGATGTTAAACGGGCTAGGAAGCACTCATTGATCCAGGAATATGAGTTGTTCAGAATGCAATCTGGTGAGAGCATTGCAGATGTACAGAAACGATTTACACACATTGTAAATCATCTCACGGGTCTTGGCAAGGTTTTTGATAAGGAAGAGCTCAACATAAAGGTATTGAAATGCCTTGATAGGAGTTGGCAGCCAAAGGTAACAACAATTTCAGAATCAAGGGATCTTTCCAAGATGTCCACTGCAGCACTCTTTGGAAAGCTGATGGAACATGAATTGGAGCTGAAAAGATTGAAAGACCAAGAAACTGTGGAGAAGAAAGTCAAAGGAATTGCCTTAAAGACCACCATGGAGCATGACACAAGTGAAGAAGAATAAGAGAATCCTGAACAAGATGAAACCTTAAGCTTGCTCACTAGAAAATTCAGCAAATTCCTTAAAAGGAAGACTAGAGACAGAACACAGCAAAGAAAAAGGTATTCAAAACAGAATGATTCTAATTCTTCTACTTACACCTGTTTTGGATGTGGCAAACCAGGTCATATAAAAGCTGATTGTCCAAACAATCCACATAAAGAAAAATCAGCAAGCAAGAAGAATGAAAAAGGCAAGGGAAAAAGGGCTTACATATCTTGGGAGGATAATGATGTATCTTCAACAAGTGAATCCTCAAATGAGAGTGAAGAAGCAAATCTGTGCTTCATGGCAAATGATGAAGGTTCAACTTCAGACTCAGTAAGTAATTACTCAACTGATTCTGAAAATTATGATCAGCTTTTAATTGCGTTTAAGGAAACTCATGATGAAGCCAATAGACTTGCTGTCATGTGTAATAAGCTGACCAGAATTAATAAAGTTCTTGAACCTAAGGTAAAGGCTCTTGAGGAAGAACTAAACAAAGCTAAAACTGAGTTAATTAGTCTTGAATTAACCTGCCTGCATGCATCCATCAAAACATGTGAAAATTGTAAGAAATTGGAAAAACAGGTTGAATATCTTCTAAAGACTTTATCAAATTTCACAAAAGGAAGAGAAAATCTTGAAACATTGCTGGGTTCACAAAATGCTGTCTTTAATAAAAATGGTTTAGGATATAATCCTGGAATAAAGCAAAATGTTAAAAAGCTGTCTAGTTTTTTTGTTCCTGCCAAAACAGGTTTTTCTTCTTTTAACAGATTAAATACAGTATATACTGCATCCTGTTTCTACTGCATGAAATCTGGTCATACATCAAGAACATGTAGGGCTAGAAAATATCTTGTTCCTAAAGGCTTAGCCAAATGGCTTCCTAAGGAAAGGTATTAATCATGCTGGACCCTATACTAAGAGGGGTACCATATATGTAATCTGTTTTGCAGAAAAACAGCAGGAAAAATAAGTGGTACCTTGATAGCGGCTGCTCAAAACATATGACAGGTGATTTGGCCCAGTTCATAAGTTTGAAACTCAAAGCTGAAGGTTATGTCACATATGGGGACAACAATAGAGGAAAAATTCTTGGAAGAGAAAGACTCAACTATAATTGAGAATGTCCTATATGTTGAAGGCTTAAAGCATAATCTTCTCAGTATTAGTCAGCTTTGTGATAAGGGATACTTGGTTAATTTTGAAGCCAACACATGTACAATTTCAAATCAGAACTCTGGTAAGGTGCTGTTCACAGGGAAAAGGGTAAACAACATCTATCTCCTAGACATTGTTAATAACAATTCTAAAAATGAATGCTTGTTGTCAAAAAATGATGAGTCTTGGCTATGGCACAGGAGGTTGGCTCATATCCATACAGATCACTTGAATAAATTGTTGTCTAAGGATCTTGTTTTTGGTCTACCAAAAATATGTTTTAAAAATAACAGGTTGTGTGATGCATGTGTAAAAGGAAAACAGATTAGAACCTCTTTTAAATCTAAAGATATAGTTTCTACAAATAAAATTCTGGATGTATTGCATATGGATTTATTTGGACCATCTAGGACTGCTAGCCTTGCTGGAAATTATTATGCTTTGGTGATTGTTGATGACTTTTCTAAATATACTTGGACTCTATTCATTGCTTCTAAAAATGATACATACAAAGCTTTCAAGAAATTGGCAAAGGTTTTAAACAATGAAAATGAGAACTGCATAAAACAGATTCGTAGTGATCATGGGAGAGAATTTCAAAATGCAAAATTTGATAAGTTTTGTGAAAAGCATGGCATAACACATAGCTATTCTGCTCCTAGGACACCTCAACAAAACGGTGTGGTTGAAAGAAAGAATAGATCTTTGGAAGAGTTAGCAAGAACTATGTTAAATGAATCAAATTTACCAAAGTATTTCTGGGCTGATGCTGTTTATACTGCTTGCTATGTGCTTAACAGAACATTGATAAGACCTATTCTTAAGAAAACCCCTTATGAACTGTACAAAGGAAGAAAACCTAGCATTAGCCATCTTAGAGTATTTGGGTGCAAATGTTTTATTCTAAATAATGGTAAAGATAATCTTGGGAAATTTGACCCTAAATCTGATGAAGGTATACACCTTGGTTATGCTATAAATGGACATGCTTATAGAGTCTATAACAAAAGATTGCTTGCTGTAGAAGAGTCTATGCATGTGGTGTTTGATGAAACAGATTGTTCTATACCGAAATCTGTTTTGGATGAATCTGGTGTGGATGATTTAAGAATAATTCTGCAGAAAAATCAATCCACTGAATTTGATACAACTAATCCAAATGATGTCAAAGAGTCTGTTGTGAATGCAGGGTTGCCTAAGGAATGGAAGACTCCCAAGGATCTTACTCTTGACAATGTAATTGGAAAACTAGAGAAAGGAGTCTCAACCAGAAATTCTCTCAACAATTTCTGCAGAACAGTAGCTTTTGTGTCACAGATTGAGCCTAAAAGCCTGGAAGAAGCACTGCAAGACAGCAATTGGATAACAGCAATGCAGGAAGAACTGAACCAGTTTGAATACAATGAAGTGTGGACCTTAGTTCCAAGAAAGCATGAGATGAATATCATAGGAACCAAGTGGGTGTACAGGAACAAGCTGGATGAACATGGAGCTATCACTAGAAACAAAGCAAGGCTGGTTGCTAAAGGATACAACCAAGAAGAAGGTATTGATTTTGGTGAAACCTATGCACCAGTAGCACGCCTTGAAGCTGTCAGATTACTTCTAGCATTTTCCAGCATCAAAGGCTTCAAATTGTTTCAAATGGATGTTAAAAGTGCATTCCTAAATGGGTACATAAATGAGGAGGTGTTTGTTTCCCAGCCCCCAGGCTTTGAAGATTAAAAAAATCCAGAACATGTGTACAAGCTTAAGAAGGCCTTGTATGGACTAAAACAAGCGCTAAGGCAATGGTATGAAAGGTTAAGTGAATTTTTGCTTTCTCAAGGCTATAACCGTGGTAATTCTGACAAGACTCTATTCATTAAGAAGAAAAGGGAAGATATTATCCTGGTACAAGTGTATGTAGATGATATAATCTTTGGGTCAACCAATGAGGAAATGTGTGAAGCTTTTGTCAATACAATGATGAGAGAGTTTGAGATGTCAATGTTGGGAGAAATGAACTTTTTCCTTGGCCTGCAAGTAAAACAGCTCAAGGATGGAATCTTCATTAGTCAAGAAAAATACTGCAAAGAGCTGCTGAAAAAATTTGATATGGATCAATGTAAGGCAATTAGCACTCCTATTTCAACAAGCTGTCAACTAGACCAAGACTGTGCAGGAAAACCTGTTGACCAATCCAAGTTCAGAAGCTTAATTGGATCCCTGTTGTACTTAACTGCCAACAGACCTGATATTATGTTTGCTGTATGCCTATGTGCCAGATATCAATCTGATCCAAGGGAATC
This sequence comes from Phaseolus lunatus, assembly GCA_013389735.1. NCBI lineage: Eukaryota > Viridiplantae > Streptophyta > Magnoliopsida > Fabales > Fabaceae > Phaseolus > Phaseolus lunatus. The sequence goes on along the minus strand of CM023865.1, from coordinate 7,989,831 downwards.
TCACTACAATGCAGTCAAGAGAATTCTGAAATACTTGCAAGGGACAAAATCTGTTGGACTATGGTATCCTAACCATGTTTCCTTATACTTAAACTGTTTTTCAGATTCTGATTTTGCAGGGTGCAAGGTTGACAGAAAGAGCACTAGTGGAACATGTCACATGCTAGGATCAAGCCTGATTTCTTGGCATTGCAAGAAACAAGCTTGTGTTGCCCTCTCTACAGCAGAAGCAGAATACATTGCTGCTGGAAGCTGCTGTGCTCAAACATTATGGCTAAGGCAACAGCTAAGTGACTATGGAATACTGTTAAACAAGATACCTATTAATTGTGATAATACCAGTGCCATAAACCTGTCTAAAAATCCTGTGTTACATTCAAGAACAAAGCACATAGAGATTAGACATCATTTCTTAAGAGAAAATATAGCTAATGGTATTTGTGATATTAAATTCATTAGTACTGAGTTTCAATTGGCTGATCTGTTTACAAAACCTCTGGCTAAAGATAGGTTTTATTTCTTGTTAAACGAATTGGGTATTATCAGCTTAAACTGTTCACTGCAGTGATATTTTAAATCTATAACATGTTATTTCTCTGGTTAATCTGTTTATTTCTGTGCCTAAAATATACATAACTAGGAAAGAGAAATTATACATGCACCTTAACTGCTTTATTGCTTTGACCAGCAGGTTTATGGCTGTTCTGTCTGGATATTCAAACTGGTTTGACTAACTGTATGGAAAGCTATTTCTCACTAAAAGCTAAAACACTTTTTCAAAATGATTTTGCCTCTTTCCAAAAACTGAAACTGCTGTAGGAATAAAATCTGTACTGACTCTGTGTTTTTGATTTGTTTCTTCTTCACACTCCAACTCTGCTAAGCATTAATACAATCTGTTTGATTCTATAAATAATGGTATTCAAAACCTGTAGTTCACACATTCAACTTCTGCTTGCAATCTCTCAGTTTTCTTTTGATAAAGAGGAACAGGTTTCAGAAATGGCATCATTGGTATACAAAAGGAAGAAATCCCGTGAGCTGAAGAATAACACTCAAGGTATTTTAGAGAAATGGTTCGATGGTGATGCTGAAGCCATGACCACTTACTTACATGAGATAAGTAGAAAACAGGTAAATGTGCCAAAGATTCTCGAGTTTTCATGGATGAAGAGTGAAAAGCTGACTGAACCCAAAGCACTTCTCAAGCATCAGAGATTGAAGCCATTTCTTGAAATGACTGGCAACATCTATCCAGATCTAGTGAAGGTATTCTATACCAATCTGACCCTTGATGGGAAAAATTTAATTTCCCACGTAAAAGGTGTCCAAATAAAAATAACAAGTGAAGTTTGGAGCAACATCGCTGGAATCAAGTATTCAGGCCTCAAGGTGGGAAAGGGAAACACAACCATGATTCAAGAATTCAATAAAATTCAGTTCTACACAAGCTGCATGAGAGATAAGAATCAACACATAAACAGGTTTCATGCAGGTAATCTGAACCTAACTCCTAGGTTTCTAGCCTATGTTATTGCATGGCAACTGACACCTAGGGGAAGTAATCATGCTACATTACATGAGGAAGACCTCATTTTACTCTACTGTCTCATGCATCGCATAAAAATAAATTGGGTTTGTGTAATGACAGAGCATATGCTCAAATCCAAGAGGCTATCTGATTACAGATTTCCCTATGCAATTTTCATTTCAAAATTAATCGATTGTTTTGAGATTGACACTACTAATGAGAGAAACGAGCCAATCAAAGCAATTAGTGAAATCGACAACTCTACGCTCATGAAGATGGGATTCCTCAAGGAAGGTGAAGAGTGGGTTTTTAAAAGGACAACAGGTCCTAGAATGGAACATGGTACGTCCAACCACAACAACAATGATGATGAAGAACCTGCTGTTCCTATGGAAGATGACAATGTTCATGCTGATCATCAACCGAATCATGATGACTTGGATGCTACAGAAAACAATGCACTGGTTGCATATCATTCTCCCGAATTCAGAGGTGAACCTTTGTCTAGTTTTGAAAGGCAAGTACTGCATCGACTTGACAATCTTTCAGAAGACCAGAAAGCCTACTTTGAGATGACTCAAGCCAGGTTCCAGCATCTAGATTATCAACTCGAGGGAGTACAGGAACAACTGGCTGAGCTTTACTACAGGGAATAGTTTTCTTTCTTCCCAATATTGTCTTCTTATATCTGTTGAACATTATCCTTTTATTTCTGTTTCATCTCTATTCTGGAATGTATTCCCCTCTTAAGGACTTTATGAACTATCATGTATGGCTATTATATGCTTCTGTTTTTATTTGATCCCATGCTGTTTGATGAATCCAAAGGGGGAGAAAAATAGCTGATCTTATAAGCTGCAGTGGTATAGGGAGGTATATATATTCTCTACTCTTCTCTTATTCAATATTCACTTTAAATCTGTGTATTGTGGAATCAAGCTTTGTACAGGTATTGATCTTTCTTCAAAGCAATCGAGCTATGGGGATTTGTCTCCATCAAACAGGGGGAGATTGTTGAAGCTGAAGGAAGCTTCTTCCCAACCTTGGCTTAAAGTGTGTTTGATGAAGAAAATTGCTTCGGTACTTTATAGTTTTGTAAAAGGATTTAAGTGAATTTTGGTTTAGGCTTAGGAGGTGAGGAAGTGATGAGGCACCGATCTGTAATCGGTCATTGGGGGAAGTAATGAGGAACCAATCGGTCGTTGGTCATTGGGGAAGTATGAGGAACCAATCGGTCGTCGGTCATTGAAGGAAGTAATGAGGAACCAATCGGTCGTCGGTCATTGGAGGAAGTAATGAGGTACGATCGGTCATCGGTCTTTGGGAAAGTAATGTGATCAGTCATCGGTCTTTGAGAAAGTAATGTGGGACGATCGGTCATCGGTCGTTTGGAAAGTAATGTGGCACCGGTCGGTCATCGGTCATTCTGTTCTAGTTGCCTAAAGCAAGCTTAAACCAAACACAAGGAGTGTTTAAAGTTTTCAAAAATGCTGTTTAAAGTTTTCTCAAAAAGTCTGAATACTGGACAAAAATAAATTTGTTTCCTGGATAATAAATAGATTTATTTTGGTTCTGTTATTCTTAATTGTTTTTCAAACTGTTTTTTGAAAAGTGGTTAGAAACTGGTTTCTTTAAATATAGAAGACTTCTCTCACACAAAATATACAGTGCAATCACGTTTCAATCAGTTTCTGAGTGAGAAGAAGAATTCAAAGGCTTTTGTGAAAAGTTTTCAAAAGGAATTTCAAGTGTGCTTGTTCTAGGAAAACCTTGTGCTTTGTGAAGGTGCTGGTGCAGTTTTTGCAGCAGATTGAACTACTGGTTTGAGTTCTTGCATCTTCTTTTCAGGTGTATTTTTTTCCTTTCTCATTTTTTGTAAAGGTGGAAGTGTTAGTCACTTCTTGATAGGGTTTCTTGGAGTGCAAGGTGTGCTGAAATAGGTGTTTTTCAGCCTTGTATGTGAGTGTTCTTGTAGGTTTCAAGAACTGCTGTATATGCTGTAATTGTTGTATATGTTTAGTGAATTCCACCTTGGTGTAAGGTGAACTAGATGTAGCTCTTCATGAGTGAACCAGTATAAAAACTTGTGTGCAATCTTCTCTCCTTTCTTGCATTTATTTCTGGAATTTGAATTGATAACTGTCCAAAATAAATCTGTTCATTTGAAATTGAATCTGTTAATTCTGGATTTAATAAGAACTGTTCTTCTCTTGGTTGAAACCTTCTTGCAAATATCTGAACAAGTGTGTTCTGCTGTTCCTTCTAATTGTGTAAAATCTTGTTTGATTAAGTTCTGATTGTACGAAGGTGATTTGGAAAAATAAATCTGTTTTATTTGAAATCAATCTGTTCTTTTAATCTCTGTTATACAGAAGTCAGTTCCTGTTGCAAAAATTTTAAAAGATCAATTCACCCCTCCCCTCTTGATCTTCAGACCCTGCTTAACTCTAACAACTTTAACGTGGGTGAGTTTATCATGGGTGAGTTTATCGTGGGGCATTGTATCGTCAGTGAGTTTAGCATGGGTGATTTTATCTTGGGTGACTTTATTGTGGAGAATTTTATCATGGGTAAGTTTATCGTGGGGGACTTTATCGTGGGTGACTTTATCGTGGGTAACTTTATCGTGGGTGATTTTATTGTGGGTGAGTTTAGGGTCATTTTATCGTCGGTGAGATTCTTTTGGTGAGTTTATCGTGGGTGACTTTATTTTGGGTGAGTTTATCATGCGTGATTTTATTATGGGTGAGTTTATCAGGGGTCATTTTATCGTGGGTGAGATTATCGTAGGTGATTTTATCATGGGTGAGTTTATAGTGGGTGATTTTATCGTGGCTAACTTTATCGTGGGTGACTTTAAAGTGGGTGACTTTATCAAGGGTGATTTTATCACGGTTGAGATTACCGTGGGTGAGTTTATCGTGGGTAATTTTATTATGGGTGAGTTTATCGTGGGTGATTTTATGGTGGATGATTTCATCATGGGTGATTATATTGTGGGTGATTTTATCGTGCGTGAGTTTATCTTGGGTGATTTTATTGTGGGTGAGATTATTGTGGGTGAGTTTATCAGGGGTGGTTTTATCGTGGGTGATTTTGTCGTGGGTGATTTTATCGTAGGTGAGATTATCGTTGGTGAGTTTATCGTGGGTGAAATTATAGTGGGTGACTTTATCGTGAGTGATTTTATAGTGGGTGAGTTTATCCTAGGTGACTTTTTCGTTGGTGATTTTATCATTGGTGACATTATCGTGGGTGAGTTTAACGTGAGTGAGTTTATCGTGGGTGAGTTTATCGTAGGTGATTTTATAGTGGGTGACTTTATCATGGGTGTTTTTATCGTGGGTGAGTTGCTCATGGGTGAGTTTATCGTGGGTGAGTTTATTGTGGGTGATTTTATTGTGGGTAACTTTATTGTGGGTGATTTTATCGTGGGTGATTTTATAGTAGGTGACTTTATCAGGGGTGATTTTATCATGGGGGAGTTTAGCGTGTGTGATTTTATCGTGGGTTAGTTTATCGTTTGTGATTGTATCGTGGGTGACTTTATCGTGGATGAGTTTAGCGTGGGTGAGTTTATCGTGGGTGAGTTTATCGTAGTGACTTTATTGTGGGTGAGTTTATCGTGGGTGATTTTATTTAGGGTGAGATTATCGTAGTTGATTTTATCGTAGGTGAGTTTATCGTGGGTGATTTTATCGTGGGTGACTTTATCAGGGGTGATTTTATCGTGGTGGAAATTATCGTGGGTGAGTTTCTCGTGTGTAATTTTATCGTGGGTGATTTTATTGTGGGTGAGTTTGTCGTAGGTGACTATATGGTGGGTGACTTTATTGTGTTGATTTCAACGTGGGTGGCTATATGGTAGGTGACTTTATCGTGGGTGACTATATGGTGGGTGATTTTATCGTGGGTGAGTTTATCGTGGATGATTTTATCAATAGTTATTTTATCAGGGGTGATTTTATCGTGGGTGAGATTATCGTGGGGGATTTTATCGTGGATGACTTTATCATGGGTGACTTTCTCGTGGGTGAGTTTATCGTGGGTGATTTTATCATGGGTGACATTATCATGGGTGACTTTCTCCTTGGTGAGTTTATCATGGGTGATTTTATCGTGGGTGAGTTTAGCGTGGGTGATTTTATCGTGGGTGATTTTAGCGTGGGTGATTTTATCGTGGATAACTTTAGCAGGGGTGATTTTATTGTGAGTGAGATTGTCGTGCATTATTTTATCGGTGGTGACTTTATTGTGGGTTATGTTATTGTGACTGAGATTATTGTAGGTGAGTTTATCGTGGGAGATTTTATTAGGGGTGATTTTATAGTGGGTGAGTTTATCATGGGTGAGCTTTTCGTGAGTCATTGTATCGTCGGTGAGTTTAGCATGGGTGATTTTATCCTGGGTCACTTTATTGTGTGTGATTTTATCATGGGGTAGTTTATCGTGGGTAATTTTGTCGTGGGTGAGTTTATCGAGGGTGATTTTATCGTGGGTGAGTTTATCAGGAGTGATTTTATCGTGAATGATTTTGTCGTGGGTGAGTTTATCATGGGTGATTTTATCGTTGGTTATATTATCGTGGGTGAGTTTATCGTAGGTGATTTTATAGTGGGTGAATTTATCGTGGGTGATTTTGTCGTGGGTGATTTTATCGTGGGTGAGTTTATCATAGGTGAGTATACCGTGGGTGATTTTGTCATGGGTGATTTTATCGTGGGTGACTTTAACGTGGATGACTTTATCAGGGGTGATTTAATCGTGGTTGATATTGTCGTGGGTGAGTTTATGGTGGGTAATTTTATCGAGGGTGATTTTATTATGGGTGACTTTTTCATGAGTGATTTCATCGAGGGTGACTATATGGTGGGTGATTTTATCGTGGGTGAGTTTATCATGGGTGATTTTATCGTGGGTGACTTTAACATGGGTGACTTTATCAATGGTGATTTTATCGTGGGTGAGTTTTTCGTGGGTGATTTTATCATTGGTGACTTTATCGTCAGTGACTTTAACGTGGGTGAGTTTATCGTGGGTTAGATTTTCGTGGGTTAGATTATTGTGGGTGAGTTTATCAGTGGTGGTTTTATCGTGGGTGATTTTATCGTGGGTGATTTTATCGTGGGTGACTTTATCATGGGTGATTTTATCGTGGGTGATTTTGTCATGGGTGAGTTTATCATGGGTGATTTTATTGTTGGTGACATTATCGTGGCTGAGTTTATCGTAGGTAATTTTATAGTGGGTGACTTTATCGTGGGTGATTTTATTGTGGGTGATTTTATCGTGGGTGAGTTTATCATGGGTGAGTCTATCGTGGATGAGTTTAACGTGGGTGAGTTTATCGTGGGTGAGTTTATCGTTGGTGATTTTATCGTCGGTGACTTTGTCGTAGGTGATTTTATCCTGTGTGACTTTATCGTGGGTGATTTTATCGTGGGTGAGTTTAACGTGGGTGATTTCATCGTGGGTGATTTTATCGTGGGTGATTTTATCGTGGGTGATTGTATCGTGGGTGACTTTATCGTGGATGAGTTTAGTGTGGGTGAGTTTATCGTGGTGACTTTATTGTGGTTGAGTTTATCGTGGGTTATTTTATCGTGGGTGATTTTATTTAGGGTGAGATTATCGTAGTTGATTTTATCATGGGTGAATTTATCGTGAGTGATTTTCTCGTGGGTGACTTTAACATGGGTGACTTTATCAGGGATGATTTTATCGTGGGTGATTTTATTTGGGGCAAGATTATCGTAGTTCATTTTCTCATGGGTGAGTTTATCGTGGGTGATTTTATCGTGGGTGACTATATAAGGGGTGATTTTATCGTGGTTTAAATTATCGTGGGTGAGTTTATCGTGTGCAACTTTATCGTGGGTGATTTTATTGTGGGTGTGTTTGTCGTGGGTGACTATATGGTGGGTGAGTTTATCGTGTTTATTTCATCGTGGGTGACTATATGGTGGGTGATTTTATTGTGGGTGAGTTTATCGTGGATGATTTTATCGATGGTTATTTTATCAGGGGTTATTTTATCGTGGGTGAGATTATCGTGGGTGATTTTATTTAGGGTGAGATTATCGTAGTTGATTTTATCATGGGTGAGTTTATCGTGAGTGATTTTATCGTGGGTGACTTTAACATGGGTGACTTTATCAGGGATGATTTTATCGTGGGTGATTTTATTTGGGGCGAGATTATCGTAGTTCATTTTATCATGGGTGAGTTTATCGTGGGTGATTTTATCGTGGTTTAAATTATCGTGGGTGAGTTTATCGTGTGCAACTTTATCGTGGGTGTTTTTATTGTGGGTGTGTTTGTCGTGGGTGACTATATGGTGGGTGAGTTTATCGTGTTTATTTCATCGTGGGTGACTATATGGTGGGTGATTTTATCGTGGGTGAGTTTATCGTGGATGATTTTATCGATGGTTATTTTATCAGGGGTGATTTTATCGTGGGTGAGATTATCGTGGGTGATTTTCTTTGTGGGTGACTTTATCATGGGTGACTTTCTCCTAGGTGAGTTTATCGTGGGTGATCTTATCGTAGGTGAGTTTATCGTGGGTGAGGTTAGCGTGGGTGATTTTATCCTGGATAACTTTAGCAGGGGCGATTTTATCGTAGCAGAAATTATCGTGGGTGATTTTATCGTGGGTGATATTATCGTGGGTGACATTATCGTAGGTAAGTTTATCGTGGGTTATTTTCTCGTGAGTGAGTTTATCAGGGGTGATTTTATCGTGGATATGTTTTGTGGGTGAGTTTAACGTGGGGGACTTTATCAAGGGTGATTTTATCGTGGGTGACTTTATCGTAGATGAGTTTATCGTGGATGAGTTTATCGTGTGTGATTTTATCGTGGGTGAGTTTATCGTGGGTGAGTTTAACGTGGGTGATTTTATCGTGGGTGACTTTATCGTTGGTGACTTTAACGTGGGTGATTTTATCGTGGGTTATTTTATCGTGGGTGACTTTATCGTGGGTAAGTTTATCGTGGTTGATTTTATCGTGGGTGACTTTATTAAGGGTTATTTTATTGTGGGTGAGTTTAGTGTGGGTTATTTTATCGTGGATAACTTTAGCAGGGGTGATTTTGTCACGGTTGAGAATATCCTTGGTAATTTTATCGTGGGTGACTTTATCGGTCCTGATTTCCTCGTGCGTGATTTTATCGTGGTTGACTCTATCATGAGTGATTTTATTTTGGGTGACTTTATCGTGTATGAGTTTAGCGTGTGTGAGTTTATCGTGAGTGACTTTATTGTGGGTGAATTTATTTTGGGTGAGTTTATCGTGGGTTATTTTATCGTGGGTGATTTTAATTTGGGTGAGATTATCGTAGTTGACTTTATCATTAGTGAGTTTATTGTGGGTGATTTTATCTTGGGTGACTTTAACGTGGGTGCTTTTATCAGGGGTGATTTTATCATGGTTGGGATTATCGTGGGTGAGTTTATCGTGCGTAATTTTATCGTGGGTGATTTTATTGTGGGTGACTTTATCGTGGGTGATTTCATCGAGGGTGACTATATGGTGGGTGATTTTATCGTGGGTGAGTTTATCATGGATGATTTTATCAATGGTTATTTTATCAGGGGTGAGTTTATCGTGGGTGATTTTATTTTGGGTAATTTTATCAGGGGTCATTTTATCGTGGGTGAGATTATCGTAGGTGATTTTATCATGGGTGAGTTTATAGTGGGTGATTTTATCGTGGGTGACTTTATCGTGGGGGACTTTAATGTGGGTAATTTTATTGTGGGTGGTTTTATTGTGGGTGACTTTATCGTGAGTGACTTTATCATGGGTGATTTCATCGACGGTGACTATATGGTGGGTGATTTTATTTTGGGTAATTTTATCAAGGGTCATTTTATCGTGGGTGAGATTATCGTAGGTGATTTTATCATGGGTGAGTTTATAGTGGGTGATTTTATCGTGGGTGATTTTATCCTGGGTGACTTTATCGTGGGTGACTTTAACGTGGGTAATTTTATTGTGGGTGATTTTATCGTGAGTGACTTTATCATGGGTGATTTCATCGAGGGTGACTATATGGTGGGTGATTTTATCGCGGGTGATTTTATTTTGGGTGAGTTTATCGTGGGTTATTTTATCGTGTGTGATTTTAATTTGGGTGAGATTATCGTAGCTGATTTTATCATTAGTGAGTTTACTGTGGGTGATTGTATCGTGGGTAACTTTAACGTGGGTGCCTTTTTCGGGGGTGATTTTATCGTGGTTGAGATTATCGTGGGTGAGTTTATCGTGCGTTATTTTATCGTGGGTGATTTTATCATGGGTGACTTTAACGTGGGTGACTTTAACGTGGATGACTTTATCAGGGGTGATTTTATCGTGGTTGAGATTATCGTGGGTGAGTTTATCCTGCGTAATTTTATCGTGGGTGATTTTATGGTGGGTGACTTTATCGTCGGTGACTTTATCGTGGGTGATTTCATCGAGGGTGACTATATGGTGGGTGATTTTATCATGGGTGAGTTTATCAAGGATGATTTTATCGATGCTTATTTAATTAGGGGTGATTTTATCGTGGGTGAGATTATCATAGGTGATTTTATCGTGGGTGATTTTATCATGGGTTACTTTATCGTGGGTGATTTTATCGTGGGTGGTTTTCTTGTGGGTGATTTTATCGTGGGTTAGATTATGGTGGGTGACTTTACCGTGGGTGACTTTAACGTGGGTGACTTTATCAATGGTGATTTTATCGTGGGTGAGTTTTTCGTGGGTGATTTTATTATTGGTGACTTTATCGTGGGTGATTTTAGCGTGGGTGAATGTATCGTGGGTTTGATTATCGTGGGTGAGTTTATCAGGGGTTGTTTTATCATGGGTGATTTTGTCGTTGGTGAGCTTATCATGGGTGATTTTATCGTAGGTGATTTTATCGTGGGTGAGTTTATCGTGGGTGATTTTATCATGGGTGATTTTGTCGTGGGTGAGTTTATCATGGGTGATTTTCTCATTGGTGATTTTATTTAGGGTGAGATTATTGTAGTTGATTTTATCATAGGTGAGTTTATCGTGGGTGATTTTATTTTGGGTGACTTTAACGTGGGTGACTTTATCAGGGGTGATTTTATTGTAGGTGACTTTATTGTGGGTGTGTTTATTGTGGGTTATTTTATCGTGAGTGATTTTATTTTGGGTAATTTTATCAGGGGTCATTTTATCGTGGGTAATTTTATTGTGGTGGTTTTATTGTGGCTGACTTTATCGTGAGTGACTTTATCGTGGGTGATTTCATCGAGGGGGACTATATGGTGGGTGATTTTATTGTGGGTGAGTTTATCATGGATGATTTTATCGATGGTTATTTTATCAGGGGTGATTTTATTGTGGGTGAGATTATCGTGGGTGATTTTATCATGGGTGACTTTCTCGTGGGTGACTTTATCGTGGGTGAGTTTAGCGTGGGTCATTTTATCATGGATAACTTTAGTAGGGGTGATTTTATCGTGATTGAGATTATCGTGGGTGATTTTATCTTGGATGACTTTATCGTGGATATGTTTTGTGGGTGAGTTTAACGTGGGTGACTTTATCAAGGGTGATTTTATCGTGGGTGACTTTATCGTAGATGAGTTTATCGTGGATGAGTTTATTGTGGGTGAGTTTATCGTGGGTGAGTTTATCGTGGGTGAGTTTAACGTGGGTGATTTTATCGTGGGTGACTTTATCGTTGGTGACTTTAACGTGGGTGATTTTATCGTGGGTTATTTTATCGTGGGTGACTTTATCGTGGGTAAGTTTATCGTGGTTGATTTTATCGTGGGTGACTTTATTAAGGGTTATTTTATTGTGGGTGAGTTTAGTGTGGGTTATTTTATCGTGGATAACTTTAGCAGGGGTGATTTTGTCACGATTGAGAATATCCTTGGTAATTTTATCGTGGGTGACTTTATCGTTGCTGATTTCCTCGTGCGTGATTTCATCGTGGTTGACTCTCTCATGAGTGATTTTATTTTGGGTGACTTTATCATGGATGAGTTTAGCGTGTGTGAGTTTATCGTGAGTGACTTTATTGTGGGTGAATTTATTTTGGGTGAGTTTATCGTGGGTTATTTTATCGTGGGTGATTTTAATTTGGGTGAGATTATCGTAGTTGATTTTATCATTAGTGAGTTTATTGTGGGTGATTTTATCTTGGGTGACTTTAACGTGGGTGCTTTTATCAGGGGTGATTTTATCATGGTTGGGATTATCGTGGGTGAGTTTATCGTGCGTAATTTTATCGTGGGTGATTTTATTGTGGGTGACTTTATCGTGGGTGATTTCATCGAGGGTGACTATATGGTGGGTGATTTTATCGTGGGTGAGTTTATCATGGATGATTTTATCGATGGTTATTTTATTAGGGATGAGTTTATCGTGGGTGATTTTATCGTGGGTGATTTTATCGTGGGTGATTTTATCGTGGGTGACTTTATCGTGGGTGAGTTTATCGTGCGTGATTTTATCGTGGGTGAGTTTATCGTGCGTGATTTTATCGTGGGTGATTTTATCATTGGTGACTTTATCGTGGGTGACTTCAACGTGGATGACTTTATCAGGGGTGATTTTATCGTGGTTGAGTTTATCGTGGGTAATTTTATCGTGGGTAATTTTATTGTGGCGACTTTATCGTGGGTGATTTCATCGAGGGTGACTATATGGTGGGTGATTTTATTGTGGGTGAGATTACAATGGATAATTTTATTGATGCTTATTTTATCAGGGGTTATTTTATCGTGGGTGAGATTATTGTGGGTGAGTTTATCATGGGTGAGTTTATCGTGGGTGACTTTAGCGTGGGTGATTTTATCCTGGGTGATTTTCTCGCGGGTCAATTTATCGTGCGTGATTTTATCGTTGGGAATTTTATCGTGGGTGACTTTATTGTGGGTAAGTTTATCGTGGGTGAGTTTAGCGTGGGTCATTTTATCGTGGATAACTTTACCGGGAGTGATTTTAACGTGTGTGACTTTATCGTGGGTGATTTTCTCCTGGGTGAGTTTGTCGTTGGTGATTTTATCGTGGGTGAGTTGATCGTGGGTGAGTTTAGCGTGGGTGATTTTATCGTGGATAAATTTAGCAGGGGTGATCTTATCGTGAATGATATTAACGTGGGTGATTTTATCGTGGGTGACTTTATCGTGGGTGATTTTATCAAGCGGGAGTTTATCGTGGGTGATTTTATCATTGGTTATTTTATCAGGGGTGATTTTATCGTGGGTGATTGTATCGTGGGGACTTTATCGTGGATAAGTTTAGCGTGGGTGAGTTTATCGTGGGTGAGTTTATCGTGGGTGATTTTATCGTGGGTGATTGTATCGTGGGTGACTTTATCGTGGATGAGTTTATCGTGGGTGACTTTATCGTGGGTGATTTTATCGTGGGTGATTTTATCGTGGGTGACTTTATCGTGGGTAACTTTAACGTGGGTGATTTTATTGTGGGTGACTTTATGTTGGGTCTGTTTATCGTGGGTGATTTTATTTTAGGTAATTTAATTAGGGGTCATTTTATCGTGGGTGAGATTATCGTAGGTGATTTTATCATGGGTGAGTTTATCGTGGGTGCTTTTATCGTGGGTAACTTTATCGTGGGTGACTCTAACGTGGGTGATTTTATCGTGGGTAATTTTATTGTGGGTGACTTTATTGTGGGTGCGTTTCTCGTGGGTGATTTTATTTTGGGTAATTTTATCAGGGGTCATTTTATCGTGGGTGAGATTATCGTAGGTTATTTTATCATGGGTGAGTTTATAGTGGGTAATTTTATCGTGGGTGATTTTATCGTGGGTGACTTTATCGTGGGTGACTTTAACGTGGGTAATTTTATTGTGGGTGAGTTTATCGTGACTGACTTTATCATGACTGATTTCATCGAGGGTGACTATATGGTGGGTGATTTTATCGTGGGTGAGTTGATCATGGATGATTTTATCGATGGTTATTTTATCAGGGGTGATTTTATCGTGAATGAGATTATCGTGGGTGGTTTTCTTGTGGGTGATTTTATCGTGGGTGAGATTATCATGTGTGAGTTTATGATGGGTGAGTTTATCGTGGGTGAGTTTATCGTGGGTGAGTTTATGATGGGTGAGTTTATCGTGGGTGAGTTTATCATGGGTGAGATTATCATGGGTGAGTTTATCATGGGTTAGTTTATTGTGGGTCATTTTAGCGTGGGTGATTTTATCTTGGGTGATTTTATCGTGGGTCAATTTATCATGGGTGATTTTAACGTGGGGAATTTTATCGTGGGTGATATTATTGTGGGTGACTTTATCGTGGGTGATTTCATTGAGGGTGACTATATTGTGGGTGATTTTATCGTGGGTGAGTTTATCATGCATGATTTTATCGATGCTTATTTTATCAAGGGTGATTATATCGTGCGTGAGATTATTGTAGGTGATTTTATCGTGGGTGATTTTATCATGGGTGACTTTATCGTGGGTGATTTTATCGTGGGTGGTTTTCTTGTGGGTGATTTTATCGTGGGTGAGGTTATCAAGGGTAAGATTATCGTGGGTGACTTTAACGTGGGGTACTTTATCAATGGTGATTTTATCGTGGTTGAGATTATTGGGGGGGAGTTTTTTCCTGGGTGATTTTATCATTGGTGACTTTATCGTGCGTGAGTTTAACGTGGGTGAGTGTATCGTGGGTTAGATTATCGTGGGTGAGTTTATCAGGGGTGGTTTTATCCATGGGTGATTTTGTCGTGGGTGAGTTTATCATGGGTGATTTTATCGTAGGTGATTTTATCGTGGGTGACTTATAATAATGGGTAATTTTATCGTGGGTGAGTTTATCGTAGGTGATTTTATAGTGGGTGACATTATCGTGGGTGATTTTATCGTGGGGGAGTTTATCATGGGTGAGTTTATCGTGGGTGAGTTGAACGTGGGTGAGTTTATCGTGGGTGATTTTATCATGGGTGACTTTATCGTGGGTGATTTTATCGTGGGTGAGTTTATCATGGATGATTTTATCGATGGTTATTTTATCAGGGGTGATTTTATCGTGAATGAGATTATCGTGGGTGATTTTATCATGGGTGACTTTATCGCTGGTGATTTTATCATGGGTGACTTTATCGTGGGTGGTTTTCTTGTGGGAGATTTTATCGTGGGTGAGATTATCATGTGTGAGTTTATGATGGGTGAGTTTATTGTGGGTGAGTTTATCATGGATGACTTTATCGTGGGTGAGTTTATCGTGGGTGAGTTTATCATGGGTGAGATTATCATGTGAGTTTATCATGGGTTAGTTTATTGTGGGTCATTTTAGCGTGGGTGACTTTACCGTGGGTGATTTTATAGTGGGTGCGTTTATCGTATGTGATTTTATAGTGGGTGACTTTATCGTGGGTGATTTTATCGTGGGGGAGTTTATCATGGGTGAGTTTATCGTGGGTGAGTTGAACGTGGGTGAGTTTATAGTGGGTGAGTTTATCGTGGGTGATTTTATCGTGGATGATTTTATCGTGGGTGACTTTATCATGGGTGATCTTATCGTGGGTGAGTTTAGCGTGGGTGATTTCATCGTGGGTGATTTTATCGTGGGTGAGTTGGTCGTGGGTGATTGTATCGTGGGTGACTTTATCGTGGATGAGTTTAGCGTGGGTGAGTTTATCATAGGTGACTTTATTGTGGGTGAGTTTATCGTGGGTTATTTTATCGTGAGTGATTTTATTTAGGGTGAGATTATCGTAGTTGATTTTATCATGGGTGAGTTTATTGTGGGTGATTTTATCGTGTGTGACTTTAACGTGGATGACTTTATCAGGGGTGATTTTATTGTGGTTGAAATTATCGTGCGTGAGTTTATCGTGTGTAATTTTATCGTCGGTGATTTTATTGTGGGAGAATTTGTCGTCGGTGACTATATGGTAGGTGATTTTATCGTGTTTATCTCATCGTGGGTGACTTTATCGTGTTTATTTTATCGTGGGTGACTATATCGTGGGTGATTTTATCGTGGGTGACTTTATCGCGGGTGACTTTATCGTGGGTGACTTTAACGTGGGGGACTTTATCAATGGTGATTTTATCGTGGTTGAGATTATCGTGGGTGAGTTTTTCGTCGGTGATTTTATCATTGGTGACTTTTTGTGGGTGAGTTTAACGTTGGTGAGTGTATCGTGGGTTAGATTATCGTGGGTGATTTTATCGTGGGTGACTTTATCATGGGTGATTTTGTCGTGGGTGAGTTTATCTTGGTAATTTTATCGGTAGTGGTTTTATCGTGAGTGAGTTTATCGTACGTGATTTTATAGTGGGTGACTTTATCATGGGTGATTTTATTGTGGGGGAGTTTATCATGGGTGAGTTTATCATGGGTGAGTCGAACGTGGGTGAGTTTATCGTGGGTGAGTTTATCGTGGGTGGTTTTATCGTGGGTGAGTTTATCGTGGGTGATTTTATCGTGGGTGAGTTTAGCGTGGGTGATTTCATCGTGGGTGAATTTATCGTGGGTGAGTTGATCGTGGGTGATTGTATCGTGGGTGACTTTAACGTGGATGAGTTTAGCGTGGGCGAGTTTATCGTCAGTGACTTTATTGTGGGTGAGTTTATCGTGGGTTATTTCATCGTGGGTGACTATATGGTGGGTGACTTTATCGTGTTTATTTCATCGTGGGTGACTATATGGTGGGTGATTTTCCTTTGGGTGATTTTATCGTGGGTGAGTTTATCGTGGATGATTTTATCGATGGTTATTTTATCAGGGGTGATTTTATCGTGGGTGAGATTATCGTGGGTGACTTTATCATAGGTGACTTTCTCGTGGGTGAGTTTATCGTGGATGATTTTATCATGGGTGACTTTCTCCTGGGTGTGTTTATCGTGGGTGAGTTTATCGTGGGTGATGTTATCATGGATAACTTTAGCAGGGGTGATTTTATCGTAACTTGGATTATCGTGGGTGATTTTACCATGGGTTACTTTGTCGTCGGTGACTTTATCGTGGATGAATTTAGCGTGGGCGAGTTTATCGTGGGTGACTTTATCATGGTGACTTTATTGTAGGTGAGTTTATTGTGGGTTATTTTATCGTGGGTGATTTTATTTAGGGTGAGATTATCGTAGTTGATTTTATCATGGGTGAGTTTATCGTGGGTGATTTTATCGTGTGTGACTTTAACGTGGGTGACTTTATCAGGGGTGATTTTATCATGGTTGAAATTATCATAGGTGAGTTTATCGTGTGTAATTTTATCGTGTGTGATTTTATTGTAGGTGAGTTTGTCATGGGTGACTATATGGTGGGTGATTTATCGTGTTTAGTTCATCGTGGTTGACTATATGGTGGGTGACTTTATCGTGTTTATTTCATCGTGGGTGACTATATGGTGGGTGATTTTATCGTGGGTGAGTTTATCATGCATGATTTTATCGATGCTTATTTTATCAGGGGTGATTATATCGTGGATGAGATTATTGTAGGTGATTTTATCATGGGTGATTTTATCCTAGGTGACTTTATCGTGGGTGGTTTTCTTGTGGGTGATTTTATCGTGGGTGAGGTTATCAAGGGTGAGATTATCGTGAGTGACTTTATCGTGGGTGACTTTAACGTGGGGGACTTTATCAATGGTGATTTTATCGTGGTTGAGATTATCGTGCGTGAGTTTAACGTGGGTGAGTGTATCGTGGGTTAGATTATTGTGAGTGAGTTTATCAGGGGTGGTTTTATCATGTGTGATTTTGTCGTGGGTGAGTTTATCGTGGGTGATTTTATCATACGTGATTTTATCGTGGGTGAGTTTATCATGGGTAATTTTATCGGTTGTGATTTTATCGTGGGTGAGTTTATCGTAGGTGCTTTTATAGTGGGTGACTTTATCGTGGGTGATTTTATCGTGGGGGAGTTTATCATGGGTGAGTTTATCATGGGTGAGTTTATCGTGGGTGTGTTTATCGTGGGTGATTTTATCGTGGATGATTTTATCGTGGGTGACTTTATCATGGGTGATCTTATCGTGGGTGAGTTTAGCGTGGGTGATTTCATCATGGGTGATTTTATCGTGGGTGAGTTGGTCGTGGGTGATTGTATCGTGGGTGACTTTATCGTGGATGAGTTTAGCGTGGGCGAGTTTATCGTGGGTGACTTTATTGTGGGTGAGTTTATCGTGGGTTATTTTATTGTGAGTGATTTTATTTAGGGTGAGATTATCGTAGTTGATTTTATCATGGGTGAGTTTATCGTGGGTGATTTATATCGTGTGTGACTTTAACGTGGGTGACTTTATCAGGGGTGATTTTATTGTGGTTGAAGTTATCGTGGGTGAGTTTATCGTGTGTAATTTTATCGTCGGTGATTTTATTGTGGGAGAGCTTGTTGTCGATGACTATATGGTGGGTGATTTTATCGTGTTTATCTCATCGTGGGTGACTTTATCGTGTTTATTTTATCGTGGGTGACTATATCGTGGGTGATTTTATCGTGGGTGACTTTATTGCGGGTGACTTTATTGTGGGTGACTTTAACGTGGGGGACTTTATCAATGGTGATTTTATCGTGGTTGAGATTATCTTGGGTGAGTTTTTCGTGGGTGATTTTTTCATTGGTGACTTTATCGTGGGTGAGTTTAACGTTGGTGAGTGTATCGTGGGTTAGATTATCGTGGGTGAGTTTATCAGGGGTGGTTTTTTCATGGGTGATGTTGTCGTGGGTGAGTTTATCGTGGGTAATTTTATCGTAGGTGATTTTATCGTGGGTGACTTTATCGTGGGTGATTTTATCGTGGGTGATTTTATCGTGGGTGATTTTGTTGTGGGTGATTTTGTCGTAGGTGATTTTATTGTGGGTGATTTTATCGTGGGTGATTTTGTAACATCCCTCCAAATTACTTTGAAATAAATATAAAATGAAAGTAAGGGTGACAAATAGATTCTATGAACAAAATAATATATATATGAAATGAAGTTGCTCCTCTTAGGGAGTTTAATACAAATTCGGTCAAATTTTCCAGAAACATAAACAAAATACAGTAAAAAAAAACAAAGCAGGCGATCTCCTATCGGAAGAAACCGATCTCCTATCGGAGGAGCCAAAACAGCTGATCACCTATCAGGACAGAAAAAAAAACAGGCGATCACCCGATAGAGGCAGAAACAGGCGATCACCCGATAGAGACAGAAGAAAACCGGCGATCTCCTCCTCGGCAATCACGCACTAAGGAGCTCTACTTCCTGGAAGATCATCTGCTCCCGTGTAAAATACACGATCATCACAGTTTTTAAGAGAAAACCACAGAACCAAAACACGCAGGGTAAGCTAGATATTTTAAAGAGAGTTTAAATCATGAACATGACGATCAAAGTAAAACAAGTTTCAAAATATCCATGTAAAACGTAGAGTTGCTCATATCATTCACCTGATCGCCCAAAATCACACATTTCACAACATTCACCCATAGTCATTCCATTTCACAATACTGCATCAAGTGTCTATAAACTATCAATGTTTCTCATTTCTCACGTCAGACTTTCCACTGACTCACCACACAAGACACTTGACACTACTTCCGGATTGACTCGTGCGTTGATTAGACTCAGAGATCTGCACCTGTCATACCACACCACTGTGAAATCCACACAGGGTCGCTGTGAATCCACACAGCATGCGCATATATCATCTCAATGTCATTAGTTCTCCTTGTATGACAGGGTTAATCCATAGGACAGGCGGAGCTCGTTCTTTTTCACACGAGACGCCCATCATATAGACCTCCTTCGACTCTCAACAACTGAGTAACTTCCTCTACGTGATTCCATTACCTCAGCAGAGTCAGGATATCCCCTTAGGAATCACCGATCAATGCACCTACTACAAGATCTTACACGGTATTTTCTTTCCTGAAAATACTATGCCTCGATCCCACATTCACAGCATTCAAGACGTCATGCCATACAAAGGAATAATTTCAAATCACAGCAACAACCATTTCAGCGTTTCAAACTTTCGAATATCACATATATATTGTATTTAAATCCCAAATAGTTTCAAACAATGTCAAACACAGGGGAGTTCGAAACTCGTATTTAAAACCGGCAACCACGTCGCCCAACCACATAAAACAGAGCATTTCGAAAAGAAACAAAGAACCGGCGACCACGTCGCCCTCACTTCAGAAACAGCAAACTATGGCTTGTATGGAAAAAGAGGTCTAGCTTCCCTTACCTGGACTTGCGCAACCACCAGGAGCTTCGAAATCCAACAGAGCTTGAAGAATGCCTTGGCTCTATTCTTGAGTCTGGTTTTGAAGGAGTTGCAGAGAACTTTCCCAGGTGCTCTAATGGTGGCCGTCGCTCGTCGTACTCTCGTGTGAAGGTGCTAGAATCGCAGCGCGAAGGAGAGAATGGAGGAGAAGGGAGATAAACGCACCCTTTAGCTCTGGAACCACCGCAACGTTTCTTTCCTTCTCCCTCAGAAATGGGTTTTTGCATCTTAAGCTGACTTCTCCACAAAAACCGCTGCCACCACCCACTCTGCAGGGAGTTTGCGTGTACGCTTCGCTGAACAGTACACCTAAGCGTGCCTCTGCGCAGGCTACGCTCTGAGGTCACTATTCTGAACCACTCTTTTGTCTACGTGGCGCGCGTGCAGAACATCTCTTGCTGGGAGTCTGGGGCCCACGTTCTCTGGGTGTAACTCAACGTCGCGCGATGACCTTTCGCCGATGACTACCAGCTCGAAGAGAAACCACTGATGACCTCTCGCGCGAAGACGATCCACCGATGACCTCGCGCGAAGACTACCACCGATGACCTCGCGCGAAGACTACCACCGATGACCTCGCGCGAAGACTACCACCGATGATATCTTCCTGGCGAACGACCGATGTCTTCCTCTGGGAGACAACCGATGTCTTCCCTGGCGAGGCCCTCATAACTCTCGCGTCTTGGCCACGTCCACATGCATCGCGCCCTGGCAATGCCCGCGTGCCTCGCGCCCGCGCGATGCCCGCATGCCCCTCGCGCCCGCGCGATGCCTGCATGCCTCTCGCGCCCGCGCGATGCCTGCATGCCTCTCGCGCCCGGCGATGCCTGCATGCCTCTCACGCCCGCGCGATGCCTGCATGCCTCTCGCGCCCGCGCGATGTCCACCTGGCGCTCATGTGTAGCAGGCGACCGGTGTAAGGACCCAGAAAATTTTATTGGAATAAAAGTGGTATATTTAAATAATTTCAGAAGAAGTTATTATTTAAAATACAAAGAGCTGGTAAATGAAGTTTCGTAGTAGCTGGACCTCGGAAGTCGCCCAAGATCTGGGGTCAGCTGGTAGAAGTCGGTCGGATGATGTGTGGATCAAGAAGAGTAAAGGAAGAAAAGTTAAGTTTAGAAGGCTACGAGGTCGCCGGTCGCCTGCTACACATGAGCGCCAGGTGGACATCGCGCGGGCGCGAGAGGCATGCAGGCATCGCGCGGGCGCGAGAGGCATGCAGGCATCGCGCGGGCGCGAGAGGCATGCAGGCATCGCGCGGGCGCGAGGGGCATGCGGGCATCGCGCGGACGCGAGGCACGCGGGCATTGCCAGGGCGCGATGCATGTGGACGTGGCCAAGGCGCGAGAGTTATGAGGGCGTCGCCAGGGAAGACATCGGTTGTCTCCCAGAGGAAGACATCGGTCGTTCGCCAGGAAGATGTCAGCGGTGGTTATCTTCGCGCGAGGTCATCGGTAGTTGTCTTCGCGCGAGGTCATCGGTGGATCGTCTTCGCGCGAGAGGTCATCAGTGGTTTCTCTTCGAACTGGTAGTCATCGGCGAAAGGTCATCGCGCGACGTTGAGTTACACCCAGAGAACGTGGGCCCCAGACTCCCAGCAAGAGATGTTCTGCACGCGCGCCACGTAGACAAAAAGAGTGGTTCAGGCTAGTGACCTCAGAGTGTTAGCCTGCGCAGAGGCACGCTTAGGTGTACTGTTCAGCGAAGCGTACACGCAAACTCCCTACAGAGTGGGTGGTGGCAGCGGTTTTTGTGGAGAAGTCAGCTTAAGATGCAAAAACCCATTTCTGAGGAAGAAGGAAAGAAACGTTGCTGAGGTTCCAGAGCTAAAAGGGTGCGTTTATCTCCCTTCTCCTCCATTCTCTCCTTCGCGCTGCGATTCTAGCACCTTCACACGAGAGTACGACGAGCGACGGCCACCATTAGAGCACCTGGGAGGTCCTCTGCAAGTCCTTCAACCAGACGCAAAAACAGAGCCAAAGCGTCGTTCAAGCTTCGTTGGGTTTCGGAGCTCCTGGTGTTTGGCGCAAGTCCAGGTAAGGGAAGCTAGACCTCTTTTCCATACAAGCCACAGTGTAGCTATCTCTGAAGTGAGGGCGACGTGGTCGCCATTTTTGTTTTCATCTGCGTAAAATGCTCTGTTTGTGTGCTTGGGCGACGTGGTCGCCGGTTTTATATACAGTCTTCGAAACACCCTGTTTTTGAACTAGATCGCCGGTTTTGGCGCTGTTTTACGAACTCCCCTGTGTTTGACATTGTTTGAAACTGTTTGGGATTTAAATACAATATATATGTGATATTCGAAAGTTTGAAACGCTGAAATGGTTGTTGCTGTGATTTGAAATATTCCTTTGTATGGCATGACGTCTTGAATGCTGTGAATGTGGGATCGAGGCATAGTATTTTCAGGAAAGAAAATACCGTGTAAGATCTTGTAGTAGGTGCATTGATCGGTGATTCCTAAGGGGATATCCTGACTCTGCTGAGGTAATGGAATCACGTAGAGGAAGTTACTCAGTTGTTGAGAGTCGAAGGAGGTCTATATGATGGGCGTCTCGTGTGAAAAAGAACGAGCTCCGCCTGTCCTATGGATTAACCCTGTCATACCAGGAGAACTAATGACATTGAGATGATATATGCGCATGCTGTGTGGATTCACAGCGACCCTGTGTGGATTTCACAGTGGTGTGGTATGACAGGTGCAGATCTCTGAGTCTAATCAACGCACGAGTCAATCCGGAAGTAGTGTCAAGTGTCTTGTGTGGTGAGTCAGTGGAAAGTCTGACGTGAGAAATGAGAAACATTGATAGTTTATAGACACTTGATGCAGTATTGTGAAATGGAATGACTATGGGTGAATGTTGTGAAATGTGTGATTTTGGGCGATCAGGTGAATGATATGAGCAACTCTACGTTTTACATGGATATTTTGAAACTTGTTTTACTTTGATTGTCATGTTCATGATTTAAACTCTCTTTAAAATATCTAGCTTACCCTGCGTGTTTTGGTTCTGTGGTTTTCTCTTAAAAACTGTGATGATTGTGTATTTTACACGGGAGCAGATGATCTTCCAGGAAGTAGAGCTCCTTAGTGAGTGATCGCCGAGGAGGAGATCGCCGGTTTTCTGTCTCTATCGGGTGATTGCCTGTTTCTGCCTCTATCGGGTGATCGCCTGTTTTTTTTGTCCTGATAGGTGATCGGCTGTTTTGGCTCCTCCGATAGGAGATCGGTTTCTTCCGATAGGAGATCGCCTGCTTTGTTTTTTTACTGTATTTTGTTTATGTTTCTGGAAAATTTGACCGAATTTGTATTAAACTCCCTAAGAGGAGCAACTTCATTTCATATATATAATATTTTGTTCATAGAATCTATTTGTCACCCTTACTTTCATTTTATTTTTTTTATTTATTTCAAAGCAATTTGGAGGGATGTTACAACCGGCGACCTCGTAGCCTTCTAAACTTAACTTTTTCCTCCCTTTCTATTCTAAATAAAAACATACTTAGAATTCATTTAAAATATAACTCTTTTATTCCAATTTAATTTTTCAGGTCCTTACAGATTTTATCGTGGGTGATTTTATTGTGGGTGACTTTATCGTGGGTGATTTTATCGTGGGTGATTTTATCGTGGGTGATTTTGTCGTGGGTGAGTTTATCTTGGGTAATTTTATCGGTTGTGATTTTATCGTGAGTGAGTTTATCGTACGTGATTTTATAGTGGGTGACTTTATCGTGGGTGATTTTATTGTGGGGGAGTTTATCATGGGTGAGTTTATCATGGGTGAGTTGAACATGGGTGAGTTTATCGTGGGTGAGTTTATCGTGGGTGTCTTTATCGTGGGTGATTTTATCGTGGGTGGTTTTATCGTGGGTGACTTTATCGTGGGTGATTTTATCGTGGGTGAGTTTAGCGTGGGTGACTTCATCGTGGGTGAATTTGTCGTGGGTGATTGTATCGTGGGTGACTTTATCGTGGATGAGTTTAGCGTGGGCGAGTTTATCGTCAGTGACTTTATCGTGGTGACTTTATTGTGGGTGAGTTTATCGTGGGTGATTTTATTTACGGTGAGATTATCGTAGTTGATTTTATCATGGGTGAGTTTATCGTGGGTGATTTTATCTTGTGTGACTTTGACGTGGGTGACTTTATCAGGGGTAATTTTATCGTGGTTGAAATTATCGTGGGTGAGTTTATCGTGTGTAATTTTATCGTGGGTGATTTTATTGTGGATGAGTTTGTCGTGGGTGACTATATGGTGGGTGATTTATCATGTTTAGTTCATTGTGGGTGACTATATGGTGGGTGACTTTATCGTGTTTATTTCATCATGGGTGACTATATGGTAGGTGATTTTATCGTGGGTGATTTTATCATGGGTGAGTTTATCGTGGATGATTTTATCGATGGTTATTTTATCAAGGGTGATTTTATCGTGGGTGAGATTATCGTGAGTGATTTTATTGTGGGTGACTTTATCATAGGTGACTTTCTCGTGGGTGAGTTTATCGTGGATGATTTTATCTTGGGTGACTTTATCATGGGTGACTTTCTCTTGGGTGTGTTTATCGTGGGTGATTTTATCATGGGTGAGTTTATCGTGGGTGAGTTTAGCGTGGGTGATGTTATCATGGATAACTTTAGCAGGGGTGATTTTATCGTAACTGAGATTATCGTGGGTGATTTTACCGTGGGTTACTTTAGCGTCGGTGACTTTATCGTGGATGAATTTAGCGTGGGCGAGTTTATCGTGGGTGACTTTATCATAGTGACTTTATTGTGGGTGAGTTTATCGTGGGTTATTTTATCGTGGGTGATAGATTATTGTAGTTGATTTTATCATGGGTGAGTTTATCGTGGGTGATTTTATCGTGTGTGACTTTAACGTGGGTGACTTTATCAGGGGTGATTTTATCGTGGGTGAGTTTATCGTGTGTAATTTTATCGTGGGTGATTTTTTTGTAGGTGAGTTTGTCGTGGTTGACTATATGGTGGATGATTTATCGTGTTTATTTCATCGTGGGTGACTATCTGGTGGGTGACTTTATCATGTTTATTTCATCGTGGGTGACTATATGGTGGGTGATTTTATCGTGGGTGAGTTTATCATGGATGATTTTATCGATGGTTAATTTATCAGGGGTGATTTTATCGTGGGTGAGATTATCGTGGGTGATTTTATTGTGGGTGACTTTCTCGTGGGTGTGTTTATCGTGGGTGATTTTATCTTGGGTGACTTTATCATGGGTTACTTTCTCCTGGGTGTGTTTATCGTGGGTGATTTTATCGTGGGTGAGTTTAGCGTGGGTGATTTTATCATGGATAACTTTAGCAGGGGTGATTTTATCGTAACTAAGATTATCGGGGTGATTTTACCGTGGGTGACTTTATCGTGGGTGATATTATTGTAGGTAAGTTTATCGTGGGTGATTTTATTGTGGGTGATTTTATCATGGGTGATTTTATCGTGGATGACTTTATCGTGGATAAGTTTTGCGTGACTGAGTTTAACGTGGGTGACTTTATCAAGGGTGATTTTATCGTGGGTAAGATTATCGTAGTTGAGTTTATCGTGGGTGATTTTATCGTGGGTGATTTTATCAGGGGTGATTTTATCTTGAGTGATTGTATCGTAGGTGACTTTATCGTGGGTGATTTTATCGTAGGTGAGTTTATCGTGGGTGATTTTATCGTGGGTGATTTTATCGTGGGTGATTTTATCGTGGGTGACTTTATCGTGGGTGACTTTAACGTGGGTGATTTTATCGTGGGTAATTTTATTGTGGGTGACTTTATTGTGGGTGTGTTTATCGTGGGTGATTTTATTTTGGGTAATTTTATCAGGGGTCATTTTATCGTTGGTGAGATTATCGTAGCTGATTTTATCATGGTAGAGTTTGTCGTGGGTGATTTTATCGTGGATGACTTTATCGTGGGTGACTTTAACATGGGTGACTTTATCAGGGGTGATTTTATCGTGGGTGAGTTTATCGTGGGTGGTTTTATTGTGGGTGACTTTATCGTGGGTGACTTTATCGGGGGTGATTTCATCGAGGGTGACTATATGGTGGGTGAGTTTATCATGGATGATTTTATTTATGGTTATTTTATCAGGGGTTATTTTATCATGAGTGAGATTATCTTGGGTGATTTTATCATGGGTGACTTTCTCGTGGGTGACTTTATCGTGGGTGATTTTATCGTGGGTGGTTTTCTTGTGGGTGATTTTGACGTGGGTGAGTTTATCGTGGGTGAGTTTAGTGTGGGTCATTTTATCGTGGATAACTTTAGCAGGGGTGATTTTATCGTGACTGAGATTATCGTGGGTGATTTTATCGTGGGTGAGTTTATCGTGGGTGAATTTATCGTGGGTGAGTTTATCGTGGGTGAGTTTATCGTGGGTGATTTTATCGTGGGTGATTTTATCGTGGGTGACTTTATAGTGGCTGATTTTATCGTTGGTGAGTTTATCGTGGGGGATTTTATCATGGCTGAGATTTTCGTGGTTGATTTTATCGTGGGTGATCTTATCGTGAGTGATTTTATCGTGGGTTACTTTATAGTGGGTGATTTTATCGTGGGTGATTTTATTGTGAGTGAGTTTATCGTGGGTAATTTTATCATAGCTGAGATTATCGTGGTTGATTTTATCGTGGGTGAGTTTATCATGGGTGGGATAATCGTGGGTAAGTTTATCATGGGTCAATTTATCGTGGGTGATTTTATCATAATTGATTTTAGTGTGGGTGATTTTATCCTTGGTGATTTTATCGTGCGTCACTTTATCGTGGGTGATTTTATCGTGGGTGATTTCATCGTGGGAAATTTTATCTTGGGTGACTTTATCGTGGGGTAGTTTATCTTGGGTGACTTTATCGTGGGTGACTTAATTGTGCGTGATTTTATCGTAGGTGACTTTATCGTGGGTGAGATTATCGTAGGTGATTTATCGTGGGTGACTTTATCATGGGTGACTTTCTCATGAGTAACTTTGTCGTCGGTGATTTTATCGTGGGTGTGTTTATTGTGGGTGACTTTGCCGTGGGTAAGATTATCATGGTTGATTTTATCGTGGGTGAGTTTATCATGGGTGAGATTATCGTGGGTGAGTTTATCATGGGTGAGTTTATCGTGGGTCATTTTGTCGTGGGTGAGTTTAGCGTGGGTGATTTTATCTTTGGTGATTTTATCATGGGTCACTTTATCATATGTGATTTTATCGTTTGGAATTTTATCGTGGGTGAATTTCTTGTGGGTGACTTTAACGTAGGTGATTTTATCGTGAGTGATTTTAACGTGGGTGACATTATCGTGGGTGACTTTATCGTGGGTGATTTTATCGTGGGTAACTTTATCAGGGGTGATTTTATCGTGGGTGACTCTATCGTGGGTGACTTTATTGTGGGTGGCTTTATCAGGGATTATTTTATCGTGGGTGAGATTATCGTGGGTGATTTTATCGTGGGTGAGTTTATTGGGAGTGAGTTTATTATGGGTGAATTTATCGTGGGTGAGTTTATCGTGGGTGATTTTATCGTGGGTGATTTTATCAGTGGTGATTTTATCGTCGTTGAGATTATCAAGGGTGATTTTATTGTGTGTAAGTGTGTCGCGGGTGAGTTTGTTGTGGGTGATTTTATCGTGGGTGATTTTATTGAGGGTGAGTTTGTCGTGGGTGATTTTATCGTGGGTGAGTTTATCGCGGGTGAGTTTATCGTTGGTGAGTTTATCCTGGATGAGTTAATCGGGAGTGGTTTTATCGTGGGTGACTTTATTGTGGTTGATTTTATCGTGTGTGAGTTTATCGTGCGTGAATTTATCGTGGGTGATATTATCGATTGTGAATTTATCGAAGGTGATTTTATCGTGGGTAATTTTATCGTGTGTGAGTTTATCGTGGGTGAGTTAATCGTGGGTGAGATTATCGTTGGTGACTTTATCGTAGGTGATTTTATCAGGGGTGATTTTATTGTGGATTATTTTATCATGGGTGAGTTTATCGTGGGTTATTTTATCGTGAGTGAGTTCATCATGGGTGATTTTATCGTGGGTGATTTTATCGTGGCTGACTTTATCGTGGGTGATTTTATCGTGGGTGACTTTATTGTGGGTGACTCTATCATGGGCGAGTTTATTGGGCGTGACTCTATCGTGGGTGAGTTTATCGTAGGTTATTTTATCGTGGGTGAGTTTATCGTGGGTGATTTATCGTGGATGAATTTATCAACAGTGATTTTATCGTGGGTGATATTATGGTGTGTGATTTTATGGTGAGTGAGTTTATGGTGGGTGATTTTATCGTGGGTGATTTTATCGTGGATGACTTTATCGTAGGTGACTATAAAGTGGGTGACTTTATCGTGGATGATTTTATTGTGGGTGTTTTTATCGAGACTGAGTTTATCGTGGGTAATTTTATCTTAGGTGATTTTATCGTGGATGAGTTTAGCGTGGGTGATTTTATCGTGAGTGATTTTATCGTGGTTGAGATTATTGTGGGTGAGTTTATCATGGGTGAGTTTATCGTGGGTGAGTTTATCGTGGGTGAGTTTATTGTGAGTGAGTTTATCATGGGTGAGTTTATCGTGGATAATTTTATCGTGAGTGATTTTATTGTGGGTGACTTTTTCATGGGTGATTTTATCGTGGTCGTGAGTGACTTTGTCGTTGGGTGAGATTATCGTGGATGAGTTTATCGTGGGTGAGGTTATTGTGGGTGACTTTATCGTGGGTGACTTTATCGTTGGCTACTTTATCGTGGGTGAGTTTATCATGGTTGAGTTTATCGTGGCTGCGATTATTGTCGGTGACTTTATGTTGGGTGACTTTATCGTGGGTGAGATTATCGTAGGCGACTTTATTGTCGGTGACATTATCGTGGGTGAGGATATCGCGGTTTGGTTATTGTGCGTGAGTTTATCGTGGGTGATTTTATCGTGGGTAACTTTCTTATCATGGGTGAGTTTATCGAGGGTGCGGTTATCGTGGGTGATTTTATTATGGGGGAGGTTATCGTGGGTGAGTATACTATGGGTTAAGGGTTTAGGGTTTAGGAAACGCACCCACGATAAAGTCACCTACGATAAAATCACCCACGATAAAATCACCCATGATAAAATCACCCACGATAAACTCAACCACGATAAACTCACCCACGATAAAATCACCCACGATAATCTCAACCACGATAAAATCACCCCTGATAAAATCATCCATGATAAAATCACCCATAATAAATTCACCCACAATAAACTCACCCACAATATACTAACCCACGATAAAATCACCCGTGATAAAGTCACCCGCAATAAAATCACCCACGATAAAGTCACCCACGTTAAAATCACTCACGATAAAATCACCCACGATAAAGTCACCTACAAGAAATTCACCCACGATAAAATCACCCACGATAAACTCACCCGCGCTAAAATCTCCCTGATAAAGTCACCCACAATAAAATGACCCACGATAAAGTCACCCACAATAAAGTCACCCACAATAAACTCACCCACGATTAAATAACCCACGATAAAATCATCCACGATAAAGTCACCCACGATAAAATCACTCACGATAAAATGACCCACGATAAACTCACCCATGATAAACTTACCCATAATAAAATCACCCACGATAAAATTTCCCACGATAAACTCACCCACGATAATCTCAACCACGATAAAATCACCCTTTATAAAATCACCCACGATAAAGTCACCCACGATAAAATCACCCACGATAAAATCACCATGATAAAGTCACCCACGATAAAATCACTCACGATAAAATCACCCATGATAAACTCACCCATGATAAACTCACCCACAATAAACTCACCCATGATAAACTCACCCAACGATAAAATCACCCATGATAAACTCACCACGATAAAATCACCCACGATAAACTCACCCACGATAAACTCACTCACGATAAAGTCGACAACGATAACCTGACCCACGATAAACTCACCCACGATAAACTCACCCCCGATAAACTTACCCATCAAAACTCACCCACGATAAACTCACCCACAATGAACTCACCCACGATAAAATCCACAACGATGAACCCACCCACGATAAACTCCACAATGATAAACTCACCCACGATAAACTCACCCACGATAAACTCACCCACAATAAACTCACCCATGATGAACCCACCTCGATAAACTCACCCAGGATTAACTCACCCACGATAAAGTCACGCACGATAAACTCCACAATAATGAACTCACCCACGATAAACTGATCAACGATAAACTCACATACGATAAACTCACCCACGATGAACTCACCCACGATGAACTCACACACGATAAACTCACCTACGATAAACTCACCCACGATAAACTCACCCACGATAAACTCCACAGGGATAAACTCACCCACGATACACTCCACAACGATATTCTCACCCACAATAAACACACCCACAATTAACTCACCCATGATAAACTCACCCACAATAAACTCACCCACGATAAACTCACCCCCGATAAACTTACCCACGATAAACTCACCCACGATAAAATCACCTGCGATAAACTCATCCTCCGTAAACTCACCCACGATAAGCTCCACAACGATAAACTCACCCACGATAAACTCACTCACAATAAACTCACCCACGATAAACTCATCCGCGATAAACTTACCCACAATAAACTCACATACGATAAACTCATCCGCGATCATGTCCACAATAATAAACTCACGGCTTTATAATATAGGAAAGAAAAATGTATTTAACCCTTATCAATTTAATTAAATCTGAATTATAATAATTTAATTAAATCTTAAGTACTTTTATTTATTTTTTCTTAGTTCCGAATGTTTTAGAGTCAATGATTACAATAATGTTATCGTTAATAATAATATAACACGGTGAAAACAATGTGATAACATATAACCATCAATACTATATTAATTTTGATCCGTAATCAATTAATCACAACAACTGTTACAAAAATGGTGAAGCATAATAATTGATGGTAAAATATGCAAATATTGTAGTGTAATGCTAAGAATTTCAAAAGACAGATAACAAAATGTGTAATTAAAGTAAAATATAATAAATGATTCGCATGTAAATAAAATATAATAGTACTACAAAAATTATCAATATAATTGCCCTTACGAGGACCTAAGTATATTGCCGTTGCTGGAAATAATATACAATAATTATACAAAAATGGTGAAGCTAGACACATGCTAACAATTTATACCAATTCTCTTAAACCTTCTCTTTTTCTTTTTGCTTATATTCTGCACTTTCTACCGGGTGGTTCAATGTTCCAGTTGTATAAAACAAAATATCTAATTAAGGATCTAATTTCCGTTCCTAAGTGAGTGTAGCTGTATTTTAAAAAAATATATAAAATAATTTATGGGGTTAATACTTTTTAACAAACATTCTTCTTATCTAAAAGTAGGTTTGGTCAACTTAATTTTAGAAAGTGAGGTTTATCTAATTTATAAAAGTAGATTTAAGCTTAATTTATATCTAACAATATCATTTTGAGGATTGAACAATTATGGATAATTTAATAATGATCCAATAGCAAATAATATGATATGTCCAATAAATCTTATTAAAATAGAATTTGATATCATAGAAAATAAATTTAAATTTAATTCAATTTCACAAAATTAACTTATAAAATAAAATTTATCCATATTTATATCTTATAATTATAATTTGACATTATGTTTAATTGATGTGAGAATTTCATAATTTTTTAGAAACATAATATGAAAATAATATGTATATACACAGATAAACATAACTTTTATGTTTTATGTTTTGTTTAGATTAAAGGAATAGTGAAAAAAGAAAAGAAAGAAAGAAAGGGAATAAAGATAGAAAGTAGAGTTGTTTGAATTGATGGAAAGTGAGTAAAGAGATTGTAATAAACTTAATTAATGTAATATAATAATTTTTTATATATATTTAAAAAATAATTTGTAAAAAAAATTAAATTTTTTTAATATAAAAATACTTTTTAAAATATAAATTAGAGTTAAACTAAATTTAAATTAAAACAAAAAATTATTATCAAATCTTAATAAATAAAACACTTAAATTAATTTATTTTATTTACTATTTCAAAATTTTCATTTTAATTAATTATTTTATTACATTCTTATATTGAAAAATATTGATATTTTTATATTTAATATATAATGTTATAAGATATTAATAAAAAAATTATTATAAAAAAATTTCATAAATAAATGTAAATAATAACAATAAAATATTTCTAAACATAATTAATTATGTATTCTATCTTAATCAATTAACTTGAATAAATAATCAATTATTATTTAAAAAAATTATTAAAAAAACAACTAATTTTATTGATAAAAAATAATTAATTACTAGTTAACTAAGTTAAATATTAATATTTAAAATAATTTTTATTATTAATATAAATTTATAAACTAATTTTTAAATTAATATCTATCATTTTAGCTATTAACTATTTCATATTATAAATTAATCACTAATTTATAATTAAACACTAAGTAAGAATGTAAACTAATTAGTAGTTAAGACTTGGATACTAATGTTATATACCAATTTAAAAAGTATTTTTTATAAATTTATATTAATAATAAAAAATATTTTAGATACTAATAATATTTTAATTTATAAAATATTATCTAGTCAATAGAATGATTAATTATTTTTTGTCTCTAAGTTATTTATTAATTAATAATTTTTGTATAGTGTATACTTAACTTTTTTTTTAAATAAGAAAGTTTTTCATATAAAATTTAGGTTTAATAGGATTTTTGATTTCCATATTTGTAGAGTTTATTTAACGTGATCTCTTAATTATTTAATTGTGAATTCAATTCTATTTTATTTAAAAGGAATCAATCTGGTCTCTTTGGTTAGATTAGTGTTGAGATCGTTTAGAGGGGAACGATGTGTCAGTAAAAATGATGATGCGAAATTGTAAATATTCGGTGACTTTTTTCTGGGCTTATCCAACGTAATCTGTGTTTGTGAACCGTGGTTGGTCCTTAGGAAACAAAATCATGGTCGTTGAGAGTGGTGGTTGGTGCAATGCTCTTATTTCTTCCTTCTTCCCTACCGTTGCCGGCGTCACAGTCCCCAAGTATTCCCTCAACACTGCATGGATTTCCTCTGCTCAATGCATTATTAAATGGTCTGTTATGCCAAGTCTTAGACGTCACCAAAGATGGCACATTTTCTGCTTGCAATTTCAACACCTTTTCTGAAGGTTTCTGTTTTCTTATGATGCGCTCAACATTGTCTTCATAAAATACAAAAATAAAGCATTATTATTGAAGGCATTATCTCCATTCCCTTCAACTCAAATTTCAAACTTTTTTCATGCGTCATTATCTCTCCATTCAAACAAACATACAAATGGAATTATCCAATTTCTTTTAGTAATAGAAGATGGACCTTTTAATTTTATTTTAGTTTAAGTTATAGGGAGTAAACATTGTTGTTTGTTTTGTTGCTGAAAGATTATTCTTTGATTTTGTGATTACAATGTCGTAGTTATAAGGTGAAAGTTTGGTGTCATGAATTTGCACTCTGATTCCAATGCAATCAAATATTGTTAGACGTCAATAGTGATGGTTGTGTTCGACGGATAGAGGAGAGGACTTGGAGGACAAGGCCACTAAATATGTGAATCTAGAAAAAAAAAAGTCACATTGAATATTTACAATATCATGTGATTAATTACATTATTACATCATCATCCTTTAAAACCAATTTAAGGAAAGAAATTATACTGACTCTTTTAAATAAGATAGAGACTAAATTGAGAGAGAGAAATCTAAAGATCACCTTAAATAAATCCCGCAAATATTGCCATAAAAAATCTATTGAACATAATTTTTTTTGTTTTTATGATTGAACATCTCTTTTTTCTAACTTTGTGCATCTTTCTTGGCCTCTTATGTTTCCATGATTGGAAAGAAAAGAGCCGCAAAATGTGATTGTTATGGTTTAGTGTAATGTGGTAGACCTGATTTCCACCCACCCAAACAGAGGCAGGGAGAAAAGGGTGGTAGTTTTATGGAGTGGAGTGGCTTAGTAAAAAGGTTGCAAAGCAGAAAATGAATCGAAGAAAATAGCCAATTATTGTCCCAGTGATGATATCTGACGCAACATGCACCACACGTACACCTGAAAGTTTTTGTCATGTCTTTGTGACAGTGCAATGGGTCCATTCCACTCCAATGCAACTTCTTGATGCACTTTAAACGGGAACAAAATTGGAGTAGGTGCTGAATCACTTACTAGGGGCCATGTTCCTCTTTCAAATGACAAAGATAAGGTTCATCTCAAGGGCCATACTAATCCATCATCCCTGCTGTTCCTCTTGTCTTTTATATCACCTCCTAATTTTATAATCAAAATATGGGACTTCACTCCCACTCCTACTCCCACCACATCTTCATCAATATTCTTTAATTCACACATCTAATAATGTTTCTATCCCAACCACCTTTAAGCCAATGTGTTACATGTTCATTATTTCTATTGCATTCACATTCTCTTCTTAGACACCAATATCTATTTTCCACTACCTCATTTGCTTTATTATAAAATTAGAATTTGAATTTAAACATTCTTAATTGTGATTAGCACATGGTTTGGGACCCAACCACTGACAATAAATCTTTTATTATTGTCATTTCTTAAGCAGATGGAAATGTTTGGCCAAATAATTGGTATTACAATCAAATCATGATAGTTTTGGAATATTTGACTGTACTATATATTGGTAGAACATCTAGAAGATCTTGAAAATGCCTCTAGATACATATATAATTCTATTGTATGAAAATAATAAAATAATTGAGTGGAACAACAAATGGGAGATTAACGTCCTCGTCTTCCACTCTTCCTCACAGATTCACGTCCTTAATTCAAATTAAAAAGTTGTTATTAAATAAATTGTGTTTAGAACAAGAGACAGTGAAAACCTGTGATAGACTCGTGATCTGTTATTTAAAAGATTATGATTTTGTGCTTTAAAATTTAAATTTGATATTTTAGTTCTTGTAATTTGAGGACAGAAACTTATTTTTATTTCTAGGTCCAAATATCTTATATATTAAAAAGATAAAAATGCAAGAATAAAGTGATATAAATATAACTTATAAGTGTTAATCAAATAAACAATTTTTTAATGATGTCCAGAGTAAAGGGATCAAAATTATTTTTCAAATTATAAAGACTAAAAATATCAATTTAAAATTTAGAAAACAAAAACAATTTAACATATATTAAAAAAATAAATTTAATTATTTTAATTATTAAGAAGCGAACTTTAAGTTTGATTTAATTGTATAAATTTGACTTAAAATATAAGATTTGCACTCACTTATATATTATGAAATGTTTATTAGTCGATATGAGATCTTCAATAATTCCGTTTTGGTCCCTATTTGGAGGTTCAAATCCTTCCGTCCCAAAGCACATCTATTTATGATGTATATCATATTTGAATACAGATTGTATCTCATAATTAAAAGGGACTCCTTTTTTTTAAAATGACCATTTTTCTACTTTACAAAAAAAAAATTAGTGTAGAAAATATATTCATAAAATATCAAGTTAAATTTCATTTATGTCTTTACTTTTAAAAAGGGTTTTCATTCTATATAAGAAAAAACAAAACATAAAAAAAAATAAAAAATTATGTAGCGAATGCATCAATGACTATTCATGATTCGATAACTCCATACTGGATCCAAGCTAAAGGAATGTTCTAGTCAAACTTCGTTTGAAACAATGTGGTAAAAAGCAATGTGCAGATTGAAAATACATGATTCAATTAGGGGTGGATTCAGATATCCGCCATTTTTTCTAGTATTCTAGAAATGAACATGCTCTTGACTTGACATCATTTTAAATATTTCTGTTAGTCTTTTATTTCCTTGAAAGAGGGAGGTGGGGGGGAGGGGGGGCGCTTAACCCACAGGAACTGCTCAACATATTTCAAAAAAGCTAGGTGTTTTTATGGAACTCAACTCGAATCAACAAACGAAATTCAATTAATGAAATAAAAAAGGGATGTGGATTACTTGTATATAGATTTACAAAACTCCCCACTCTCTTGTTATATTCATACTCTCATGTTGAGACTATCAACTTGTGCGTAATACTATATATATATATGGATGATCTAATAGCAGACCGATAGTGAGTAACATGATAAATCCAATAAATTTTTACTAAATAGGCTCTAAGTATCATAAATAAATGAACTTTAAACCAAATTCAACTTTATAAGATTGAATAATAAGATAAGGTTTGTATCCACTTATATACTATGAAAAAATTTTATTACTAATTTAGTGCATATCTCTCCAACATTAATATATTTAGGGTTTAGGCTTATAACTTAGTTTAAACATGATCTCAATTTCACAAATTACTTTATAAAATAAGAATGTGAGACTTAAGTTTTTCTTGTAATAAATTATAGGTAAGTCTTAATATTTAAAATTAATTTTTCTCACGGTTAGTGATAAGCCAATGGCTCTTGTTGGATTGGAATATATCCATCACTCAGTCCTGAATTTTATTATCCACAAAATAATATAATAATTGATGAAGAAAATGACTCATTGATTTAATGTTTAGGTGTGCTAGCTTGGACCGGGATTATAGTTAGGTACAATTAACTTTGATTTCAATTTTTTTTTGCTTCTCTATCTCTCAATTTATTCCCTTTCAAATAAATTATGATATGTTATTTAGAAACTAACTTTCTTTCCCTTTCTCTATGGATAACCTAAGTCACAAGAATCACAAGTCTTTTTCTTATTGTTTTCACATCTGTAACTTAAATATAATAATATTATTACTCATTATAACACTGTTCTTCATTTAACGCTTTCCTGCCATTTTTTTATTTGATTTTACACTTTGTTCCTTCTATTAGATTAATGTTCACACAATTTTAATGCAAATTATTTATAATTGCCAACTAATTATAATTTTTGAAATATAAATTTTAAAATACTTATTATAAAAATTATTGATTTTAAATTATATAACTATACACAGCTAAATAGCAATAGAAAATATGTTTACATTCTAATGTATTACAAATAAATAATATTTTATGTTTAAATATGTTTTTGGCTTGTAGAATTAGTAAGTTTTGATATTCGTCCTATAAATGTTTTTCATTTTTTTTTATTTCCATAAAATTGAAATCTTATTTTTAGTCTTTATAAAATGTATAATTCTCTGTTTTAATTTCCGTTTAAATATTTTGTTTTGATTTTTATTATTTAGAATTTTAAATAATTGTTTTCAGTCACTAATATTTTATTTATAAAATAAATGAACAATATTTATTAAAATGACATATGTAGATATTATATTATTATATTATAATATTGGTATTTATTATCTGCAATTATTTAGCACATAAATAGTTCATTCTTATTATATAATATTAGAAAAATTATCATTTTCAATTTTGTCAAAATAGGTAAGTTTTTAATTTTTTATAAAAATAAATAAATTGTGTTTGAAAGCAGAACTTCAAAATGAAAATTTGATCTAATACAAGTTTAAATTGACTTAATATAAATTGAACTAAAAACAGAACAATATAACACCCTTGATCCGTTAGGTAAATTGAGCAACTCACTATCCAAAGAAGTACAATCAAAGTGTTTACCTATGCTATCAAGCATTAACAACACAATTAAAAAGTGATATAATAAACATAATAATTATAAATTAAAGTATGAATCTATATAATTAAATAAAAAAATAAATTAAATATTAAAATTATTTAAACATTCTTAAATAATGTTCTAATATTAAAAAAATCAAATGAACAACATACATAACTAAAGTAATAAATGATTGTAATAAAAATATCACTTAAAAAAATCATTAAATAAAAACTAAATTTAGAAACTAAAAATAATTAATTATTATATTGATTATTTTAAAAACTATTATTTAAATCAGATTCAATTTAACTTATAATTAAAATTTATATTTTTTTTTAATTCCGGCTCTAATACGTGTGATATGATTGATGAGTTTAAATCTATTTTTACAATCATATAAAACATTATCAATCGGTATTTAATCAATAAATTATATTATTAGGTAAAATATACTATTGATTCTCATGCATACTTGTGAAAGAGCTCTTGCCTTGTGGAAAAATCAAATTTGAAAGATGGGAAAACACTAAATTGTCAAATTTGAGAGATTAAGTTGTCACATTAAGTTATTGGGAGACAGAGATGCTGAATTAAATCTATTATTTATTACATGTTGCTGCTCTGCTCCTCACTCTCCCGTGCCAATAAATCTTTTTCTCCTTTTCCTCATCCATCACGCAACACTTTTTTTTTTCTTCTTTTCATCTTTGGAATATATTTTTAAGTCCTTTTCAGTCGCACTTCACTCTCACAAATCAATGTTTTCCCCTACCATTAAGCATAAAGTAATCAATTTAGTGCTTAAACAGTTTTTTGGTTAAAATTTATAATTAGCAATATAAATTAAGTAGTGATATTATTTAAATTAAGAGAAAAAGAAAGAAAAATAAAAGAAAAATTTGAGAAAGTTTCACAATAATTTGATTGAAATAATAAATTTAAAAAGATTATAAAATAATATTATAAACTAATTTGAACTGAAAGAAATTATAATTATTATTATTATTATCATAGTTATCACTATTCTTTATTTTTTTTATTATTTATGTTATTTTATGTTTATAATTATATTATTACTATTATTATTATTATTTTCTAAATCTATTATTATTTTTATTATTACCTTACTGTTATTATTTTGATTACAGTATACTATATAATTATTCATATTTATTTTATGATAATAAAAGAATATTAATAACAATTAATTATATAAAAAATATAACATTATAATATTTATAAATATAATATATATAATATTTAATTATCTAGTAATAATCAGTTATTACATAATCGTAGTGAATATTATATTTTATTTATGCATGTATATTTTTATTTTAATCAATTTTAAACGGTTTTTTTTTTTAACTTTTATACTTTAATGTTTTTTAGTATATATCTATTTTTACAAATCCGTCCTATTTCAGTGTTTAGGGTTTAGTGCAAGTATAGTTATATGGCATTTGAGTGCCAATAATTTTTTGGAATTATTGTTTAACCCTTTTCTTATAACCCTCTTCAGTATTGATAATCTTTCTGATGAACAAGGTGGTGAGAACTTTCCTTCCAAATAGAAAAGTACGAATAATAAAAAAAAAGAAAAAAAAGAGGCTATAATACACCATAATACGATCTGCTATAGTAGGGATAAGATGTTGCTGTGCAAATGGGAAGAAGATACGAAAGAGAATATACATTGTAATTTGTGGCATCAAAAGACAAAAAACATTTTAGTAACATCAGCAGCAATATCCCTCCATGTGATCTAGCCATCTGCTAGAGTTTTAATTAAAGCATTAACTTTTCTTAATTGAGTGGGTACAGATTCAGTGGCCTTTTTAGCATCTAAATCAAATCATTGGATTGGTCCTTGTACAAAGGAGTAAATACTCACAAAATCTTAAGAGTGAATGAAAGCAAGTGAAATCATTTAAATTGGAAATAATTAACCCATAACAAGAAGCTATAAAATAAATAATTAAAATGACAACAAAAACATAAAACTTTAAATAATTTAATAAAGAATCCTATTAGATAATTGACTATATGCCTTTGAATAATCAATTTTAGGAGATTTGTTATGCGTGTCATGTTTGGTTATGAAGATTTTGGTATTTGATAAAACTTGTTGGTATTATGAAAGTGACAAATGTTTTATACGTATTCTCTCTATAAGAAAGAAAATTAAGGAATATTAATTCATTTTCCTTGTATATCGTAAACCTATTTTTTATTTTAAATTTTGTTGCATCTCATTCTTTTATTTCCTCTTCCTCGTTTTTATATTTTTTTTAAGATTTAAAAAAAAAGAGTAATTCATCTCAAATTGTTGTTGTTAATAGAACCAACATGTAATTCTTAGCATTTTGAGACTCTATATCATTTAATAAATCTATTTATTTATTTTCAAAAACTTTTGCATAATTTCATTGAGTTGCAGTAGTATAAAATGTCAAGTAAAATATGAATTTAATTTTTATTTACAATCGTCAATATTAAAATATAAACTACATGAATGAATTAGTTATTTGTAGCATGACTTTTTAACGAATAAATCTTATTAAGTGTATACAACTTTCATTTAGAATATGATTTACCTTTAATACAATTTTTTTATTGTAAAGTCCAGACAATAAGATACACTTGACTAAAATTATAATAATTTTTTTTTTCTAAATCCATAATAAACTATGCAACTTACTTCATTCGCATGAAAAAAAAAGAACGTTTTATGTGTAAACGAACATATTCAGATTGCACCATTCGTAATTAGTGACAATATCATCCATTACCTTTACATCACACATCATTACAAATCAAATTGAGTGAAATTGTCAAAGTGGAACCTATTCATATTCATGGATAAATGTTTGAGCCATATATTCCAGGTTAAATTCTTGATATTTGATGGTTCAACAGCAACAGAATTAAATAATTTATTTAATCCAATAACATTTTTTTACTTTAAAATAATTAAATAACTTCGCTTTTGAAATGTTTGTTATGTAGATTTTTCAACATTTATTTATTTTTTAAATTATATTATTTTAATATTTTTAATATCATTCATATAAAATCATATATGTTTTAAAATTATATTATTTTAATATAATAAAAATATAAATACACATTTCCAAAAACGCATTTGTTTTTATTAATTAAAATAATTTACTTGCCTAAATCAATATTACAACAGTGAATGTTAATAAATGTGTGGGTTATATTGTTTTAGAAAATAAAACAAAAATATTTCAAGAAAAATAGTAATTTTTTTTATTCGGGACTGATATTTAAAAGTTGCATTAATTATAGCAATTAAATTTTGGGTAAATGGGTTCAAGAGTTTTTTAAAATTTTTTAACTACAAATTTAATGAAATCATTTAAAAAAATCATAAATTTTAAAATAATAAAAACCATGACTTATTGTTTAAAGAATGAATATAAAAACAATGAATTTATAATAACTATTTTTAAAAATTGAAGTTTAACAATTAACAATTTGTACAATGGTAATATAATGCATTAAACTAAAAAAGTGAACTATATTTTTCCACCAAAATAGAATGTGACATCTAATTATTTCACTATATATTATTAAATTAATACCAAAAATTAAATTTTATGACATTGTATTGCAAAATGAG
This sequence comes from Phaseolus lunatus, assembly GCA_013389735.1. NCBI lineage: Eukaryota > Viridiplantae > Streptophyta > Magnoliopsida > Fabales > Fabaceae > Phaseolus > Phaseolus lunatus. The sequence goes on along the minus strand of CM023865.1, from coordinate 7,948,707 downwards.
GAGTGTGAGTACTAAGTACTTTTCTTACCAATGAAGCTTAATTAAATAACAATCACTACATTCTGATTCTAGAAGCCAAGTATTTTGTCTTATCTTATCTTCAACTCATCTCTATCGTGACACTTCCTACCATAATAAAAAAAAACAAAAATATAAAAAACAAAAGTCAATTTCGGCGGCTAATGTTTTTTTTTTTTATTTCTCTAAGTATAGCTATTTTATGAGTACCATTAATAGTTGTGAAGGTATATAAAATCCAAAATAGAAGCCTCTATTAAGGACAAACTAATCAAATAGTTGCAATAATACACACTTGGCTTCATATTTCATTTTTTTTTTCTACAAATACTACAAATGTTTGAATAACAATGGATAAATGATGGTGAGAAATGGTGTAAACTTGGTTTGTGTAATTGAATTTCAAGCTTGTTGGGATTTCTAATTTTCATTCCCATTTTATTTTGTGCTTTCTTTGTTGTGCTAAAGGCAAATTCAACATTTACAATTGAATAGTTTTCTAAAAAAATGTTAAGATGTAGGTCCTTTCTTTTTACCAAATTAGTACAGTTTGCAGTGAAATTTATTGATATAGATATTTTTTTAAATGACATAAATACATAAATCATACTTTAAAAGTACCATTTCAAATATGATCTTAAACTATGGAAAGTGAAATCATATTTTTTAAAAAAAATCAATCTTTTTATACAGAAATCGAGCTTTAAATATAAGTCTTCGTTTTTTTTAAAACATTATAAAAACTCTACTTAATATGTAAAAATTTATTTATTTATATTTAAAATTTGTTATGCTCTTTCTATATTTTTTATTTTTACTTTTATAGAACTCATGTTTTGAGTCAACGTCTTCTCTTCCTTTTTTTTATTTTATTTTATACAAGTTGTATGTTTTGAGAGAAAAAAAATCCAATCCGAATTTAACTACTCTAAAGTTCAAATTGTATCCAAAGTTGTTTTGGACATTAATATAAGAAGAATATTAAGTGGTTACTTTTTAATTGTGGCAGTGAAGTTAGTAGTTTTACTTACATTTTATGATGACAAAAGATAATTTTTCTTCTGTTTTTCCTGCATTATATTTGTTGTTTGCATTGAGGTTAACTAGGTGGTGTTTCTTTATCCAATTATTGTCGATTCCAACCGACCAAGTCAATGGCTGTGCATACATTGACACTGGTCTCTTCCAGTTTGATCTAAACATCCGTCTACGACTCTTCCACACGAACTGACACCGGTACGAGAGAAGCAGTCAGTGTTTTAGGAAAAGTAGCATCAAGAAATTACCCGGTAAAAAGTCAAAAACAAGAAGAGGAGAAAACGACCGTTATAACAGAAATACAAAACATAAGAACCTTGTCGTGTGACGACGTGGTTTTGGTAAGGATGCTTTACTGTTACCACAATGTTACAAGCCAGCGAGCGCCATTTCCTTTTTCTACAATGTCAATACTTAAATTGAGTTGAAATTGAAACCAAATGAAAACTATCTGAGACCCATTTTCTCTTACACTTTCCAAACATGTTCGCCGCCTTTCGCGTCCTCCTCCTTCTCTCACTCTTCTCTCTACTCAGCGCCCAACTCCACGACCAGCGTCAAATCCTTCTCAACCTAAAGTCCTCCCTACACAATTCAAAATTTTCAAAACTCTTTGACTCATGGAATGACAACAACTCGGTTTGCAGTTTCCACGGAGTAACTTGCAACACCCTCCGTTCCGTCACCGAAATCAACCTCTCCGACCAAACTCTGACCGGGGCTCTCCCCTTCGACTCTCTCTGCAACCTTCCATCGCTCCAGAAACTCGCGTTCGGCTTCAACTACTTGTACGGGAAAGTTTCAGAGGACATTAGAAAATGCGTCAACTTGCGCTACTTGGATTTGGGAAACAACCTTTTCTCTGGTCCCTTCCCCGACATATCTCCTCTTAATCAGTTGCAGTACTTGTTTTTAAACAAAAGTGGATTTTCGGGCACTTTTCCGTGGCAGTCGCTGTTAAACATGACGGGTCTGTTGCAGTTAAGTGTCGGAGATAACCCTTTCGATTTCACCCCGTTTCCCAAAGAGGTTGTGAGTCTCAAGAAGCTGAATTGGCTCTATCTATCCAACTGCACCCTCGGAGGGAAACTTCCGGTGGGACTCGGCAACCTCACGGAGCTCACGGAATTGGAATTCTCCGACAATTTCATCACCGGCGAACTTCCCGCGGAGATTGTGAACCTTCGGAAACTCTGGCAGTTTGTGTTTTTCAACAATACCTTCACGGGGAAGATTCCAACCGGGTTTAGAAACCTCAAGGGGCTTGTAAATTTGGACGGTTCCACGAATAGACTTGAAGGGGATCTCTCAGAATTGAAGTACTTGACCAATTTGGTTTCGCTGCAATTTTTTGAGAACAATTTATCGGGGGAAATTCCGAATGAAATAGGCGAATTCAAACGCCTTCGGTCTCTGTCTCTGTACAGGAACAAATTGACAGGTCCTATTCCTCAGAAGGTTGGTTCCTGGGCCGAGTTTGATTTCATCGACGTGTCGGAGAATTTCTTGACGGGGACTATTCCGCCGGAGATGTGTAAAAAGGGGAAGATGACCGCACTGCTCGTGCTTCAGAACAAGCTCACTGGCGAGATTCCGGCCACCTATGGAGACTGTTGGAGTCTGAAGCGATTAAGAGTCAGTAATAACTTGCTCTCGGGTACCGTGCCTCCCGCGATTTGGGGATTGCCTAACGCCGAAATTATCGATATTGAGCTGAATCAGTTGGAAGGTATGGTTGCTTCGGATATCAGAAACGCCAAAAAATTAGCTTCAATACTCGCCAGGCAGAATCGGTTGTCCGGTGGAATACCCGAAGAAATCTCAAAAGCAACGTCGTTGCTGAGTGTGGACCTGAGCGAGAATCAGATTTCAGGGAAGATTCCAGAAGGAATCGGGGAGCTTAAAGGACTAGGTAGCCTTCATTTGCAGAGAAATAGGTTATCAGGTTCGATACCCGAATCTCTCGGTTCCTGCAAATCCCTCAACGACATTGACCTATCGAGGAATTCACTCTCTGGAGAAATCCCCGCGTCGTTGGGTTCTTTCCCTGCGCTGAATTATCTGAATCTTTCAGACAACAATCTCTCTGGGGAAATTCCTAGAGGATTATCGTTCCTCAGGTTAAGCCTCTTTGACCTATCGTACAACCGGTTAACGGGTCCAATTCCTCAGGCTCTAACCCTCGAAGCTTACAACGGAAGCCTCTCCGGAAACCCCGGTTTGTGCAGCGTCGACGCGATCAACTCCTTCCCTCGTTGCTCTTCATCCTCTGGCATGTCCAAGGACATACGTGCTCTCATCATTTGCTTCGCGATAGCGTCAATACTATTGCTTTCGTGTTTGGGCGTTTACTTGCAGCTGAAGAGGAGGAAGGAGGAGGGAGAGAGATTCGGAGAACGTTCGTTGAAGAAAGAATCATGGGACGTGAAATCGTTCCACGTGTTAAGTTTCTCGGAGGGGGAGATTCTAGATTCCATTAGGCAGGAGAATCTGATAGGGAAAGGAGGTTCGGGGAACGTGTACAGAGTCCCGCTTTCCAACGGAAAAGAACTGGCGGTGAAGCATATTTGGAACACCGATGAACCCGCCCGGAAAAAGTCGTGGAGTAGTACTTCCATGCTTGGGACTAAGCAGGGTGGGAAGTCAAAGGAGTTCGACGCAGAGGTTCAGGCTTTGAGCTCCATAAGGCACGTGAATGTGGTGAAGCTTTATTGCAGCATAACGAGTGAAGATTCGAGCTTGTTGGTGTACGAGTATTTACCCAATGGAAGCTTGTGGGATCGGCTTCACACAAGTAGGAAGATGGAGCTTGATTGGGAAACGAGGTATGAAATCGCTGTTGGGGCAGCCAAAGGATTGGAGTATTTGCATCACGGGTGCGAACGGCCCGTGATTCATAGAGATGTCAAGTCCAGTAACATCTTGTTGGATGAGTTTTTGAAACCCAGGATTGCGGATTTTGGACTTGCTAAGGTTGTTCAAGCCAACGTTGGAAAGGATTCTTACACTGGTGTCATTGCCGGAACCCACGGTTACATTGCTCCTGGTACATCATTTCGGATACTTACTGATTTGATAGTCGTTATTAATTATTATTATTATTACCTTTCATTATCATGTTTATTGATGTGTTGATGTTGTTGGAATTGGTGCAGAATATGGCTATACATACAAAGTGAATGAGAAGAGTGACGTGTACAGCTTTGGAGTGGTGTTGATGGAGCTAGTAACTGGAAAAAGGCCAATTGAGGCAGAATTTGGGGAGAATAAGGACATGGTGAGTTGGGTCCATAACAAGGCACGGAGCAAAGAGGGTCTTAGCAGTGCTGTGGATTCGAGGATCCCAGAAATTTACAAAGAGGAAGCTTGCAAGGTTTTGAGAACCGCAGTTCTATGCACGGGAACTCTTCCAGCTTTAAGACCCACCATGAGAGCTGTGGTTCAAAAACTTGAAGATGCTGAGCCTCTTAAACTGGTTGGGATTGTTATCAGCAAAGACGGTAGTGAAAAGAAAATAGGAGTGAATGAGAAGAAATAATGTATTCATACTACATTGTCTGAAGATTATGGATCATGATCAAGGGGAACCAACCACTTTGAAGGGTTAGCTGTAAATTTTGCAGGAAATAAGCAACACTGTATTTTGAAGTGGAAGAGCAGTGTAGTAAAAGGGTCTCCATCTAGCACTGCTACTTTCAAATAATTAGTTTTGTACGATCCCGTGTATCATAAATATTCCTATTATTTATATGATGGCTGTGACAAATTCATATTCCTTGGGTTTTTGAATTTAGAATAACCTAAATCCACGAAAACTGAGTAATAATAAATGATTTGGGCTATAATTGAATGCCTAACTTTACATGAAAGTGGCAGATAACTGATTCTGACTCCAAAAACAACAGCAAATGTTCATGCATCTGATACTGAATGATGAATGTTGTTTACAATCGTCGCTGTCGTTCCACTCTTTTTCCAGTAACATACATTAAAGCAAAATTCAACCCATTTCCCTTTCACTCATCCACAATCTAGCTGTACTTCCTAGATTTTAGATGTGCCCATTAATTAATGGTAGAGTACTAAACTCTTTATTTTTTATGTATTATTTTCATTAAATTAAATAGTAGAAAGTGAGAGAGTCAAAAAATAATTGAAAACTAAAGTTTTTTAAATAAGTAAAGAAGATTAAAAATTAGTGAAAATAGATCATTTTATTTATTTATTTTTTTTCTATACCGTCAATGATATCAATTTACTTGCTGTCTGTAAACTGGCGGCTATCTTCTTTTCTCGCTCAAGTATAAAAAATAAAAAAAACAAATTAAAAAAATAAAGATATAATAAGTACTTTCAAAACACTGGTTAAAGAAAAAAAAAATAGTAAAAAATAGAATTAACATAGTCGTCTCAATATTTTCAATAATGTTTAAATGGAATTTAAAAAACATATATTTCATTTTAATTAATGTTTCTAAGACTGTAACTAATTAGACTTTTTAACAGAAAGAGTTAAATTGGAATGGGGAAAACAATAAATACTGGATTTTAACTTGTTGGCCGATGATTCATAAAACTATGGGTTTAATATCCTTTCTTCCTTTCACTTTTTACCTTTTTAATGTCTTTTATCTTATATTTTATAAGAATAGTGTGTTAACTTTGTAAAACAGATCTTAAAATAAAATTTGTATCTAATTATATATGAAATATTTTTATATTTAGCCTATGTGTAATTTCTAACATGTTTTTTATTAAATAAATTTAGTTTTTATCATCCGATATAATAATAATTAGTGACCTAATAGTTACCTTATATAAAATTCAATTACTTGTCACATTATAAGAAATTTAACATACAATTATGTGTAATTTTTTCTTAATCTTTTGTCTATTCGGACAAATTAATGACTATATACTATTTGTTAAGAGTATTTATGGATTGAATTGAATCCCTTTTGAATAGAAATAATTCAATTCAGTTACTTTATTTTTTAAAAATTTACCATTAAATTAATTTAATTTGAAATTTAAATTGGACTCTATCCAATGTAATTTAAAGCCTTTGAATTTGATATATTTTTGTTATTTGGCCTCTCATTTTAGAGAGTTGTAATTTATTTTTATTATTATATTAATTTTCTTTTTCTTTTTAATTTGCTGTTTTTATCTGTTTAATCTTTCTTAGTACGATAAAGTTTCGTTTCATCCAGAAAAAAATAGTTTAAAAGAATAAAGGTCTGAAATGAATAAAATTCAGTAATAACATCAAATTAGTGAAATAACAATCTTAAGTCCGAGTCTATTCCCAATTGATACCCACATACGTGTGTATTAAAGAAGGATAATTATTTAATTAAAAAAATTATGATATTTATAAAATTTTTTTGTCATAGGTTGGTCCACTAGACGTATAAGTTAAACAAGTTTGGTATTTCAAAATCACTTTTATTAAAAAGTTACTTTTTTTTTATTGTGCAGTAGCTATAGCTACTATAACCCTATCACTTATTTTTTTTATTCTTTACATAATAACTACTCTATCACTTATTTTTTTTATTCTTTACATAATAACTACTCTATCACTTATATTAATAAAAATGTTTAGAAAATTAGATGAAAACCGAAGTTCTTTTAATAATATCCTTTAATTAGAAAATAAATTGATAGAGAAATAGATTTACATAAATTTATCTTCTTTATACATAAATATTTGTACACTAAATTATGATTCTGACCGAAATTTTTGGAGATGACTCCGGACTTCAATTTGATGGAGGAACTTTAGGACATTCTTAGGGAAATGCACCAGGTGCTGTAGCTAATCGAGTAGTTCTTGAAGCATGTGTGCAGCTCGAAATGAAGGATGTGATATTGCTCGTGAAGGTAGTGAAATTATCCGTGAGGGTAGCAAATGGAGTCCTGAATTAGCTGCTGCTTGCGAAGTTTGGAAGGAGATCAAATTTGATAGATCATGTGCCAATTTCGAGATTGATTATTTTCGAGCTCTTAAATTTGAGTCAGTAATATTCTTGAGTGACTCATTTTCGACCACAATATTTATGAAAACTCATATTTACTCCCAAATAAAAGTGAGCAGATAAAAATCATGAAATTAGACAGATATTTGGGATTTAAATCATCAGAGTTAAATATGATTAAGAAATGAAAGAAAACTATCTAGATTAAAAAAATATATAGATTGATTTGTAAGACATGAAACTAAAACTATAGAAACTAGTGTTGGTAACTAGTTCTACTGTGATACCTCTTTTAAATGGAACATTATCAATTAACTAATTTAATTTTAAAAATTATAAAATAGATTTCCAGATTACTATGGTCATTATATTTCAACGTAAATTGTTCTTTTGAAATTGTAAAAATAAAAATATTTACGTTTAACATTCTCTGGAGATTAAAATATCGTTTCCATGATTTTCAAAACTAAATTGAATTGAATTTGTAAAATTAGAAATCAATTTGAGAAATTATTCTTATAACACATTTAATTCTTAAATTTGAATATATTTTAGTTCAAACATGGTTGATTTTATTTAGCTCTTAAATTTTTTGAATTTTGATGGCCATAAATTTTTATTTTAAATATATTATCATCATTTTAGTGATAATCTGACATGTATTAGACGTAAAGTATTGTCTCAACAATCAATTGAATGGTTATAAAAGTTACTGTTTGGAATTTTATAATAGAAAATAAAATCATATTAAATTCCAATAACTATTTCTTTTCTTTTCTTTTTTATGTTTTATCTTTTTCTATCAAATCAATTTGACCATCACAGCACTCTTGATTTCTTTTATCTTTTCTTAATTATCATTTATTTATTCGTCAGGGTTTGTGAAAATCTGATTAGTGTATCATCATGGATACGTCATGTGATTAGTTAATTATTTTGTCCATCAAACACACATGTGTCTTCCGGAGAAACTTTGTTTTCCACCCAAATTTCTGCCTTCATTTAATATATTTTGTTATCAGATTTTTGCTACTTTAATGCTTTTTCTTTTGACACTGCTAGCTTGTTCCCAAATTTTAGTTAACTTTTTATAATTTTTTCTCAGTACTTGTGCTTTTTACCCTCTCCTAATTATATGCAACTTCTAAAAGAACCAACTAAGTTAAAATTCTTTTTAATTAATAAGCACCGCACACAACTAGTTTGAAAACACATAAGGCCGTTTCTTTCGCACCTCTATATCTTCTGCGGAAAGAAACATTTTATATTTTTTCTATTTACAGCTTTCGAATTTACACGGAGTGAAAAATTTGAAAGATATTTATGAATATAAAAATATTCTTTTAAATTATATAATTCAGATTATATTTTTATTTTTAAAAAATTAATTTTAGATTATAGAATTTTGAAAGTAATTTTAGATTGTGCAATTCATAACACTTTTTATTATAATATATTTTTTGAATTGTACAATTCGATAATATTTATAATCCAATATAAAAAAATGAAAAAATAAGCGAAAAAAGAACTTAACATATACTCATAAGGTGGGATTAGAATTAAGAAAATATACGAAGATGTAGAGAGAATGTATGGAAAGTGCTGAAAGAATTTGTCCATACATAACAACTAAATCGGCCTATGTGAATTTATGGACAATAGTTCATATGGCCTTTTCTTCCTGTACCCCATAGTTTATTGGTGCACCTTCACAATTTTCAAAATAAAAAATTACCCTTATTTAAAGTGATTTACAGAAATTGTTTGGAACACGCTTTCCATAATTTCCAAAACAATTTTTTTAAAACACATAATAAAACTTTTAGAACAAACTTTCTAAAACGATAACATATATAATATTTTTTTAAATAAATTTTTTAGAACATATAGAAAAAAGTTTTTGTAATACAATTTTTTTTCAACGCGTTCTTTTTCTTTTTCTTTTCTGTAGTGTTGTCCTTTCTTCTTCTTTTGCAACAGCGACAATAGTGGCGACCCCATTGACCACAGCGGTGGTGTGATTAGTCTCTCATAGGAGTGTAGTTAGTAATGAATGGGGTGCAGTAAGCAAAAGCCATTTCATAGTTTAGAAAATATTATTGGTCTGTGAATCATTTTAGGCAGGCCCGCACGTAAGAAATGACATAAATCTAGACGAGTCCATTAGTCGGCCCATGTAATGGAAAACTCTCGAATATGTTTGGCTTCTTCTTCCTGCACGCCTACGTTTTTCTTCTTGCACCCCCATAATTTTGTAAATTCCAAAACTAGCCTTCACCTTTTATTTGAAAAAACTAGAGTTTTTTAGGTTACCAGATTTTGGGATCTGGGAGTGTGCTATGGATTCATCAATCCGGAAGTTAATGTTTCAAAGGCAAATTGTTGACTTTCAGATTGTTGAATCCGGAAGTCTAATTTCTATTACAGATTGATGGATCCGGAAGATTACCGGATTCATCAATCCGAAAGATTTACAGATTCCCCAATCTGGATTGAGGGATACTTTTGTTTTTCCATTACATTTTGGGGGTGCAGGAAGAAAAATGTAGGGGTGTAGGAAGAAACTGCCAATATGTTTTGACACAATTTTGTTAGATGCACGTATAGCTATGCAGGCAAGAGAACCAATAATGAGACTTATACTATGTTAGATAGCAAATAATGAAAATGAAAGAGAAATATGTGAGACCTAATGTTAACATATTCTTTTACCTTGTATTTGAAAATAAAATTTTATAATTACAAAAAAGAAAAATACATTCAATTTTAATGGTTTTCATTTTGAACTGTATTTTTATTTAAATAACAAATTTAAATTTATTAAATTCTATTTTTCTTATTTATATAGATTAATTCAATCAACACAAAATACTAAAAATATTGAATATAAATATTACTACTTTGTAGAAGTCGACAAAAAATAATCTACAAACTTTAATAGAGAAATAAATGACATTGAGAAAATTTCAATAACTTTAATCTCTTAATATAAGTAAAAAAATAAAATTGATCAAGAAAATCATAATTAATGTTAATTGAAAAATAATTTATCCGTATGTCCAAAATAATCTTAATCAATATTACTTAAAAATAATATTTGTTAATGTTAACTAACAAAAAATCATGGTTCACATAAGTGTTGATGTTAAACAAGCTTTGACTAATGTTAATTGAGGAGTAACATTAAGGTAACATCAATAAAAAGAAATACTGAACTGATAATGTTTCAACTTTGATAGAATAAACAATGTCCCTGTTAAAATTAAAATAACATCAATTTTATAGATTAAAAAGTAAGAAGAAAATCAAAATTCAAAACTCTTATCATACATATTTGAAATATTTATTATTTAAAATTAAATAATTCAAATTTAATTTACCGAAAAGACATTTAATTCCTGATTGAATTGCTTTTCTACTAGAGTCCCAAAAGCATGAAAAAGTGCACCCCACCCATAACTATTATTTCATCTTATATTTAAGATAGAGCTTCATTGTTCATGAAACTCCTAACGCATAAACAAAAGCATTAAATTTGCTTTAGATTTGGTTCTGAAGTATGGAGAATACTAAATGCAATCTCTTCCTACAACTTTTCATAGTTTCTTCCTTTATCTCCGTAATTGTTTTAATTCTAAAAATATTTTTATGAAATTATATTTTGAATTTTATAACTATTTTTAAATTTAAAAATGACTTAAAATTTAGAAAATAAAATCGAGTTTTAAATTACTTAAAATTTATTTTATAGATTAAAAAATAACTTTTGAATTATAAAATTTGGAAAACAAAATTGACTTTCAACTTGTGTAATTTTAAAGTCAAACTTATAGATTATACAGTAAAAAAAGTCAAACTTATAGATTGTACAGTCAAAAAGTTCTTTTAGATAGTGCAATTTGAAAGACATTTTTCACTTGCATAATGCACAAAATAATAGCAAAAGTAAGAATTTTCATATTTATAAAAAATTATGGAGGTGGAGAAAAAAATGCCCTAATTTTTTAAAATTTTCACCAGACTCTTATGCTTGTGAGGGTGTTTCTTCGTGCCCAAACAAATTTATCCATACATCCCATCATTTTCATAAAATATTGTTTTACTCTTTTTAAAAATATTTATGGATTATTCTTTTTGAAATGTTTTCAAAACATACTTTCCAAAAACATATTTTTTGAATTCCCGATTTATCATTTTGGAAGTCAAAACCAATGTTCTAAAAAGTATATTTTATAATATTTTTTTCTCTTCTAGATTTTTTATTAAAAAACATATTTTGATTACGAAACATTATATTTTGAAATCATCCAAAACTGTAAAAAGTAATTTAAGTATTTTGAAGAATGTAGAGGTGGAGAAAGAAAAAAGATAAGAATACAGGAAGAAACACCCAAAACTAATCAACCTATGTTTTTACTATTTAGTATTTACACTTCTTATAAGTAGACAAGAGAAATACAATTAATGCAAGATTAAGAATATAACTAAAATTATTAAATTTTAAAAAATAAGAAGTAAAACTATGGAAAAACAATAAGTAGACTAAAATCATAAGACTTAATAAAAATAATAAGCAAGTATAAAATTCCAAAATTTTAATATTTTAAAGTTTATTTTTACAACACAAATATAAAACTGTTTTAGTCCATATTTATCGTTATTTAATTATCGTGATATATATATATATATAAGAACATGATTATTTTGTAAAATTTCAATTCTTTGAAGGATATACTATTTTGCTTCTAAAAGAATAATGCCGAATGTTATTTTTTAATTATCTTATGTTTGGATGAAGTTGTTATATGCTTCTAAAAAAATTGTTACATGCAAATATTACGCCAAATATTTATGTTTAACTCTTGATTTTTTATATTCTAATAAATATGATTCAGTTTAGCAGTACATGTTGAGCATGTGAAAATTATTTAGATTTTTTCTTGCATAATATATATTTGGGGAAAGAGAATAAGTTAACTAGCTCTAAGAGTAACACAAAATACTTCAGTTGTACCACAAAGTACAAAGCTCTGTATCAAACAGTTAAAAAACATTTTTATTGTTAAAAAATACAATTTTATGGCATATTAGGATTGTATTAGAAATATTTAGGTTATGATAAATAGTAAAATAGTAAAATAATTATCATGTGTATAAAATCAAATTATAATATATAAAAAATTTAAAATCTCATTTTACAAATAGAGTTTTATGAAGTTAAATTATTTGAGTTATCATAACAACGATACACTTTTAATCATAACAAAATTATCATCCTATAATATTCTATCTGTTATATTTTGGTGAGAGTCTAATTTCATTTTAAAGTCTTAATTTGATTTCATCATTATCATATTAATTAGGTAAAAAAAAGTTAAACAAATTACACAATTTTGAGTTAATTAAAGATAAGTATAACCTACTCCAATCTATCTCTTGTTTTATCCATGTCACTACTGAAAATATAAACACAAGTATGATTTTTGAAATTTTCTTAACTTTTTGCTACACCAAACTTTAAATAGAAAAATGCAAATTGTTCCATTTTAAAGTTAAAAGTTAAAACATAACAATCAAAACTAAAACTTATTCGCTCTTATCTATTGAACTAATTCTCGTAGAAAAATCTACTGAATTAGAAGGTCATTATTCTAAGAGCTTAAAAACTCTTATAAAATACACATTATATGGCAATAGACATTTATTTGTAAGTGCAAATTGAAGATTTGAAAATCCTATTAACTGTTTTTTTTTTCTTCAAATAATCTTCATGTATGAGTCATGCATGATAGGATAAAAAACAGTTTTATACTCATACAGATGATAAATGATAAATGTCACTTTCATTCATTTACGGTTGAGAAATATGACTTTGAAAACGGCACAGTGAAAGTCAAATTAATATAATATAATTTTAAATTTATTTTTCTTTACGTAAAGTTCATATTTCAAAAGAAAAAGTTATTTCTCTTTTTAATTATAATTTAATATATGATTTTCAACGTAGATCACTCTTTAATGTTTTCTTAACAATTTTTTTTATTTTCTTTTTCAACAAAGAATAAAATTAATAAAATTAAAGCAGAGTATTTTAGGGATGCTCTAACCCTTATACAGTCTAAAACCTTATATACCAAATGTTGTCAAAGAGATTACAAACACATAAAAATAACACTTTCTAACACATACTTCTAAACACATAAAAAGTTACACGTTGATATAAGAATGGTTAAGGATTTGCAGCACCTCATAATCTGCTATGCTTATACCTTCTTAAAGATTGTCTTTTGCTGCAGCGTACATCCCTTTTTTCCAAAACTAAACTACTTCTAATCACTAAAAATACTTACACCAATCCTTTTAGGAACCTCTCATATTGCAGAGTAGCTCTCCTCATAACATCCTATCTTCCTTTCTCCATATTTTTCCTCCATCCTTCCTCAAATTAGCCAACGAGGTACGCCTTCTTTTGCCTCTGCTTCCCAATGCGGTCTCCTTTGCCATAACTTATTCATTGCACAACTATAGTAAAACCTGTGCTAAAAAAAACTTAACCTTCCACACCTCTCAGCTAGTTCAAAGATATAAAACCAACCCATAACATTTGATAGCAAGAACACATGCAACAAGATAATATTTCAATGCCAACAACACCAAGCAGAGAGAAATGAAAAGTGGAACAAGTAGGACTTTTATGCTATTATTTTGTTGTCATATTAATACAAGTTAAAGGGGATAAAATCCAATCAGAAAAGGAGAATTTGACATTCCTTACTTTATGTTTCATCCATACTCATGACTGAACTTGAGCTATAGTGAAAATTTCCTCAGCATCTATCATTGCTTGGTTAAAAATAACCTTGTTTCTATGCTTCCAAATACACCATATCACTGAGACCTATAGACTTTTTCACAATTTATTCCCTTCTTTATTAATTTATTTACTTTATAAATTTTCCATCAATGATATAGCGATATAGGTGGAACGAAATAATTTGACAAGACATTACGACAACAAAGGATAGAAACCAAAGCCACAGAGCATGTATTCCATCACTGTTTTTTCCAGGTTTGTTTTGGAAAATTAGTTTTTTAAGTTCGACAATAGTATATATTCATGAATCAGTATTCAAAGATATGCACTAGCACACATATTCACAAAACCATGTAGGAATTTTCTGACAAAGATTACCATTATAGTTCTATCTGCACAAATATTCTGTCAATCAAAAGCATATATCATTACAAGTTTTTCATTCCCCTGATTTTTAATTATCAGCTAATCAATTGATTCTTATTAATTTTTATGGACGACTTTACATTAGTGTGTATTAGATCTTTTCTGTAAAATGTAGTCCGGTACATATAGATTCAATTCTCATCTTTTTACTTTTGATCATCATTTTGTTTTAATTAAGTTATTAAAACTAATTAATTGAAATTTCTTCTTAATTTATTTATAATATTAGTTAGATACTCATTCGGATAAGAATTTATAAATTGTCAACCATTGAGTTAGATTGATAACTTTACATGTTTATCTGTCTCAAACATAAATCAATGAAATTTAATAAATTAAAGATCGAAAGATAAATCATTTATTATATTCTATCCATCCAAATTTAAGATAGTTTTTTTTTAAATATACAACCAGATGTATTGTTATAATGTATAAATTATTTGAAATGTTTTATCCATCCACAATGCGTGTCTATTCCTGACCAAAGTATTATTTTTTTGTAATTTTATTTTTTAAGAGAAAACAATATTATGGAATGTCAAATTTTGCCAAATAAAACGCACTCAAACTTTTGGAGAGTGGGCGCATCTTTTCACTTCCATCATTCACCACTCATATCAGAATGCACACACATATTCCCACTCATGCCATATGGGCTTATCAACCCATTTTGGGCTTTCACTAAGGGCCCACTACGTTTTCAACTTCTTCATTCTATGTCAACACCTTATTCTCCTCCTGTGTTTGGTAAGTAAACCCTCATAAAATAAAGGGAAATGTGCATGGTAGGAACCAGGGCAATTCATAAAAGGTAACCCTAAAAGAACTTTTTTCAGTCAGAAGTCAAAGACATACGAACAAAAAAGTGACACTTCTTTCACGAGTCTGCATGTTTGTTTGCACGTCGACTCAAAAAGTTTGACTTCCTTTTTCTTTTTTCGATTTCCCATTTCATATCAAATAGGATTTCCAGCTTCATAACTCTTTGAAATTATTTTATTTGTAAAAGGAAATAGATCACAAATTTATTAGATTGTTTATTAATACAAATGAGTAAGACGATAACGAATAACTTCTTAGATGATTAAATAGGTAGAGTAAGAAAATCACGTCTAAATATAGTGAATAACGTTCTACTTTTCAACTTGAAAGATTAAATCAGGTTAACTATGATAACATATTATAAAGTTATAATTTATGGAGAGGAGAAGGTCTAACATCCTCTAAGATTTTGAATATAGAAGTATAAAGAAAATCGATAACCTTGTATTTTCTTTTTTTTTCTTTTTTTAATAATATTTTTTTTATATGATGACAGATGATTGTTGTTACTTAAAGTGTCAACCTAGCTGAAATGTCAAGTTGCATAGTAATGTCTAACATAAAAAATTATATATAAAAAAAAGACAGATAACCTGATTAAGAAAGACGATCTTGTACCATAAGATGTTCTTAAACTATTAGATTACGTGCTTCACAAATCTCCATCTTGACTCAAAACAATTTTTTTGAATGATAAAACGCTCAATTACACTATGTCTATCATAAGCTTGATCACTAATTAGTGGATTAAATCTAAGCAATAAAAGAACTTATTGTCGAACAAAACTTTAATGATATCAAAGGGATTATGATTTGTTGAGACCTTTTCCACTTTCACATATCCTTAAGAAATCTCCTCCCATATGAAATGCAATTTGACATCAATGTGCTTAGTCATTTTCTGGTAGACTTAGTTCTTAGATAACTGTATAGCACTGTGTAGACGGACAATGCCTAGTCTTGCTCCTTCAACTCTTTGGCAAGATCCTTTAGCCATAAAGCTTCTTTCACAACCTTTGTCATGACAATATACTTTACCTCAATGGTTGACATAGTCACTACTTTTTGTAAACTGGTGTTCTAACTGATAGCAACATATAGAAATTAAATATATAACTTATAAGAGATTTTTTGGGTCCAAACACCCAACAAGGTCTGAGTCAATCAATCATTCTACTTGAACATCTATGATAGACCATCTAACTCTACTATAAACTAAGACTTTTCCAAGTGATTTAAATAATGAAGAATTACTTAAAATCTTACCAATACTTTAATCCAAAATTAGACATGAACCTACAAAGAATACTCACACATATTAAGGAATGTGTATATCATCGTAATTGAATTCACTATATTAACATATGAAATATCATCCATATAGTTATGTCTTTCCACTATTTTTGAAAAGTGTTGATCACTTAGTTTATAATGAGATGCAAGAGGATTAATACATGTTTTAAGTTTCTCAAAAGTTATAAAAAACAGGGTTGAATTTGAGTTTGATTTACGAAGCAATCGTACTATAATTAAGAACATGTAAAACAAAGGTTGTTAAACATGTTTAATATTTTTGGTTTACTTAATATTGCTCGAGAGTTGAATAAATTTGAGGACAATGTAAAATAATTATTGTGTGTTTGTGTATATTGCACTGAATCTATTTTTTTAGTAATTCTAGAGTCTTATTAATAATAATCCCAGTCATTAATATCAAATTATTTTTATTTTTCTAATTTTATTTATACTAAATCCAATGATCCACTCAAGTCAATCCGATTACTGTGTGGTTAACATTAAAATACTATTCTTTAGTATAAAGGACAATTTACGCAAATCATAGAAAAAGCCCACATGTATTATTTTTAAAGGAACAATATATAATCTTTTGTGTTCGACAAAAACATAGTAACTAAATATAAAACATTGGCCAATCAAAATAATTCATGTATGTTCGTGTTATCATTCTTCTTAAAGTTTGAAATTTTTCTAAAATAATGTAAAAATTTAAAGTTGAACTAAACAAACTCTTTTTATTGGTTTTGAAAACAATTTATTAATATTTGTAAATATGAATACAAGAGCATAATAATCTAATAAATAAAAAATATATACAATTATATAAACTTAAAATAACTAAATAATAAAAGCATGAAGTATATCTTGTGATGTGATGGAACAAAGGATCTAATTCTTCACAAAATGGTGAGAATTTGACACGAAGGACCTGGCCATAACCCACTAAAGCTACAAAGTAATATACTCAATCAACGAAAAAAATATTTTTCACAAACTTTTAATCGGAAAAAATACAGCATAAACGGTAAAAGGAACGGGAAAAAGAAAAAAAAAAAGAAAAATATCTTAACACCTTTATAGTACTCCAAAAGAAAAGTTCTCCGAATTCAGTTGTTTTATGATAAAAAACAAAATAGAAACCCTTCCTCAGATTTTAACCAGATTGGTGAGAAAGAACAAGTTTGTATATAGTTGAGCCCATGTTTATCCTCACAGCATAGATTATAACAACCTTTGTTTGTTCTTATTCTTTTTCATAAAATACATTGGATAATGCATCTGCTTTATCAACAGTAGACTTATGGAAGAGAAAAAAGATAATGAAAAGGGAAGATCATAAACAAACGAGAATGCTTTTACCACGTACGCTTAAAAAACGAGGCATGGTCCCATGTTTTTGTATCTTTGATTGAACATAGAATATTGTCCCCACCCTTTTGATGTAAACAGTTATATACACAACTAAACTAACCTATCATAATTTACAACTCTCTATGAGTGTAAAATTTGAAAAAGTAAACGAATATTTCAACAAAAGATAACATGGAATTTTGAAAGAATAAGAAAAATTGATCATACGGTTACCCTTTCTCTATTTTATCTGTTTTATGAGAGTTCTACATGGTACATATCTCACAAGAGAGTTGTATTGTCATGCAACTTCTCAATTAATCGGATTTTTTCTGAAATAATGTAATTTTATTTACTATTTTCTGAAATGGATAAAAAGACATATATTATAGAATTGGATCATAATTTTGGTAAAATTTCAGAATAAATTTTTCTTTATTTTAAAAAATATGAAATGAAATTGCATTACTTATGAAAAAAATATAATTAATCTCAAACAAAATATCTAAGTGGTGCTTTTAAAATATGTAATGTAGAGCAAGTGGAGTTTACTATATGAATAAGGTATTCAATGAGAGAAGTAATAATAAGTGGAATGTAGAAGGGAATCCAATACCTAATATTTCTTTGTTAACCCCCAATTCTTTTCACTATATTATACCTCCATTAACTAATTACTTCACTGGCCATCTTTCATGAAGCAATTTAGAAAATTTTGATTGCTTGCGAGAATAAAGAAAATCCAGAGGTAATTATTACGGAAAATCATCTTTGGACACTTTTCCTGAGCATTCTTGGATAAACTTTAAAAAAAAAAAAGAAGAGAAATAAGTGATTGAAATTATTGGTGATATAATGTGACAAGAATAAGAGATACTTAATATTTGATGGAATGCCTCTAATTAGTTGGAATTCAAAATCATGACCAACTTGTTTTATAATATTTTTTAATCTATACTCCGAGTTTGTAAATAAAGGATATATATTATTATTAATTAAAATCATGACTTAGATAATTTTATGCTAATAATGTGTTTGGATTCGGTTAATTTGGTTAAAACTCTCTTAACTCTTATTACTTTTCATGTTTTTATGATAGATATTTTTATTCACTTCAAAATTAACAATATCTTGAATAAACGTAATGATTAGCTTTAGTAATTATCTTAACAGATTTAAAATAAAAATAATTATTTTAAAATGAATAATATCTTAAATAAACGTGATGATTAACTTTAGTAATATTATCTTAATAGATTTAAGATAAAAATAATTGATATTATTTTTAAGAAAAATATTATCAGGTGTTTTAATAGTACTGTATTGAAAAACATATTTATTGAAATTGTTTAAAAGATGAATAGATAAGTTCTCATTACTAAAACATAACATAAATTAATATAATCGATTATATGAGGATAATAGATTATTTTATATATAACACATAGATTATAATTATATAGTATAATAATATAAAATAACATAATAATATTTTAAATAATAATAATATAAATGAACTTATATAAAAAAAATACTAATAATAAGAATAAAAATTAGTAATAATGATCAAAATAGAATCTTAAAATAATAATAATCAAAATAAATTTATAAAATAATCATATATAAAATAATAATAAAATCATACATAATAATTATAATAAAAAAAATTATAAAAAAGTAATCAAAATAAATTTATAAAATAATAATAATATTCACAATAATAATTTTATTTTAGTTTTAATTTTATTTTATGATTATTTTTTAGATGTTATGACCGTGTTAGATAATTATAGTTTTTTTTAGTCGTGTAACATTCTTGCATTTATTGCTACTGTACTGTTTATTCTAGTTTTTACTGTTTTTTACGTATAATTTATGTAAAAAAGTAAGTAAAAGTGACTAATTTCATTCAATTATGATTTCTTCATTTTTATAAATAATTTTAAAAAATATCGTACAATCAGCGTAATCCATATAATACAAATTTATTTTATTTACTGAAAATTGTGTTAATTTTTTTTTTTACTTTAGATTATTTTTACAACTAATTCTGAAATCTTATTATAATAAAAAGAGATAAAAAATTAAAAATGGTGATTGCACAATTCGCCATTTCCCATATTATATATATATATATATATATATATATATATATATATATATATATATATATATATATATAAAAAGTTAAGCATCAATTTATTCTAAATTAATTTTAAACACAAGAAAAAAAATAATAACTTTATAAATTTATCAATTAATTTTTTTTTATCTATCATATAAAATCACTCACAAACTTTTCCAATTCTCTTCATTTTTCTTCATTTTCTGCTCTTTCTTTTCTTAATTCAGACAACAATTTTCATTCTCTTTCCTCTCATTTCTACATCTCTAAGAACATTTAGTATCACATGTGTTCATAAGGTGATTTGATTTGGTGGGCTTTAACTTAATTTCCACCTTTCTTGAATTTTATTTAAGTTATTTACTCGATTTTTTAATTTCATCCAATACAAATATAGTTTCTTTCAAACAATTTGCACCATTGATTCACATTACTATTGCAAGATAAAAATAGAGACTAAGCATGACTTTTAACCTTGTGATTGTAGATATTTGGAGATCAAGGAAGAATTACAATTTCAACAAGTACGAACCCATTGGGATTTTGTGTTTTATCTCTGATGCAAAGTATACTTGCATGAAAAGTGTTTTTGATTTACGTGCGGACCAAAACTAACAATTTTATTCAGATCCACTAAAACATGGTGAAGATATGCCTTGCATATTCCATCTCTTCCTTTTCAATTCACTTGGATTTTCAGCAATGCAAAACTTGCACTCTTTTTAAACTCTAAAGTTGGTGAGATAACAAGGATTCAACAGGGTCATTATGGAATTTGAGTCATCCCTTGCCATCAATTTCCTGTGTCAGAATTACTGGCTTAAACAAGTAGCTTCATTTGAAGGGAAAGATCTCTAACATCAATGAAGGCAAATCACTTACACCATGTTAATTTATTTGTCATTAATTTATTTGTCATGTATCATTCAACTTACGAAGGTTGAACTTTTTAGCTAACAAATCCATGGTTCTATTCTCATGTGGATTTTTTATTCCCTCTCTCACAGGCAAGAGTTGACTAATAAATAAGCTTTTTAGTATTTATAAAATATATTATAAATAACAAGAGAAAGAATATTAATATTTTTTCTATTTTATTTTTCTTACTTAAATCAAAGAAAAATCTAAATAATACAAACAATACATTCATTTTAGGTCAATCTAAAGACACATAATGTAAAATAAAGAGCCAATAAAGGCTAAAATAAGAAAAGATAAAATAAAAGATAGACCTTGTCCTGTATTCAGTTTCACAGGAACTCTTTGATATGGTTCCTTGCCTCTTCATTGATTGTCTCGAATCATTACAACTGATTTATATCTGAGAATTCTAATTGCTGCATTATAATAAGTATTAAGAAGTGGACCTGCTTAACTCAACCTTATAAAATCAACTTATAAGATAAGTTTGCACCCACTTATATACTATGAAATGTTATAATTTCTAGTCGATGTGGGATCTCCAACACACTCCCGTCACGTCGAGACTGCCGACTCGTACGTGAGATTATATATTTATGGATGGTCCAATAAGGGCTCGATATCAGGTGACCTGATAAATCCAACAAACTCTCATTAGGATAGATTCGAAATGACTTCGATATCATATTATAAAATAGAACAAAGATGAACAAAAGAGAAAAAGGAACTAAAAGGATATGAGAATGAATATTTCTTCTATTTTATTTTCCTTACTTAAATCAAAGCAAAAAGTCTAAATATATAGTAGTAGTAAACTCATTCTGGGTCTAGCTAAAGAGACATAATGTAAAATAAAGAGTCAATAAATGCTAGAATAAGAAAAGACAAAATAAAGGCTAGACATATGTACAAAGAGAAACAACTAAGAATTAGAAAAGACAAAATTAATATTAGCTACATTCTAGAATCATTGTATCAATATCCTTTGTTAAAATATAAATCAACAATAGTGAATTTTTAACTTTTTATTATTCGCAATTTTCAGAGGATAGGTTGGGTTAGATTGTGTATAATTTTAACAAATATATTATTCTACCCACAAAGAAATATCAAGTTGGATTGAGTTGAGTTTTTACATGTTTTATATTAAACTCAATCTAACTCAACCTACTCTGTGAGTTGGATTAAGTTGAGTTAAGATTTTGAAAAACCATTTTTTATTAAAAGTTGTAATTTTGAAATATCTAGCATAAGTTATACAAAGATTAACTTAAGATTTTAACTACACCAATAAGTCAAATCCTAATAGGTTAGTCTAAAAATTAATTTAAGATATGAAAATAAAAACACAACATAAGTGTAAGAGTGAGTTTCAAGTTAGGTCTCACATCATTTATAATAAAGTCACCACTCAACTCCTATTAGAGTGAGTTAATTTAGTTTTGGTAGGGTTTGACCTACCTATAGATAAAAATTAATACAATCTAATTAGGTTTGGATTGAGTTGATTTATATTATTGATAATCCTACCACACGAATACCCCTACTTTTTATCTTTATGATTTTTTATTTATTTTTCATATTTTATTTTCATTTGGTGAACAATAATTATACTGCAACATTTTAAATAATGATTTTTTTTATTTATGAATATTCATTTTATTATATTGAAAATACAAAAATCAATCCTTATTTTTAAAAATTATTTAGAGTACACTACAAGAAAATCATTGATTAAAAACCAATTTTAGAGACAAAAAATAATTAATTGCTATAGTGATCAAATTAGAGACAATTTTGGAAACTAAAAAAAATTTTGGTTTCTAAATTAGTTTTTATTGTTGTTAAATGGTTTCTAAATTTGTATCTAATTAGTTACCAAGATTTTTGCTACCAAATTTAGAATCTAAATAATTGGTAGTTAAAAATTTGATTGGTAATTAGAAACCATTTAACAATTATAGAAACTAATTTAGAAATTAAAATTTTTTTTAATCTTCAAAATAGTCTCTAATTTGGTGACTATAACAACTAATTATTTTTTATCTCTAAAATTGGTTTCTAATCAATTATTTTATAGTAGTGGTATTTAATAAAATATATTTGATGTTTCACGTCATGTTTTTACAATAATACCATAGACAAGTGCTAAGTTATGAGTAGGAAAGTCATTAAACTAGTTAAAATTTGAAAGCTACAAATGAACCGAAAATTAAAAAATTTAAGCTAACTTATTAAAATAAAAATATTATAAAATTAATTTTCAAAATAATTGATAAATATAAAATGACACAAAATAATGTATTTATATGCTTTTTCATATATTTTTTGAAAAAAGTAATTAAAAGCGTATCATAAAATATTTTATTTAATTTAAATTTTAGATAACATAGAATTCAAGTAATTAAAATAAGTGAAATAAAAAACAATTAAAATAAAATAAACTAGAAGAAAGATAATAATTATATATTAAAACTTTATATAAAGTATTAAAATTCAAATATTAAATAAAAATAATTCAGTAAAAAAATAAACTTATATAATTATTTAAAAAAAATTAGGGTTTTTTTATCAGCATAATAAAATTAGGTTATCTAATAAAATTAAATGATTGAAAGAAAAAGATAATTTTATTGTACACAACACTCTCATTTAGTGTTGAGAACATAAAATTTGTTTTAACATTTATATTTATATAAGATGTGAACAAATTTTTAAATTGTTTAATAAAAAATAAACTATTATAAGAATATATATATATATATATATATAATATTACACTAATATTAATTATTTATACTATTATTTTATATTTATACTATTAAAAATATAAATAATTAATAATCACAAAATTTTTTTTAAAAAAACTATTATTACATTCAACTTATATTTATATTAGGTTACTTCTTTCTCTCTCGATCAATGGGTTCAAATAACACTGACTCCTATATGAGAAGAATATATGTCGATACATTTTACCAAAATAAATAATTATAGTTACATCTATTAGGTTTGTTAGGTTTGGTGCTCAATTCTTTCTAAGTTTTGTTTGACATTAACAATTACACATAATTTTTGTATATTTATCAACAATCATAAACAAATATCAAAGTCAATTATTTTCACTTGACCACAAATCATATTATTATTTGTTGACTTTATGATAATTGTTGAAAAAATTTATATTAACTAAAAATAAAAATATTCTTTAATATATAAGATGGGATAAATTTTAGTTTATAAAATTATTTTGAGAGGTTAATTTCTTAATTTAGTATTGAATTGTGTTTAAATATTAATAATAATTCAAATAAAACTTCGTCTAAATTTAACTTATTTAGTGAGAAATTGTCTAAAGCTTCAATGAAGAATGATATGTTGGATTTCAACATAATTAAATTTTTTGGTATTAATACTCGTAGTGGTAAAGTTCTTCACCCTCTTCCTGCTAGATGAAAGTTTCCTTCACCAGGCTAGGTTAAAATTAATACCGATGGGGCTGCTAGAGGTATCCTGGTCTTGCTACTTGTGGAGGTATTTTCCGTGGGAATATGGAGAAATTTATTAGTGCTTTCTCTGCATTTCTTAACGTTCAGACTGCTATTGTTGTTGAGTTTTATGGAGTTATATTTGCTATGGAAGAAGCTCAAAAGATGGGGTTTACTAATGTCTAGCTGGAATGTGATTCTTCCTTGGTTTGTGGTGCGTTTACTGCTAGGACTAATATTTCTTGAATGATTCGTAATCGATGAAATACTTATCTTAATTTCTGTGGGAAAATCAGGTTTAGGGCTACTCATATTTTTCGTGAAGGGAATGCATGTGCTGATAAGTTGGCTAATTTAGAATTTATTCATAGAAAACCATTTCATTGGTATAATAGGCTTCCCTCTAATCTGTTCTTATAATTCTTTATGAATATGTATAGTCTACATATGTATCGTTTTTGTTAACATATGAGTTTTGGTCTAATTCTCCCATATTTTTGTACTTTTTCTTTTTTTTAATAATATTTTTTTCATGTAAAGATAGATGATTGTTGTTATTTGAGGTGTCAGCCTAGCTGAGATGTCAAGTTGCATAATAATATTACCATGAAAACTTTTATAAAAAAAAAAAATCAATAGAATTCGCCACTTCATGTGAATTGCACCCACTGACGATATAATTTTCAAGTGAATCAAAATCAGCAAATGAAACAGAGAAAGAAAACGTGACCCCAATCAATGTTTCACATAAAGTTTCCAAAACTGTTATGGAAATATAGAACCAAACTTTAATACTAAATGGTGATTGCCTCATGATGAATTAAGGATAAATACCATTTTAGACCAATCACAAAGAACAATTAAAAGCAAAAGTAGAAATTGTTGGAAAAGATTAAAAAATTTCATAATTGAGAATGACAACATTCCTCGCTTTGATTTAGTAATTTAAATATAAGAATCAACATTTATTTATAATAATTTAAAAGAATCTCTATGATAAAGTATATTTTTTTATTTTAAAATATGAATCTAAACTTTTTATAAAAATGAACAAAAGTCTATTTATAGCTTAAGACTAGTATGCTCATCCAATTAATTGAGTTCATCCAATAAACTGTCTAATTAGTTTAATAATAATTAAAATATATGGAAAATTTCCAATTACAAAAAACATAAAAACAAATATAAATAAAAAATATAGCAATCATGAGTTTTCATTTTCATCTACCATGAATTAATTCAAGAATTTATGCTTCTCAATAACACTAGAGAAATTTCATTCACTTGGAGCACTGTGGATGACTTTATCAAGAATTTCGTTCACTAGGAGTTTGGAAATTGTTGAACTATCGAAATGTCTCTTTTTACCTTAATGAAGTTTTTGTCTCATTAGAATGAAGTAGAAGACTCAAAACAATATTCTTCTAATTAATATTGAATAATAATAATTTTTTAAGATACATGAAATTACAATTATCTTAAGAGAGAAGAGAAACGAAATAAGAACAAATCTTAATTGAAAACTTGCATTTAAAGTTGTCTACTAGTGAATGTCTTCTTGTGTTGTTTTTGAAAGGGTGGGTGAAAATTGGAGTGATTGGGCTTGGCCCTTTGTTTTGTTAATTTTAACTCATTGGTCTTGACCCAACAATTTGAGACTAATTGTTTATTAATCCTCCGCTATTTTGACCCAATTACAAAGTAATTAACAATGAACACTAGTTAACCTCAAGATATCTCATAGTTTAAAATGTCCTTATTTATAGAATAACAATCAAGCATTGGTGGCTCAGGTACCGATATATGTGCAGACAAAAGCAATGTACATCTCAGTCTATTGAATACTAATTAGTCATAAACTAAAGCACCAATATCTCAACTACAAACTAATCAACATTTAAATCGTTAATGATACTATAAAATGACTAATTAAGGACAATATGAGTTTATCTTCAAGGTCAAGTGAAAAATCTATTAAGAATAATATAAATAAGTGACAATCTTAAGATAAATATGTTTATTATATGTATTTAATATCTCATTTATTCTACAACTAATTTGGATGTCAAAGTGTTTTTTTTCAGGCACATATACTTTATCAGATCAAACAAGATTAAGATAAAGATAATACATCTAGGTTATTCAAAAAAAGGAAGAGAAATTGCTCTAGTCTTACAAAGATCATCTCAAAACTTCTAAAAACAAAAATAATTACATTTTTTTGTTCTTAGAGAGATCTAATCTCAAAGACATGATTCACCAAAATTATAAGTCACTATTTTAACAACAACCTTTTTAAGTGAGAGTATTACTTTATAATTTTGTTCAAATTAATTAATATATAAAAAATTTAATTTCATTTATATTTTTATTTCTTTTCTAATTTTTTTAGGAAGAATATCAAATATATTTTTAACTCATTATTAAAGTTGTATTTGTTTATGTTGTTGCACTTTGTAAAAGGATGGAAGAGAAGAATAGTATCCATTAGATGAAGAGGACGAACATTTGTATTTGTCTGAAAAGTGAGACTCACATTATAACACTAGATCAAGAGAAAAGATTGCAATGGCTACGTGGTTTACATAAATATTTTTTAATATTTGGTCACTTGAAAGGTTGTGTATTGATCATTTTATAAATATATTAACATGTAACTTTTTTATTCTATTTTTCTTAATTTAATTAACTCCACTATTTTTTTACATTTTTCTTTTCTTTTTTTATCACCTTTTCTTTTTATACTCAGTAATCCTATAATTGTAGAAGTGATTATAAATATTACAACTTGTGTCCACCAAGGTCAACCACGATGAGCCGCTCTTTAAAAACAAAAAGCTTGGGCGTGATATGTAATAATATTGGGACACACTCATAATATAATAATGTATGTTATTATTTTGAAGTTAAAAATAAAAATAAAAATATTTTGATTTGAAATTATTAAATGGTGGTTAAAATATGAGCGTAGTAAGAGTAAATAAGAGTAAAAGTTTTGGTTGTGTGAATATATTTGTAATGATGAGAAGTTGTTCTAATCTGTTTAAAGCAACTAAAAGGGAAATTATAAGTTGGATGATGAGCACTAAAAATGCATTTGTTCGTTTCCATCTTTGCTTTTGTTATTGAAGTGGGATAAATCTTTGTTTGGGTAGGATTGGAATCCATGAGAAAGATGTGGATCACACACACTCTCTGTCTCAACAAAATTATTATTTTCTTCCAAAAGAATCAACACTCCTGCTCACTCATACATACGGTGATTAGTATCAGATGCACTTCATTCTACATGCTGTACATGTACCAAACTCCATACCACAACACAAAGACAATGCCATCTTTTATTAAAATATCACTGTCAAAAGAGTATGCATATTTTAAAAACCATTATCACAACAACATATATATCTCTCTCCCAAATCTGCAAAAACAAAATATCTTTCTAAGCTTAATTTATTTATGAAATAATGACATGTTTTTTGGTTTTTTGAAAAAACTAATGATTGTATACATTGTTACAGGTGCTGGGAGAGTATAAAGTATACATGCACTGATGTTATTCTGTGATGAGGCAGTGGTAGTGGAGTATAAACGTAAAGCCTCTTTACCAAAGATGTTCACTTCTCCCAGCAGTACTTGAGCAAGAACCTGCTTTTTCATCATCAAGGCTTGTCACTGCTTCCCTAAGTGATCCACTCAACCATTCCATATCTTATATACATCTCTTACACCCTTCTTCTTCATTGCAACCTTTACACTAACCTCAATCACCTCTCCTCTTTTTTTCTCTCAAAATGAACCATCATCCCTTCATCACCCTCTTCTCTACCATACTAATCGTTTCCACCACCACCCTCTCACTCTCCCAGGTTATCATCACCAAGAACCAGTCACAGTTTTTTGTTCTCATCAAAGACTCTCTCCCCGGGAAGTACCCCATGAATTGGGACGCTGAGAAACCCGTGTGTAGCTTCACCAGAGTTACCTGCAACACCCAAGGTGACGTTATCAGCCTCGACCTTTCAGGTTGGTTATCACTTGCTGGAAAGTTCCCATCAGATACATGCTCTTACCTCCCACAGTTACGTTCTCTCCACCTCGGCCACACCAGGTTCGAGTTCAACATAGACACCATCCTCAACTGTTCCCACTTGGAAGAGCTTAACATGAACCACATGTTCCAGACCGGCACGCTCCCAGATTTCTCTTCCTTGAAATCTCTCAGGATTCTCGACTTGTCCTACAACCTCTTCACAGGCCAGTTCCCCATGTCAGTGTTCAACCTCACCAACCTCGAGGTGCTAAACTTCAATGAAAACGGAGGCTTCAACCTGTGGCAGTTACCTGCAGATATTGACAGGTTGAAAAACCTCAGGTCCGTGGTGCTAACGACGTGCATGGTGCATGGCCGAATCCCTGCATCCATAGGGAACATAACTTCCCTCATCGATCTTGAGCTGAGTGGGAATTTCCTCACGGGACAAATTCCGAAAGAACTTGGTCAGCTGAGGAACCTTCAACAGCTTGAGCTTTACTATAACTACCATCTCGTTGGGAACATTCCAGAGGAGTTGGGGAACCTCACGGAGCTCGTGGATTTGGATATGTCAGTGAACAAGTTCACTGGGAGTATCCCCGCGTCGGTCTGTAGTCTTCCCAAGCTTCAAGTCTTGCAGCTCTACAACAACAGCCTCACAGGAGAAATCCCAGGTGCGATTGAAAACTCAACAGCTTTAAGAATGCTGTCTCTCTATGACAACTTTCTTGTAGGACAGGTTCCCAACAAACTGGGACAGTTCTCTAGAATGTTACTTCTTGACTTGTCGGAGAACAAACTTTCTGGTCCGTTGCCAAGCGAGGTTTGCAAGGGTGGTACGCTAGAGTACTTTCTCGTTCTGGATAACATGTTTTCTGGAGAGATACCACAGAGTTATGCTAACTGCATGATGCTGTTGAGGTTTAGAGTGAGTAACAACCGTTTGGAGGGTTCCATTCCCGCGGGACTCCTTGGTTTACCACACGTTTCAATCATTGATTTGAGTAGCAATAACTTGAATGGTCCAATTCCTGAGATTAACGGGAATTCTAGAAATCTTTCTGAACTGTTCCTTCAGAGGAACAAAATTTCAGGTGTCATAACTCCCACAATATCTCGAGCCATGAGCTTGGTCAAAATAGATTTCAGTTACAATCTTCTATCTGGTTCAATCCCTTCCGAAATAGGCAACCTCAGAAGACTCAATTTGCTTATGTTGCAAGGGAACAAGCTGAATTCTTCCATCCCCGGCTCATTCTCTTCCTTGGAGTCTCTCAACCTTCTTGATCTCTCCAACAATCTTTTAACTGGGAGCATCCCTGAAAGCCTCTCTGTGCTGCTACCAAACTCTATTAACTTCTCGCACAATATGCTTTCGGGTCCAATTCCTCCCAAACTGATCAAAGGAGGCTTGGTGGAAAGTTTTGCAGGGAATCCTGGTTTGTGTGTGCTACCGGTGTATGCTAATTCATCGGATCAAAACTTCCCCATATGTGCAAGTGCCTACAAGAGCAAGAGGATCAACACCATCTGGATAGCTGGGGTGTCAGTGGTTTTGATCTTTATTGGGTCTGCCCTGTTTCTCAAACGTAGGTGCAGCAAAGACACTGCTGCAGTGGAACATGAGGAGACACTGTCTTCTTCATTCTTCTCTTATGACGTTAAGAGCTTCCACAAGATCTCTTTCGACCAAAAGGAGATCGTTGAGTCCTTGGTGGACAAGAACATAATGGGGCATGGAGGGTCTGGGACAGTGTACAAGATTAAGTTGAAAAGTGAAGATATTGTCGCAGTGAAGAGGCTGTGGAGTCGCAAGTCCAAGGATTCGACTCCAGAGGATCGGTTGTTTGTAGATAAGGCATTGAAGGCAGAGGTGGAGACCTTAGGAAGCATAAGACACAAGAACATAGTGAAACTATACTGCTGCTTCTCCAGTTTCGACTGCAGCTTGTTGGTTTATGAGTACATGCCAAATGGTAATCTTTGGGATTCCCTGCACAAGGGTTCGATCATTTTGGATTGGCCTACTCGTTATAGAATTGCACTGGGGATTGCACAGGGTTTAGCATACCTTCACCATGATTTGCTTCTTCCAATTATCCATCGAGACATTAAGTCAACAAATATCCTGCTGGATGTTGATTACCAGCCCAGGGTTGCAGACTTTGGGATTGCCAAGGTTTTGCAAGCAAGAGGAGTGAAGGATTCCACAACAACTGTCATTGCAGGAACATATGGTTACTTAGCCCCAGGTAGTTTCTCCCACAAAACTCATTTATAATCATCATTTAAATCTCCGGAAAGAATTCATTTACGCAAACTACCATCATATGTTTTCCTTTAATGATAGAGCAAATAGTACATGCAAAGGAGTTTTTATACACATTCAGTATGTTAAATTTGTTGAGTTTTACAATAACTGCCGTAAAAATTGAACCTAATATGATTTCTGATCAGTTGACTATGCAAAAACTTTTGCAATGCATAAAACTAAAACTCCGCCCATAAATGATTAAGAATACATTGACTATGAGCGTTTATGCCTGTGTGAAGCCTAAAGTACTGCTTGGATATTCTCATGATGCCTTTTTACCATGTAAATAATTGAGGTGCACGATATGAATGTTAAAATATAAGTAGTACTTTGTACCAAAAAAAAACATTGGTGGTACTAGGGAGTTTGACAATTAGTCATGTGTTAACTTCTCTATCATCTTTTTGGTGTTCCCAATGCTGAATATTATTTTGGGCATGTTTATATGGCTGTCACAGAATTTGCATATTCATCAAGGGCCACCACCAAGTGCGACGTCTACAGTTTTGGGGTGATTTTGATGGAACTCTTAACTGGGAAGAAGCCCGTGGAGGCAGAGTTTGGAGAGAACAGAAATATTGTTTTCTGGGTTTCCAACAAAGTAGAAGGCAAGGAGGGGGCGAGACCAAGTGAGGTGTTTGACCCGAGGTTATCATGTTCATTCAAGGATGACATGATCAAAGTGTTGCGGGTTGCCATTCGCTGCACCTACAAAGCCCCAACGAGCAGACCAACCATGAAAGAGGTTGTTCAGCTTCTGATTGAGGCAGAGCCACGCGGTTCCGATTCTTGCAAGTTGTCAACAAAAGATGTATCAAATGTCACCGTAGTAAAGAAACCATATGAATTATAATTTGAGTAGCTTAAAGAGTAAGAGGGAGCATGTGACAGCTACAGATAAGCAATCTCTCTATGGATGTAATGAAACTGAGGGATTGCAGAAGAGAGACCAAATTAGTATAATCTTTTTTTCTTCTAGACAAGTAGTTTGTAGATTCTATCTTTGACTATGACTCATCTCTCTATATGCTCCCTTTTACTGTCTTTGAGTTTTGACATTATGTAAAAATTTGAAGCTAGACTGCTATCCAAGCTTTAAGGTAATGTACAGTATCTATATTTCAGACACCCCCCACTTGGAAAGCATTTGCCAACTTGTTTTGTGGAATTTGGGTTTTTTTCTCTTCTATCAACACTTTTATTTTGAGCGATGCAAGATGGCTCCAAAGAAAGGAGCATATATGTTGTGATTGTGAGGACTGGAAGGTCGTGATTCGCAAAGAGCTCCCTTTTTATATTTTACATAAAAAAATGGAAATGGGTTCCAGATTCTGAATACAATATTGTGGCATTATTTGTATGTGGAGGGTCCCTTTGCCAAAGCTATCCACTGGAAAATAAAGATGAATGGAATGATTGATTGATGAGAGCATCTTGTTGCCATTTTAGCCAGTGAAAGAGAAGAAAGCAGCACCATTAAGCTTTTCCTTTTTCCTCTTGAATCCTTTTCAAGTACAGATTATTGTTTTGTTAGAATGAGGCCATGGGGAATAGAGGCATCAACCATGTCTAACCGTCGGAACTGAGCCATGAACCCCCTTTAGCCTTCAATTTGTCAGAAGATTTTTTTTAACTGACATTAGACTGAACCATCCATCCTAAAATTAAACAGAAATTTTCTCAACACCTCTCTATGCTAGGACAGTACAATCCTAAATTAAAGATCAAACAATAGTATAACCAATCAAAATCATAACCATGTTTCAATACAACAAGATCACCATATTTATTTAGTTATCTGAAACATCAGTTCCGTGGGTGTTGGAAATCAGGAAGATAATAACAATACAATGAAAATGTTATCATTCTCTATGAAGGCAAAAACTACAGGCAGCAACAAAATCACTGGCACATGCTTGGTAGCTTGTGAGGAAAAAATGTATGCAGAGTGAATCATACGTGTGCGTACAATTATATGATATATCTGAGTTTGTGCACATTCATGTGCTTTATGAGTGGATGGTGGGGTCGCCCTAGAAGAATGAGATTCACAAACGCAACATTTCTTTAGGCTTGGTGGAGAGGCCATAAAGCAAAAAAGTTAGAAGGTTCGGTAAGAATAGTTTTCTTAGACAAAAAAGACAGAAGGCATCAACTTCCAAAGCATGCTTGGCTGTGAGAGGAAGCTAAATTGAGGACAGGTATGTTCTCTCCTTAAGTACAATAGGAACCAAAGGAGTTCAGATGAGACACTCGGATACCCTGCAGCACATTTAATTATCAATGCATATTCTATTGATTTATGGACTATAACCCCTCATAAAAGTCAGAAGTGTTTCCAAATATCTACTCTTGTCTCGTCTCATCAACAGTCCCAAAAGGGTGGAAAACACGACTTTCACTGAATTAAACAGTCACTCAATCAAAAAGTAATTGATGTTTGGAAGAACAAAACATACCTGTTTCGTACAGCAAGAAATTCTTAAGTATGAATTTAACTGTAAAATGCCAAATTCATAACGAATTGGTAACTGTGCATTACCAGAGAAGCCAAAAATGATGCACTATAAAGACAATAATTGTCAACCCTATTACACTTGCATTACACCCATGACATTATCTGTTAACATAGTGAGTGTACCCCACCAGGGTCTAAAATCCTAGTTAGCAGGAGAATTCTAATATGGTCTTAGCAGGAGAAGTCAATTTGTCATTGTTGACATCATTGGGAACATTGCCAACTTAGGCACTTCAGAGTCTGTGCTCACCTCTTATCTTGGTAGAAAATATTAGTGGCGCACCCACGTCTCAAGAGACTTTAAAATGGGTCTAAAATCATTTCCCTGTATCTTTGTGTCTCACATTAAAATTCTCAAAATAATGTTCATTCAGATGTTGTGTTTTTTTAATCAAAGGGAACAGTTTCTGTCACTTCAAGATGATGTTCCTATTATTGGCAAATTGCCACTATGGGCACTGAGGAGGGGAAGACGAATACCTTTTTCTTTTAGG
This sequence comes from Phaseolus lunatus, assembly GCA_013389735.1. NCBI lineage: Eukaryota > Viridiplantae > Streptophyta > Magnoliopsida > Fabales > Fabaceae > Phaseolus > Phaseolus lunatus. The sequence goes on along the minus strand of CM023865.1, from coordinate 7,915,063 downwards.
TTTCTGGGTTACATATTTTACAATTCTGTGAACCATGCAGTCTTTGGGCTAACATAACTGGATATTATAGCCCAACTGTCATCGGAAGCTTTTGGGGCTCAGTCCAAGTTTACAAGTTTAGGGCCCAGTCAAGAATTTTGTTGGTTACATAGACAAATTCTTCCTACAACCAATCTTTTTAAACCTGCACCCTATATAGTTTTAAATTTTCGAAAATACCTTTTATACTGAAAATGAAAATTGGTATTCCAAAAATAAAAATCTGAAAAAAAATCAAAAAATTTATTCCAAAAAAATATGATCCAGAATGTATTACCCATTTTATTTAAGGTCTTTTTCGTCTTTTCATACTAAAATTAGGTGCAGGAAGTAATTGCCTACATATTATTGCATTACTTGCAAGATTAATATTTTAAGATATTGAGATTTATTATAGAAAAAAGGTATTTTCCATTGTCTAATTTTTTTTTCATATTTTTCAAATATGTTGCATTTTGTTTAAGATAAAAAAAAATGACAATAACTATTTATACAAATTTGTTATAAAATTTATATTTATTAGTTTCCTTATAAATATCAAACAAATGACTTATTAAAATTTAAAATTTTGGATCATACTAGCAACTAAAATACTAGTGTACTAAAATTTTGTAGGGAATAACTTCATTGCTTTCAATAATTTTACTCAACTTCAATAAAATAAGTCCAACTCATAAACAATTGAGAATTCATATGAAGAGAAACCTTATCACAATATTATATGAAAATTTTAGAAAGATCCCTTTTTCCCCATTAAGGTTGCCATTGTATTTAGCATCTTCCAAAAAATAATTTTAAATATTATTACGCCACAACTACAAGAAGGTATAAAACTATAAGACGCCACAACTGCAGGAAGCCATAACGGTAGAACGTCACAACCGTGGAGGACACAACTGCGAAGGCAACAACTGTGGAGGCCACAATCGTGGAGGCCACATCTGTGAAGGCAACAATCATGGAGTCCACAACCGTAGAGGTAAGAACCATGGAGGCCACAACCGAGGAGCCACAACTGCGGAGGGCAGAACCGTGGACGCCACACCCGTCGACACCATAATCGTGGAATCCACAACCGTGGAGGTCACAACCGTGGAAGCCAAAACCTAGGATTCCACAACCGTTGACACTAGAACCGTGGAGACCACAATCATGGACCCCACAACTATGGAGGCCATAACCGTGGATGCCACCACTATGGAGACCACAACTATATAGGTAAGAACCGTGGAGGCAACAACCGTGGAGTCACAATTGTGGAGGCCAAAACCATGGAAGTCAGAACCATGGACGCTAGAACCGTAGAGGCCAAAACCATGGAGGCCAAAACCGTGCAAGCTAGAATCGTTCAGGCCAAAATCGTGAAGGACAAAACTGTGGAGGTCACAACCGTAGAAGCCACAACTGTAAGACACCACAATTGTAGGACGCCACAACCATAACGGCCACAACCATGGAGGACACAAACGCAGATGCTACGACCGTGAAGGTAAGAACCGTAGAGGTCGAAACCGCGGAGGCCAAAATCGTGGAGATCAGAACCGTGGAGGTCACAACCATTAAAGCCACATCCGTGGACGCTAGAATCGTGGGGGCAACAACCATGGACACCACAATTGTGGAGGCCATAACCATGGACGTCACTGTTAGAGTTAAGCAGGGTCTGAAGATCAAGAGGGGAGGGGTGAATTGATCTTTTAAAAATTTTTGCAACAGGAACTGACTTCTGTATAACAGAGATTAAAAGAACAGATTGATTTCAAATAAAACAGATTTATTTTTCCAAATCACCTTCTTACAATCAGAACTTAATCAAACAAGATTTTATACAATTAGAAGGAACAGCAGAATACACTTGTTCAGATATTTGCAAGAAGGTTTCAACCAAGAGAAGAACAGTTCTTATTAAACCCAGAATTAACAGATTCAATTTCAAATGAACAGATTTATTTTGGACAGTTATCAATTCAAATTCCAGAAATAAATGCAAGAAAGGAGAGAAGATTGCACACAAGTTTTTATACTGGTTCACTCATCAAGAGCTACATCCAGTTCACCTTACACCAAGGTGGAATTCACTAAACACATACAACAATTACAGCATATACAGCAGTTCTTGAAACCTACAAGAACACTCACATACAAGGCTGAAAAACACCTATTTCAGCACATCTTGCACTCCAAGAAACCCTATCAAGAAGTGACTAACACTTCCACCTTTACAACAAATGAGAAAGAAAAAAATACACCTGAAAAGAAGATGCAAGAACTCAAACCAGTAGTTCAATCTGCTGCAAAAACTGCACCAGCACCTTCACAAAGCACAAGGTTTTCCTAGAACAAGCACACTTGAAATTCCTTTTGAAAACCTTTCACAAAAGCCTTTGAATTCTTCTTCTCACTCAGAAACTGATTGAAACGTGATTGCACTGTATATTTTGTGTGAGAGAAGTCTTCTATATTTAAAGAAACCAGTTTCTAACCACTTTTCAAAAAACAGTTTGAAAAACAGTTAAGAATAACAGAACCAAAATAAATCTATTTATTATCCAGGAAACAGATTTATTTTTGTCCAGTATTCAGACTTTTTGAGAAAACTTTAAACAGCATTTTTGAAAACTTTAAACACTCCTTGTGTTTGGTTTAAGCTTGCTTTAGGCAACTAGAACAGAATGACCGATGACCGACCGGTGCCACATTACATTCCAAATGACCGATGACCGATCGTACAACATTACTTTCTCAAAGACCGATGACCGATCGTGCAGCATTACTTTCTCAAAGACCGATGACCGATCGTGCCTCATTACTTCCTCCAATGACCGACGACCGATTGGTTCCTCATACTTCCCCCCATGACCGACGACCAATTGGTTCCTCATTGCTTCCTTCAATGACCGACGACCGATTGGTTCCTCATACTTCCCCAATGACCGACGACCGATTGGTTCCTCATTACTTCCTTCAATGACCGACGACCGATTGGTTCCTCATACTTCCCCAATGACCGACGACCGATTGATTCCTCATTACTTCCCGCAATGACCGATTACAGATCGGTGCCTCATCACTTCCTCACCTCCTAAGCCTAAACCAAAATTCACTAAAATCCTTTTACAAAACTATAAAGTACCGAAGCAATTTTCTTCATCAAACACACTTTAAGCCAAGGTTGAGAAGAAGCTTCCTTCAGCTTCAACAGTCACAACCATGGAGGCCACAACGGTGAACGTCACAACCATGGAGACCATAACAGTGGAGGCCACAACCGTGAAGGCCACAACCCTAGAGTCCATAACCGTGAAGACCACAACCGTGGAGGCCACAATCGTGGATGCTACGACTGTAAGACACCACAACTAACCGTGCAGGCCATAACCCTAAGGCCACAACCGTAGGACGCCACAACCCCGGAGGCCCCAACCGTGAAGTCCACAAATGTGGGCACGACAACCGTTGACACCACAACCGTGGACGCCACAACCGTTGAAGCCACAATCGTGGAGGCCACAACTGTGGACCCTAGACCTTAGAATCGTGGAGACAACAACCGTGGACACCACAAATGCAGAGGCCACAACCATAGACATTACAACCGTTGAGTTCACAACTGTAGATGCCATAGTCATGGACGTCACACCGTAGAGGCCACAATCATGGAGTCAACAACCGCGAAGGCCGCAACCATAAAGTCCACAACCGTGAAGGCCACAACCGAGGAGGTCACAAACGTGGAGTCCACAACTATGAAGGCCACTACTGTGGACGCCACAATCGTGAAGGCCAAAACCATGGATGCCACAACTATAAGACACCACAACTATAAGAGGCCACAACCGTGGACGCCACAACCCTGGAAGCCCCAACCGTGGACGTCACAATCGAAGGATGACACAACCTTGGACGCCACAACTATAGAACGCCAGAACCGTAGAACGTTAAACATTACAATTGTAGGACGTCAAACGTCACAATCGTAGTACGTCACAGACATAAACATCAGAAACGTAAACGTCTTTAGGCTAACATACAAGGATAGAGAAATAAAACAGAACCCACACCTCTAATCCAGCCAAGCGTGTCACAACCATGGACGTCACAACCGTGAACACCACAACCGGAGGACGCCACAACCATAGAACGCCATAATTTTAGAATGTCAAAATCGTATAACGCCAAACATCACAATTGTAGGACCTCAAACGTCACAACCATAGATGTCTTTAGGCAGACATACAAGGATAGAGAAACAGAATAGAACCCGCACCTCTGATCCAGTCAAGCGTGTCACCTCCATTAGGGCATAGGAGCACCCTACTAGGTCACAAACACTACTTCTTCTATCCGGAAAAATAATGACTAGAAACCAAGTATTGTCATATAACAAAGAGAAATCAGGGATAGGTTATGAACGATTTCCATAATATTACAAGGGTATTAGTTAGTTGCCAAATTAATACAGAGAATTGGGCATTTGGCCTAATCAGAATAATAGAAATTAACATTTGTGACCTTATGTTTCAACCACGCCCAAGAGTGTACTTGTGTCAGAGATAAAATTTCCACTGCATCTGCCTTTGCTTGATTAAATACTATCTTATTTCTATGCTTCTATATGCATTAAATAACTGATACACACACGTCTTTCCAAAGTTTGTTTCCCTCATTAGTGAAACAAAGACAAATGAATTAGTTAAAATGTTTGAGCATAGAGTTATGGTGTACATTATTTACCTCGACCAAAATATTGCACATATTCCAAATCGCATTTGAGATGTGACAATATATAAAGAGATGAGATGTTTCCTCGACATTCCCACACAAAAACACATTGTGTGTCCCTCATGTACCGCTTTCATAGTCAAACTTTTCTTAGTGGTAATCTTATTCATCAACACCCTCTAGGAAAAGAATTGGGTTGGGGGAAGGACTTTTAAGCTCCACAGGAGACGAAATGATCCATAATTTCCACCAGTGACAATATTATGCACATTTAACAATATAGATGTTGGTTTATGGGTCTCTCTGGAGTCATTTGCCTTCCCTATCTACGTGTAAGGTTTGTTGTTCTAAAAATAGCATAAATTGAGTCACTTGAGACCTCTCCCACTTAAACCACTCCCTTTGCCATTCGCCATCTTATGCCCAACCTTTCATAGACCATTTACCATAACTATTAAGTGATTTTTCTACTAAACAATTTAGAAAATCTAAATTTTAACTAAATATTTTATGACAAAAAATCTTCCCAAAACTTGATTTTTGACCCAGACCCCACTTACCATTCAATATTAGAATCAAATAATTGTCATTTTTTTACCGATTTCACACACTTTACATAAGTTGTTCCACCAAATTGTGTTTATTTATATTAGATATGTTTAAGTTTTTTCATGATCATACTTTGATTCTAAAATGTGTTATATAAATGTTAACTTCATAAGCACACTTGTTAAGAGATAAAAAGAGAAGATGTATTAGAAGGTGGAGAAATTTGGTTGAAAAACATAAATGATTTTGTTAATGGGCACATTTATTAAAAGTTATTGTAAAGTGAAGCAAAATTATTATTTTTTAAATCAAACAATTTAAAACTGGGATCTGGACTAAGAAAAAAGGAAAGTAGTGGAGAATAAGTAGTAGATGAATCAAATGCCGTTTTCGTAGACAACATTATTGAATCTTTATATTAGTCGCTGTAAGCACTTAAATAAGTTTTCACGTTCCATCTTTTCACTTCTGGTCCACAACATACATAATATATACAGCAAAAAACTGCTACCGACAATCTTTAATAAAAAAATGCATTTAAAATTATTGTTAACATGTCTATTGTACAATAATGAGGTAGATGTTAGTAAATATTGCTAAGAAATTAATTAAATATATACAAAAATATACCTAAAATGTTAATTATGATGGAAAATTTTAAATAATTAAAATTAATTAAGATTCCTTTAATTATAATATTTAATAAATTTATTATTATTAACCTTTTAATATCTTTCATTTTGGAAAATATAATTGTAAAGGACACAATAAATTAACTTCATCATTTATTGTAAAGAAATCATTCGAACTTCAATAATAAAAAATTTACAATAAGTCACACTGTTGAGTCAGATAAATGAAATTCATTAACTATCTATTATAATTTATTTCCCTGTCACTGGTTTCCTCTGTCATCTGTATTAATAAATTATTAATATTTGTATGTATAATTACGACACTGAAATTAAAACCTATAACACCTGCATCTTAGCCAAACTTTCCACCATTGATAATGATAAAAATATAAAACATGATACTCCATCTAGTTGGTATATTTTGATTGATCATTGTAACATTAATATGATTCTAACAAAATAAAACATGTAATACAATTGTGTTATTTGTTCAATAATCTACCATTATTTTTATTGATTTTGATGTTTCATGAATAAAACAAAATTTGTTGGTTCCTTTAATTCAATGACTTGCATGTTTATAATTGGTACGAGGTATTCATGGTTTTGAATTTCATGCCTGCTTATAACTAGTAAAGAAAAAAAAAATATATATATATATATATATAATTAAAAATTTAATTGGAAAATAGTATAGTCAAACTTTATTTGTGTTAAAGTTTTACCTGATATTTGTAGTTTAGATTGATAAAAAAAACTGTTTGAAACATTGTATTGATAGAAGTTACAAAAAATGAAAAACCAAGGATACGATTTAAAAATAAGAAATGAAAAAAATACACAAAGAATTAAAAAAACAAAGTCAAAGCTATATAATAAAGTCATTGCATGATAAGATTAAAAAAATTATTTTTAATAACTTATTAGATTACATTAAAAAAACAACTCATGAATAAAGAAATAATTCTGGGATGAAAGAAATAAATATTTGAAACTAATGTCGCACACTAATACAAGTGAGTACACTATTATTAGGATTTTTTTTTTACGATTGATTGGGGAGATTCACCATTATTGATGTATAAGTTGTTCATATAAAATAATATTATATTATCTTTAATAAAAAAAACTTTAAAATTTAGTGTTTGTGGATCTTCTTTATACGTGTCACTTAATTCTTTTTAAACAATACGAAACTTTCAACTCGTATTTTTAATTTTTAAGAATTTTTCCGTGAAGTGTGAGTTGGAATTTTATCACCAATTCAGTAATCAAAAGGTCTTAGTTTATTCACATTATTATGTGACAATACGTATATTTTGCAGTGTATATCCACAACTAATTGTAACTTTTTTAAAATAATAGTCAATAACTTTTTTTTTTAATATAATGTAAAATTTCAAATACATGTGTCGTTAATAATTTATTTATAATATTGTTGCATCATCAAATTGTTTTGTGAGGGTAATTGCACAATAAGTCTCCAACATATTTTAAGCAAATAATAGATTGTAATAAAAATTAACTTCATATTGATATTAAACTCATGTAATTTTATCCTTACTATATAGTGTTTTTATTAGTTATGTATATTCCAGATATAATATTTTAAATGACACACCAAACATACAAGAATCACAAACTTGTCTGTGTATTAGTTAAGGTATTTAACTACATTAAAATATACACTTTAATGCATGTTTATTAATTATGTTCATATTTAACTAATTATAATAAATAAAATATAGTATAAGTATGATTATTATGTAATGAAGTGGATAAAGACTATTAAGAAATTGAGATCAAATAATTTAAAATGTATAACAAATTCATTATTAAAATAATTATCTATATTTTAAATACTAATGTTAATTTTTTACCTATTATAATTTTTCATTGCCACATAGTAGTTATAAATTTCACTGACTTAATTTATCAACTTTTCTAATACTTTAGAGTAGATGATATATTAAACTAAATTTATATTTCACTAATACATATTAATTTACACTTCGTCACCATTTTTCATATTAATTTATAATAAATTTATAACTTTTTATATTTATAAATAAATATCCTTAAATTTGGATTTCTAATAAACTTTTGAATATATTTAAATTTATTATAGATGTTGTTAGAGCGTTTTGTCATATATGTGATTTTTACATGCAGTTTTGAAATTTTATAACACGTGTATAATAATGCCTAAACACAAAGCCAGTTTTTTTCAAACAAAATTAGACACGCAACAACAATTATAATATTTGCCGTTAAAGGTAGAGCAGAAAAAACTTTTAAAAAGTCAAGCATAAACATAGGATAATGATTGAAATTATAACTGTCATTGTTTATCATGAATATACAATAACAACTATATATTTTAATCCCAGATAAAAAAAAACTATATATTTAATCATTATTAAAAATTAATTATAATGACACTTGATAAACATTCTTAAAAACCTTTTTTTTTTTCTCTTCTAACAAAGATAATTATTTCAACGTCGTCAAATAGAAGTTTTAATCGTTATTAAAGGTTTTAGTAACATTATTTCCATCTATACAAAATGTAGAAATATAAAAACAAAAAAAAAATTGTGATTTTCTTTTAAACAAAACTAATAAAACTAACCAAAAATTGTAAAATGGAGTAATGTGCTCTATACTTAATTATGTCAGAAGAGATTAATGTATGTTCTAGTACAATGCACAATTATTCGCATATTTTAAAAATATATAGTTAATTGTTCACATATAAAGAAATGTGACATGATAAATAATATTTTCAAAATAAAAATTCTTATAATCTCAAGTAAAAATAATAAACTAATGTAGAATCTGGAAAAATATAATGAAATAAATTTATAGTAGTATTTATTATATTGTTGTTATGGTTTAGTGGTGGGGGTGTAACATAGAGAGCGTTGAAGATAAAAAGAAAAACAGCTTTTATTAGTGATGTGATATATAAATATAGGAGGGCGGCTATTTGATTTGTTGTTACCAACACATTTATTAGTTTTTTTAACTCTTAATTAATTACGCACATCTACCTTCTATCGTTTCTTTAAATGTACCATCATCTTTTCGTTTTCCACCTTTAGCTCTCCAACAACAATCAACAAAACTAAAACACAAATATTCAAAACAATATTGTTACTACTGTTATAAACAAACAAAAATGCAATGTTTCTTCTGCATTTCCACTTTTCTTGACGCCATTTTCTCCAACAGATTTTCACTTCCTCACACGCATTTTTTCCTTAGATCTGTTGCCAACTTCCATCCACTGCGCCAAAACAAGACAATCTTTTGCCAGATTTTCAATAACAAACAGAATCTTGCATCAATAGTGTTTCTTTAAGAAATTTCTATAACCCTTTATAATTATTGTTATTATTAGTTTCTTAATATAATATAATATAATATTATGGATACACTTGTTAGTTAGTCAATTAAAATGCTTGAAATTGTTATCTTGCATACAAGTGTAAACTTCTCAGCCTATTTATTCTAAATAAATGTGGAAGTCATGGTAAACTTTTCAAAAGGGTCAAAAACTAGATCTTGAAAAGGGTTAATATTAAATAAAATAGGTCATATTTGGGAATTTGACGGGATACAAGTTTTGTAAAGTTTAATCTGTCATAATCTGCTCTTCATCCTACTTGGTGGCTATATTGAATCATTTGTTAAGTTTATTTTTTTATAAAAACATGTAGTACGTATTGCACAAAAATTCTTCTCTGTTGTCTTTTTGCAAGAAAATAGAATCTAGGAATAATGTTGTTTTTAATTTTATTTTTTATAATAATATTCGAATCAAAGTTTAATATTTGCAAGAGATTAAATAAAAAGACTTTTTTTTTTTTACATTTGCAGATATTATATGATACAGTATATATATTTTTCCGAAAATAAAGACAGCAATTTAATCATACGTACACGTGGACCAAATATATTAAGGATGGTGTTGAATTCAACCCCGGTCCCTCTCTTTTTTTTCCCTTCCAAGAAGGTTAATGTTAGGTCATAGATTTGGAAGTTTAGTTTTTCAAGGCTCGCAATTAAATAGGCGCTAGTTTCAGAAAACAAAAACGGGTTAAGTATGATACAAATCCGGTTTTAAGCTTCCTATTTTTATTCACATTGAGTATAGTTTAATAATTAAGTTAAAAATATTAAATAAAAGGATGGAAATAAAACTCACGTGATCTTATAAAAATAATTATGAATTTGACTTAGGAGTGAATGGAGATGTAGCATTTGTCACAGGGATAGAACAATTGTAGAAAGAACATAATAATGGTGTGGAAAAAATAAGGAGTGAGGTGAGTGAAGGTGAAGCATTAGGGTAGAGGAGAGGTAGAAGGTGAAAAACGAAAAAGGGTTACATAATAAAATGAATGTTGGGGCAATGCAATAAAAGCTGAATGGATACAATTTGGGAAGCAAGTCAAAAATTCCTGTGACACTGATCTCACGTCATTTCAGGCTTTCACATTTAAAATGGCCAAACAGCCACGGAGTAATAGTACTACTACTACCTCTCTTCTGTGCAACCCCAAAGTGCCCCTCACCTTACGCTATTCTCATTTTTTATTATATTTTTTTATAACACTGATGCAATTGGGTTAATTTAAAACCTGGTTAGTCGCAAGACACCACCATAACCACTGTCAACACGACCAAAAATTTATTCTATATTTAAAACCATAAATCAGACACACCAGAGAGAGAGAGAGAGAATAGGGTAGAGTGGTGGCATGGGAGAGACAAAAGGGTGAGTATTACCAGAAAGAGGAACAAAGAGAAAGTTGAAAATGGCCTTTCACCGGCCTTCCTCAAACCCAAAATGCTCAATGCCTGCATAAGCTTCCTTCTCCAACCAATCAAACTTCCCCATTTTGGACCCTTTCTTCTCTCTCTCTGTCTAAATCCTTAGAGAGTGAGACAAAGAAAGAAACCCCCAGTGTGAAAGCGGCAAGGCTTGGCTACCATTCTTCTGATTCTGTTTTTTGCTGCAATAGGTGTGATGGAGGAGAATAACACGCTGCTTATCTTCTCTTGCTCCTGTTATTGTTCTTCCCGTTCTGCAACATGCAATGACCCTTATGCCCTTTCTCTCGAACAGGTACCTGCTCACCCCTCCTTTGTAAATCCAACCTCGTTTCCCATCCTTTCATAGATGAGACATGGACACGAGCAGTACAATGTAGCTCTCTCTCTCTGTCTCAGTCTCAGTCTCAGTCTCTCCCTTCTCTCTTCCATTGCGTCCAAAAAGGCAGACAGGATGGAGCCAGGCATAAACCATATTTTTATATATAATTTATAAATACCATCTCTATATATTTTCTTCCCATTTTATAAATGTTCCTTCTTTTTTTTTGGGTTTTCTTCAAAAGCTGCTGCGACAGCAACAACACCCCTACCCCCTCTCTTTTTGGGATCTTTTTTATGTTTTTCTTTTCTTTTCTGGTGCTCTGAGATTTAAACGAAGAAAGAGGGGCATGTGAATCGTCATCGATCATGGGTTTTGGTTATGCTACATTAGAATGCCTAGGAGAGACTCTGTGTTGAGGTTTTTCATCATTTGTTGACTTTCGCTTCACTGTGTATCCTCCTTTTCATTCCCGATGATCACAATGATGATGTATCTATGTTTTCCTCCATTTTTTAATAGATTATATTGTTTTTAAACTTGCTTCTTTTTCGTTGTCCTTTCTCTTGGGTTCTCAATTTGTGATATTGTTCAAACTGTGTTCTTGCATTTGTGGTTTTTCTCTGGCGTTGAAAAAAAACATTGTTGAATCCCGTAAGGTTGAAACGATTTCGTATGGCTCTTAACAAGTGAGATGTCACTGTTTTTGTTGATGTTTTGTGAAATGGTGTACGGGAAGACGGAGTTAGAACAAAATTATATTTGATCTAATGTGGTCCAAGAATGTCAGGGAGCATGGTCTGTGGTGGAGTTGAATCTTTGGTCACTGTTCCAACCTTTATTCTTCACTGATGCAGCAGTAACCGCATGATTTGACTCTAGTGGGACCTGTTTTGTATATGACTAGTGTGTGAATTGTCTGATTAGAATTTACAATGAATTGAGCAATCCATTCTGTGTTGTTTATCAACACAATAACCTCGTCATGAAAAGTGCAATGCAATAGCTCTGGAAGAAGAATCACTGGACTACAGTATTTTTCCAAAGAAATTAAAAAAGAGAAACTTTTCTTTAGCTGCAAAAATTTGATGAACTGAATAGTATTACTTCCACTCACCTTTTTAATCCAATTATATTCCAATTTCACTTTCCATAACAGCTCTTCTTCTGTGTGCAATTGCATTTGCTAGAGTCCTGTATATGTTTTTGTTTCGTCACACAGCATACGCTATAGTTTCACCTCACTCGTTCTTGAAGAAATTATTTGCATCCTATGGTATTGTATTTGTTTTAGTGTAGCGACACACAATGTCTGATATTAGCTCCTGTTCTGATATTTAATTTGCATCCTGTCAAATGTTTGAACACCCGAAGGATAGTATAGCGATTCTCCATGTATAAATTTATCCTGTATACATCATTATCAAACAAGAACCTTCATTCATTATTGGATATTGTATGAAGTTTTCTACTGTTTTAGATACATTTTGTTGAGTTTTGGTACATGTGATCCTAAAATTCCTTCCCGTTGCTTCAATTTTATTACTTCAATTTTCATAATTGTAGCCACAGAATAACACTTCCTTTCTCCATGACTTACTGTTTGCTTCAGTGATTGTTTCTCCTCATGATATCCTTCATGTTAGGTCAGTTGTTGTATGGGGCAGGGAAGCAGCAATCTCCAATTTTCCATGATAATCTTAAAATATTTTTAATCTTTAGCATACAAAATAACAGCAATTTCTGCATGCTTTTAAGTGATTCCGTCGTCCTCTTTCTTCACCTAGTTGTCTATGAAGTTAGGGAGCATTTTCTGTGACTGGGGTGCAGGATTCAGTAGAAAGTAATAGTATGTGGCAGGCTGCAATTTTGTATCCGAAAAATATTTTTGGTGGATGAAGCATAATGCTTCTTCCTAATGGAAAATCCTTTCATTTATCTTTTTTTAGATTTAAAGCTTTAAATAAGAACTACTGTTAGTTTGTCGTCGTGTTTTGGAAAAATTACATGCATCTGCCTTCGATATTTTCTCTTATTTGATTCGTTATGTGCTGACCATGGTAACAAACATAGTCTTTGAGCTGATATATGTTGTGATTGTTATATACAAGTGCCTGGGAGAGGAGATGAAAATGTGACTATATCTCCTCTGGGTGCAGAGATATACTTTCATAGTTGCATGCTATGCATCACTTGGTAATCAATCATATTCTTAACAAACTTTCCCGTCTTCGTTCTCCAATTTTTCCTTGCCTCATGTAGAAATCTAGTACATGCAATTTTCTGTACGATTCCGTTACTTTGAGAGTGGATTGTTTATATAGGCAAAGTATTGATATTTGTTGTCCGCTAATTTGTTTTATGTGTGCTATTCGTTGCCCGCTACCATCTTCTCTCAAACATAACATGCATGCTATCAGCCTCTCACAGACTTCTTGAATGGTGTCCTTGTTAATTTAGAACTTTTTTTGTGACATAATCTTGACACGACTGTAACACTGTTAATAAAAATAAATATAATAATATTTTGAAAACTCGTAAATTTTTATTATAATTATATAAATAAGGAACAGATTTTATACAAATAGAAATATTTAGATTATATATTAGAAATAATGTTTTTAATTTGTAGAATCTCGGCTAAAGTATTCTTTTTCCATTAATAATGATAATAAATAAATAATAATAATAAAAAATGAATGAAAGCTTTAGGATACAAATTTAGGCACACTGAGTGAAGCTTCAATTAACTGTGACAAAAGCTTTCGGATTCAAAAGAGTAGAAACTTTATGTTTACCTCAAGTAATACAGGGTTCCAGTTTAAAACCTCTCAAGTGTGAGACTTGATTTGCTATGAATGGTTTTTTACATGAATTTAAATAAGATTAAGGAATCAAGAGAGTATTTGTTTTAGAAATTATGTTGCAGGTGTATAAGGATGGGGAAAATGAATCATTAGTGTTCAGTAAAAGTGTTTCTTTTTTAATTCATTGGCTTTAAGGCATTAGTAAGTATTAGTGATTTAAATGTCATGTGGGAAGAGGCTAAAAACTTTAATTTTCTACACCCACATGAGCTCATGTTATCTACATAGTTGTGTGACGATTTTGGTTATGTCATGTGAGCCGAGCCCCCTTTGCTCTGGACACTGCTAGGATCCAGAATTATGGGCCGTTTAAGTTACAATGCCCCAAAAATTTCATGTTAAAAACTTCTTCAAATTTTACATTTATTAACTCTTTTTGGTACCTTTTGAAAATAATTATTTGGATCCTAGCTTCTATCTTTATTTTTCGTTGCACCTCTTTTTTAAAGAAACAAAGAGTTGTCAGCAAATAATTAGTCGTGTTTGTTTGTAAGAAATTTCATATCAATTGCTCCCAGCTATGATGCACGAAAAATATCTTAATCTTGTGAATGTGATGTTGGAGCAAACAAACTCGGAAGTGTGCTGTCGCTTGTATGTTCAAACAAAGTGCAAATAATTGATTTTAATACTTTTTAACAAATGGTTGAAGTTATTACATCTGACAAGTATTCAAGCTTCCTTATTCTGTCTACATTATTTGAGCGTATGCTGTCGCTTACGTGGCATTATTGTAACACTAATTTCATATTTGTTGTCTATCTATATTTTTTATTTTTCAAAATCAAATACAAATTAAAAGAGGAAGTAATTTTTGGACGTGAATTAGTGATAAAAATATTTCATGATATATGTATAAGTCTATTTTGTAAAATTACCTTAAATTTAAAGTATATTTTCTAATATAATATTAAAGTATAATTTAGCAAAAATTTGTTTAATATATTAGGTCATCCACTATCGGATTACCAATTTTATAAGAATGTAGGTTACAGATTTCATGTTTTATAATATATAAATAAATATAAATATTTTTTTATAAAATTAAATTAGGTTTAAAGATTTTCTTAAAAAGTTTTTGTTTATTTGGTGGTAAGATTGATTTTTATTTGTTGAGCGACAAAAAGTGATAAAAAGTTGGGTCCGCAATAGATGTATGATCTACTTAATGTTGACAGACCAACAGTTGTTGATATAGCATGTGACCAGAATCTTGCCCATCAATTTCCATATTAATACATCTTCCCCATGTACCTTATCCAACCAAGACAACAAAAAATAAATGAAAAAGAGAACAACAAAATATTGTATGCTAAGAAGAGTCACTTAATAAGGAATATAGTGCATCACCAATTTAGTATTTAAAATTTTTAAAAATAATAGAATTTGGTATTTAAAATTAATCAAAAGATAAAATAATTCCTAAAACAATACATTATCAATCATTTAAGTTCTTGAAATTACAATCCATGGCCAAACTGTTCACGAAAATCTTATATTATAAAAGAAAAATATTATATTTATTGTGGATAACACTAGATCGATTACTTGTATGCTATTTAATATAAATGTGACAATTTTTTTTCAAAAACTACAAAAAAATATTTATTAGATTTAGTTATCATAATTCCTCAAATTCATCACAACTCTTATTTTTAATGAATGATGATGTTTCTGATCATTGATCATGAGAGTTTAGCTCATCGTTGGCAAAATATATGTTTTTTACACAATGAGATTGGTTTAGAAAATGTGAATTATGTTCAGATGTTGTTATTATTAATTGTATAGGATTGTGAGAAATAATGTGATATTGGATTTGTTTACTTGTGTTAAAAAAATGTTTTTTAAGTGATTTTTATATAAGTAGAAATTGACATATGTTTGATTACGCAATAATTTTTTAATTAAAAATGAAAAAAATACTTAGTAAATAAAAAGAAAATCGTAGACTAAAACGGGAGAATAACATTAAAATTAGCAAAAGACATGAAGATATCTTCGCGTTTTTTTAATATTCTTTCCGTTTTATCACAGAATTTGGGTTTTTTTACAAGCAATAAAAACAAATCAGAAATTGTTTTCAACTCTTTTTTAATTAAGTTTACCAAAAGATGATAAGAATCATAATAAGTGATTATTTTATTGAAAAGAACATTTTTATCTAAAATAGTTTAAACAAACACAATAATAGATATGAACATGCATAATATCGCTTCCCAAGTTAATGATAATATAAAGGTAATGAATGATTTGTTACTTAATACTTATGTAGTTAAGCAAATACGTTCATGCTTTTTAATATAAACATTGTTTTAAGTTAGGTAGGAGCACAGACAACAACTCGTGTTCACATGCATAAATCAATAAAAAAAAAAGTCACACCCCCATTTTCGTAATTGCAAATAAAAAAAGGACCTGTAACGTATTATTGAGGATGATATATTGTCAATGTAGTTAGTATTTTTTTTTTTCTAATTATATGTAAACGTTTTTATTGAGCATGATATTTAAATTGGATTAGAATAAGGGTGAAAACAAATTCAAATATTTAAATTTAATTTGTAATTATCTAAATCTATATTACTTTTTAAGTTTATCTTATTGGATTTATATAAATTCAAATTCATATTTTTTAAGTTATTCAATTTAATTGAATTTGGATGAGATGATTTTTTAAAATTTAAAAATTTAAAGTTTATGTGAGTTTAGATCAAATGAAAAGTTAAGTTGGATCAGATTTAGGTAAAGTAATATTGTTTAAATTGAGTCTAATAACTCATGCAAAATCTAATAAATTACAATGAAATCATGCAAAGTTAAGCTCAACTCATGACGAACCCTATCATGCCAAATTCAAACTCAATGAGGGTAGACCAAGGTTAGGTGGCCCAAGACAAATCCAAGTTAGTCTAGGTTCGGCTTAAGTCAAGCTGGGTTAAACCTAACTTATGTCAATCTAGACTTAAGTCAAGTTAGAACGAGCTAGAATTATGTCAAGTTAGTTGGTTATTCCCAGATAAAGTTGAGTCTAAGTTAGTAAAGTCTGGTTGGTTCCATATCAACTAATTTGGAAAGGGGTCACACTAAACTGATTCATGCGGACCAAGTTGATGGAGCCTATGCTGGGTTGATTGGGTTGGGTCGAACCCAGGTTGAGCTAAGTTATCTAGATAAAGTTGAGTCAATCCCAAGTTGGATTGAGTCAATTAAGGTGAGTAGGTCCAAGTTGTGTTAAGTCAGGTAAGACCAAAATATAATAAACTCTATCTAGGATCAGGTCAGACTAAGTCGATTTAGGCTCAACTTAGGCCAAGTTGGCTTAAGTTTGTGTCAAGCCAAATCAACTCGGACTTAGGTCTAAATGGGTTGTCTTAACTTAAGTTGAGCTAAGTTATCCCAATGTTAAGTCAAATTGAGTTGGTTTGGGTCAATTGAGTTTACATCAAGCGAAATCAAGATAATCTATGTTAAACCATGTCGAGCGAAGTCTATGCCTAGATTGTGTTTTAAAATATAACAATTTTATGTGAATAAAAAGTATTTTTGTTATTTTTCAATAATAATAAAAATACTTAAATCATATTATTTATGTTTTGATATTTAAGATGTATGTGTGATAGTCATTTGAAAAATACTTATTAAGTGATTTTATATTAAGATGCTTTTGTAATAATTATGATGAAAAATAATTTACAAAATCACTTAACTGTAGAACTTATTTTTGTTTGATACAAGTGACTCGTCAATAGGAAACTTACAAACCGAAGATACTAAAAGTTATTTATTTTAAATAACTATACACTATACATGGTCCTTCATTGTCTATTTTAAACATTTTTATTAAACCTTTAGAAATATAATTAATAATTCTAATATAAGTATAAAAAAAAGTTTACGTAAATTTTTTCTCAAAATAAGAATTATTTCTGTAAATATATATTAAAGAATAAACCAATATAGGCATATTAAATAAAAATAAAGTATTGATAATTATTAATTAAAATAAAAACATGAAAAAGGTTAATATTTAGCATTTAAGAACATTAATCAAAATATGTATCTAAACTTTCATACAAAACGTGGCGCTGAAAAACGGTTAATTTTTAGATTGTTTATTTTTTTTACCAGCTAAAGAAATTTATTTATTTGAGATATCTAGTCACAACATGTGTTCAAACTTTTTAATTCTATAATTTCAATGTTTAATTAAAACAGTGAATGGAATATGATATAATTTTGTATGTTATTTTCAAAATAATTATTATAAAACTGACAATTTTACTATGTATGTATAATAATTTATGATTAAACAATGATATAAGTTTTTATATTATCATTTTACATTATTGTTCCTGCTGGAGATGAATTTAAGAAGAATCCCCATCCAAACTAATAAGAATGTTATTTAATTTACTGAATTTTTTCACATTTTACTATTTTACTTTCTATTCAGTGTTTTTCTCTTTTTTTTTTATCGATAATAAAAATAATAAATGTGAACCATTTTCTATTCAGTTAATTAAAAATAACTTAAGTTCTAACTCTCTTTTGCCCTCTTTTTTATCTATGAATTTCATTTTAGACTTTTTTGGAAATAATGGTTTAGTATACTTGAAATATCCTCCAATTTTTTCCTTTACGAGGTGAAAATCAAAAACTTTATCTCCATGTTTATTGGCTGATTAAGTATAAAATGGGTCCGATATATATGTGTTATCGTTTTTTAAGTTATTAGGACTTATCATATCTAACAAACACATATGATCCTTAGACCGACCGTAGCGGACATAAATTGAATGATTATAGGAATTGCGCTCAACCCATATAAAATAGATGATTATTTTATCGGTTTTAAGGTTATCCCAAATCAAACACGAGAGTGAATATTGAGTACTATAGTCATTTGTAGGCCAGGTGAATGAAATATTCATTCGCCAGATTTGTATGTTTTATTCATCTTGGATTCTAAATTATAAGTATGCGGTCTATCACACCACAATTATAGTTAAATATTAATGTAAAAACGAACCATCTTATAAAATTAAGTATTAAATTGTTTTCTACAAGATATTTATATTGTAATTAAACTCTTTTTTTAAACACGATTAATGTTATTTTCATTAATAACTTGAGTTTAATGTGATACTTTCTGTTAGCACAAAGATATTCATATAATCAATATATTAGGCGTAATCTTAAAGAAAAATTTAAAAATAATAATTATAAAAGTCAATAACTTTATTGTCCAAAATAAAGAGTTATAAAATGTGGTACAGTGCATTTTAAACTGTACTGATATATCTGAAGAGAGTCACACCGTATAAAAATTGCAATTTTAACTTTTTTTAAATTTTCTGATGAAAGACATAATTTTTATAAATTCATCTGTTTTTTCCATTTTAATTTACTTCATTTAAAGAATATTCTTTTTTAATTTAATATTATTTTTCTTATTTCTTCACACATCATAAAAGAACTAAACGAGGTGTTATGTGCGGGGTGGATTGCGAGCAAGCAAAGCAATGGCATTCTGGGAATTTGAGTAACACACGGGAATGCAATGAAATGAATCAAAATTCAAAATGACGCAACGGTTAGTAATTAGTAGTGAGTGAGGCAATCCAGTTGTCAAACCAGGGTTAACCCAACCCTAGTTAATTTCTAACCGCACATTTCAAATTTAGGCAACCCCATTTCTGCGCCTATATAAGCCCAAGAACAAACCTCTCAACCCTCACAATCCAACGGGAAAAGGCGTCTTCATAAACGCCCCCCAAATCTCTTACATTTTTTTTCCAACCTTTTTTAATACATTTTTTAGGGCTTCATATTCTTTGCCGAGAAAATGAGAGAGTGCATTTCAATCCACATCGGTCAGGCCGGTATCCAGGTCGGAAACGCATGCTGGGAACTCTATTGCCTCGAGCATGGCATTCAGGTATGTTTTTTAAAAATGATTTTTTTGTGGGTTTTATTTTGGGCTTGAGCTTGGGCTTTAATGTTTTTGTTTTCTTGTGCTCAGCCCGATGGACAGATGCCCAGTGACAAGACCGTCGGCGGAGGAGACGACGCCTTCAACACGTTCTTCAGCGAGACCGGCGCTGGGAAACACGTGCCACGCGCCATCTTCGTGGATCTTGAGCCCACCGTCATCGACGAAGTCCGAAGCGGGCCCTACCGCCAGCTCTTCCACCCAGAACAGCTCATCAGCGGCAAGGAAGACGCTGCCAACAACTTTGCGCGTGGCCACTACACAATTGGCAAGGAGATTGTCGATCTCTGCCTCGACAGGATCCGTAAGCTCGCCGATAACTGTACCGGTCTCCAGGGTTTCCTCGTCTTCAACGCCGTGGGTGGCGGCACAGGTTCCGGCTTGGGATCGCTTCTCCTGGAGCGTCTATCCGTTGACTACGGGAAAAAGTCCAAGCTCGGCTTCACCGTTTATCCATCTCCTCAGGTTTCGACCTCCGTGGTGGAGCCATATAACAGTGTCCTCTCAACTCATTCTCTTCTGGAACACACCGATGTTGCCGTGCTTCTTGACAACGAAGCGATATACGACATTTGCAAGAGATCCCTCGACATCGAGCGCCCTACCTACACCAATCTCAACCGTCTCGTTTCTCAGGTATATTGAATCCTAAATTAAACAGATGTGACCGTTGATTGATTAATTAATTTTTAAATGCGTGTTTTAAATCTTATTTGTTATGATATCATTCAATTCACTCGTCCTTATATGAATTGGAATTGAATTTGGAGTTGGATTATGATTAGTTTGCAATAACTGCAGGTGATTTCATCCCTGACTGCTTCATTGAGGTTTGATGGAGCACTGAATGTTGATGTGACTGAGTTTCAAACAAACTTGGTTCCTTACCCGAGGATCCATTTCATGCTTTCCTCTTATGCCCCTGTTATCTCTGCTGAGAAAGCATACCATGAGCAACTTTCCGTTGCTGAGATTACCAACAGTGCTTTTGAACCATCTTCCATGATGGCCAAATGTGACCCTCGTCATGGGAAGTACATGGCGTGTTGTTTGATGTATCGGGGTGATGTTGTGCCGAAGGATGTGAATGCTGCTGTGGCGACCATCAAGACGAAGAGAACCATCCAGTTTGTGGATTGGTGTCCCACTGGGTTCAAGTGTGGTATCAATTACCAGCCTCCAACTGTTGTTCCGGGAGGTGACCTTGCGAAGGTGCAGAGGGCTGTGTGCATGATTTCTAACTCAACCAGTGTGGCTGAAGTGTTCTCTAGGATTGATCACAAGTTTGATCTGATGTATGCTAAGAGGGCCTTCGTGCACTGGTATGTGGGTGAAGGTATGGAAGAGGGTGAGTTCTCAGAGGCTCGTGAGGACCTTGCTGCTCTTGAGAAAGATTACGAGGAGGTTGGTGCCGAATCTGGCGATGCAGAAAATAGTGACGGAGAAGAGGATTATTAGAATGTGGAATATCTGTCTGATATCATGTGTTTGATGTGAAGTTTTTCATTTTCTTTGGGATCAAATTCTATGTTTATTTTGAATTTAATGTTTGCTTGGTTATCAAATATCAATGTATGTGCTGTGTATAGCACAGACGTTTCTATATACTTTTTGTTTCTGTGTCCTGCTGCTTTTACAAATTTTATCTAATTCAAATTATTAGTTGCTAATATCTGACAAGTAAAGTAAAGTAATTTCTTTTGCTATTTTATAATTATTGACTAGGAAATTTACAATATTCCATTTACTATTTTATGTATAACCTGTCTAAACTTTTTTTTAATAATAACTGAATTTAAAAAAGAATCTAATTTTAAACTTGAAGAATACATTAGTGTTTTTTTACATTTTCATTCAATTCAATTTTTAGATTTAATTTTGTAGTAAGAAAATAAAAAAAAGTTAGTCTTGAATTTTTTGAATGTTGTCTCTATGTTCTTTTTTTAGGCAGAGAGAGATGATTTAGCACCATAAAATAGAATAATTTGCAAGCCTATGAAAACTCGTTTCCCCTGGCAAAGTTGGTGAAAAATTTACACACATTTCTTTTTGTTTTTTCTTTGTTCATGGGGACAGCAGAAAAATAATAATAACAGTAATATCACATTAAAAAAGGTGAACAGGTGATTTAACTTCTAATTTGAGTGAAAAAGAAAATATGACGTTGGATGAAGCACTTATTCTTAAATCATACAATTTTGAATTTTTTGTCATATTTTGGCTTGGAGTCGGTGGTATATTGTGGGGTAGGTTAGCATGCATAGACTAAAACCTTAAAATTTACTCAATCATTGATAAAATGGAGGAAAGTTCAAAACATCATGAATGCAAATTGACTATCACAAGAGAAAGAGTATAAATCACAGAAGGCCAAGTTTAAAAAGCGACCATAATTTAAACATAATTGTGTGTGTGTATATTTTTTGTTCTTTTTCAACTTTCAGACTAAAGTTTTGCTTAAACTTCAGTAACCAACTCGATGTATAAATTAACAGCGTCCAAGCTTTTGGACAAGACGATTCTCTATCTCAATTCTCTTTTTCATGATGGATGCATACTTGGAAACTAGCTCCTGATCTCCAGCATTCACTGCAAGTTTGCAGCTCAGAGAAGTTTTCCCCGCTTTGTCCTGGTACATTTCTGATATGGGTATAAAACTGCCCTTCTTGTTGCAGAGCAAGCCATGAGCAGCTCTCAGTGCAGCTCCAAGTGAAGCTGAATCTGTGACCAAGTTGAAGAATTTTTTATCTAATTAGTTTAGTTTATCACTTTGAAACAAGGATAACAACAAATACCCATTTTATGAATATTATGAAGTATTTGCAACAGAAATAACGGTATACATATGTTTAGAACAAGGAGAACACCAACTATCCTCTTTCAATGAAATGTCGTGCAAACTTATCAAATCTTGTTAAAAGAAATGCACAAACTTGTTCATATCTCATTATAGGAGAGGAACCTATAAAAGGGACTGAACAGAGAATTCAGAGATAT
Organism: Phaseolus lunatus; assembly: GCA_013389735.1. NCBI lineage: Eukaryota > Viridiplantae > Streptophyta > Magnoliopsida > Fabales > Fabaceae > Phaseolus > Phaseolus lunatus. The sequence continues at coordinate 7,892,098 of CM023865.1, read as the reverse complement.
CCAAAACGTTACACAATAACATGTATATAAGTGGGTCAGTCACCAAACCTTCACATCATTAAGAGTGTACAGTGCTAAAGTTGCCAATTTTTGCTTACCAGGTCTTTCAACTGTATAGACATCACAGCCAAAAATTGAAGCTATTGAGCTAAGGATGCACTTATTTGCTGATGCTCCACCAGTGGCTATAATTCTCTTTGGAGGAGAAGGCATTCCAAATCTTTCAGCATGAGCCCTCATTGAGAGAAATTGACCCTCAATTATTGCCCGTACCTGTAATTTAACTTGCTCAATAGAAATATTTTTTTAGGATTTTAAGTACCCAAGAAACTGTCATAGTTTTCCTAACCTCAGATGGAGGATCAAACTCCTCCTCCACTTCCCGTTCCTTAAGTTCATGCAGTGAATCTGAGAAATTTTCTATAACATAGCGGTGGAAACCAACTAAGACAATAAAAATTAGTCAGAAACTTCTTGAGGCAAATTCAACTTATTATCAGCACAAGCACTTTATTAGTGCAACAATTAAACAGCCACCTGGAAGAGGAGGTATAATTTCATGCTCCTTGTAGTAGAAACCTAACTTTCCACCTATTAATGAAAAAACATTGTGAGAAAGGAGAGTGGATAACATGGGAAGAGTTCGTGATATCTACCATTTAGGGGTCGTGTTTGCTCCAGAAATATATTGAAAACATCCCATGATTTATCTGCACAACGGTTGCGAACATCTGACATTTTGAAATAGAATCAAGAATTAGAAACTATACGAAACATTTGCATGGGTTTATAAGCAAACAATATATGTTTCAGACAAAGAATCACAAGAACAGTACCTTCTCGGGTAAGGGAACCATTTTTGTATACCAACATTACCATGTAACCTTTTGCATCAACTGGGCTAGGGAAGACATGCCCCTCCAATCCTGGATTAGGATTTTCTGTGATCATAAATACCTGAGGTAAGCCAGAATGAAATTGTCACTAAAAGCAAAGGTGTTAATAGACATTCTTTAAAGATATAGCTTCAATACTAGAATGAAGAGCATAAAATGAGATTTATTTATTATTTATAAAACAGTTGCTATTCTTCTACTGGCAAAGCTACAATAATTTCCAAGGTAACCCTATAACCTACAGTATCACTAGTGCCGAGGCTGATGGCAAGATCTCCAGGAGTATTTAGTGTCAAACCTGCAGATAAAATATGGTTAATTTTTTAGATACGCAGGGAAAATATAGACAATATGAAACTTTTTGAACAAAGATAACACTTAGCAAATAACACTATAGTAAGGTCGTTTTTTTGTCATTTTGTTTCCTTAGGGAAAAAAAAGGATATTAGGAATCCAAGTGTAAGTTTGAGTCCAACATTGAATAGATATGAAAAAGTTGAGCAACATATAAAGAAGAAGACTCAAAAATCCACTATCTTAAGATTTTGGGTTGAAGGCAATGTTGTAGTTCTTATATGGATTGACTTATGACTTATTAAATATGGGTTGACTCATGACTTATTGGTGCCGAATCTTTCGGGTGAATCCCCTTGCTAGACCCATCAGGGGTTCATCATTTAAACTTCGAATCCCACTATAAGAAATATACAAAAGCAAAAATAGATGACAGAATATGTTAATGAAGAAATTAGGGACCTGCCAAACTATTGGGATTGTCTCCTGACCATTGAACAACCAAGCAATCCTTGTTAAAGTGATATCTAATACAAAAAATAATAAACATTAGTCATCAATCTAAGTATTTTGACATATCTCGTGCAACAAATAAGTGGGTAAAGAAAACCACAATTCCATCACAGAATATTTTGGCCAGCAAAGGGTTGAGGACAACATTTGTTGATACTTATTTCATATAGATAGCATTCAAATAGCATCATATAAATTGTTGAAATGCAGATTATACAGAAATATATTTTATAACTAAGCCAAACCATGTAGGAGGTAATTAGAGTAGCCAAAAATTGGTCGGAATTATGTGAGCATTGAATTTCAAATTAACAAAGTCTCCATAATTATTTCAGATTTTAACATAGGCAAATTTTCCTTATACAAATAAACATACACTCCAGCATGTGATATTTGGCTCTGTGGGTTCTATGTTAGAGTATCACCTCAGTTTTGATTTGTATGAATCTAGTTGGTGAAAAATAAAATACAGTGAAAATTGATAGCATTGCATTTAGTACATCAGAGTATGAAACAAACTACCTTAATTTTTATTGTTTTTCTAATGTGAATATGTTAAGAAAAAATATCCAACAAACCTCTGTACAAAATATGAAGCAATATTTCCAGCCACAGCATAAGGAGGGGCTAAAGCTCCAAGTTTTGACTCCAAACCAGGGGCAGTGGCCTGCAACCATCATAAGAATCCACATACATTGGTTAAGTAGAAACTTCAAAATATCAATCAGTCACTAAAACCCCATACTTGGAGGCACATCAAAATCCAATTCAACAATCAATACTTAAGGTTAAAGTTAATAATGGCAATACAAACCTCGAGTGCTACTTTAGACCATGCTTTTTCTTTTAAGTCCATCAAATTCATGCCTGCACCATCAGAATGATCAATGGCAGCATAAACACCAACAAAAAGAGACGCCATAAATGAGCTAACAATCGAGATCCTTTCAGTCCTGTCATAAACTTCTGGCTGAGTATCAAACATTTTCTTTATCTGGGGCCCAGTAAACCTCTCATATGCACGCGATCCCGTTATACGAGCGAACTCCAAGGCCCCTCCACAAGCCTTCTCTATAGCCCTACACTCAGCAGTAGTGCTACAATCCATCCAAACTGGGGATTCATTAATGGAAAAAGCATGTTCAAGCTGATCCAACAATGTCCTCTCAGGATCCAAGGATGACAGTATCTGAGAACTACCATTCTTCCAATACACGCTACCATGCTGTTGGCCACTGCCTGAAACAGCAGCAACCTTGGCCAAATCAAAATCTAATTTTGAAAGCTTTTGAAGCATTAGGTCAAGAGCTTCCACCCACATCAAGGTGGGTGAAACAATTCGGCCACTGTCAGAGGGGTCTCTGTAAACCCCATCTTTGGTTTTGTAATGGGGCAAGTCGGAATCAAAATGAACAAGTTCTGAGGCTACGATGTGGAGGTTGGAGTCCAACACTGTGGCCTTTAACGACCTTCAAAACAATAAAAATTGAAAATTTAATTTCTTGCTGATGAAATTGAAAGTGAAAATAATGATGGAATTGGACTTACTGAGTGGAACTATCGAATCCGAGAAAGTAGGAGCCCTGAGGAAGATTTAATTCGGCCATTCGAGCTATTCACAAATCTCAGTATAGTGATGAATTTGTAAATAAATATGGGAAGAGGGAATGCCGCATTGTGATTATTATTTATAGATGAGTTTTGGATTGGAATTGGATGAGAACAAATTCGGATGAACATGAAACAGGTAACATCCCATAAATTGAAACTGTAAAATCTTTCTCACCGTTTTATCTGGTACATACTAAGGTTGTTGGTGTTTGATTTTTTTTTAAATGTTTTTAAATGAATTTTCAAAATTATGAAACTGAAATATTTTGGGAGAAAATATGGGCCTGTTGTTTTATGGGATTCACTCACTGAAATTTATTACAAATAAAAAAGTAGTGAATAATATTCTTTTAATAAATGTTGTATTCGTAATTAAATTTTTAATAAGTTTAATAATAACATTGTTAAAATATATTGTTAACACTTTTCGTATTTAATAATTAATGTATACTAAACTGACATTTTTAAGCATTAATTTTAATCATTAATGATTTTATTAATAATTAAATTGGTATGGTTTTACCTTTTCATAGATTAAATATGTAAAAGAGCAACATGTTTATATGAAGGATTATTTGGTAACTTCTCTTCCTTCAATGAATAAACTGGGTTAAGCGATTTTTTTCAGAATAAAAAAGTGTTTTTAATCTTTTCATAATTTCAAAAGACGTATTTTACTTATTTACCATTGTTTTTTATCTTCCACTTTTTAATAAATTAAATATAAATGCATAGATTTCTTAAACTATAAACAAACAGCAAACATAATAATTGATATCCCTGATATATTGTGATTCTGTCTGTACATAAGGATCTTCATTATAATTTTTATTGGGTAGATAAAGAAAATTATTAATAAAAATTAATTTTAATAGTAAAAATTAATTAATTATTATATTAATTAAATTACACATTATTTTATTATACTAAAAATCTTATTTATAAATAAAGTATTTTTTATCATCAATAAAATTTATATATTAATCTTAATTTATATATTAGTTTCTAATGGGTAGTTAAAATTGTAATCAATAAATTTAGAGATTAATTTAATTACTAATTTAAAAATTAAACTATAAATTTTATTAATAAAAAAATTATTTTAAATACTAATAACTTTTTAATCTCTAAAATATATTTAATTTAATTAATATAATAATTAATTATTTTTTGTCATTAAAATCAGTTTTTATCTAATATTTTTTTATAATAATAAAAACAAAACAAAAATATATGTTATAGGTGTTGTTGGATTTCAGAGTAAAATCTTTACAGTTAAGTTTTCATAAAAACTAAAATATTTCTACTATTTTTATTAAAATAAATAATTTTAATAAACTAATATTTTATAGAACAGTATATAATTTGTTAAGAAACTTTTCCTTAGATCTTATAAAAGATTTTTTCCCCACCAAGTATCACAAGCTAAAACAAGACTTTTACATTGTAAATACATAATAAAGCAAAATAATAATATGAAGATAATATTCAAATACAACTATCATACTCTCTTGTGTAAATAGAGTTGACCAAATAGTCATCAAATATGGTTTGAAAGAATAACCTCTATATTCTAAATGTGAAAAACACCAATAATAATAGAAATGAGCTTTTAGTAAGAGAAAAAAGAAGATAGAACATAAAAAAAAAAAAAAAAAAGTGTTATATGAAGATGTATATTAACATAAAATACTTACCAACTCCAAGAAATTTACACAAGTTAGTGGATTTGCATGCTAGCTATCATGGCTAATATTTCACAATTACTAAACTATATAAACAAGACAAGTGAATCAAATATACATTAAATTTGCTAAAAAATTATAATATTTCACTTTACATAAACAATTTCTCTAAAACTATAGAAAATAAATTATCGTTGAAAATCTTGATTAAGATAAAGATATTCTACAATATAATATATAAATAGAATATAATATATAAATAGATGTAAATTTTATTTTATTAATTTTGATTTCATAAGATTTAAGTTAGATTTAAAGTTAAAATTTCAATATTAATGTTCATTATTTGAATTAATGGAGTAAAAGATACTTATCAACTCTTCACTTACATTAAAATTATCTAAATAAAAAAGAGTCCATATATTATAATTTTGCAGAAAGTAGAAAAATCTTATATATCAAATTTTATTTTCTTTTTGTAAGTCAAGAAATTATAGTTTTAAAATTAACAATAAATTATAATAATAAATATATTTGTATTTTTTTATTCCATTTTATCTTTTCATAAGGTTTATGAAAGTATTTAAAGAAAATTAAACTAATAAGATAGTTTCAACCGTTCGCCAATATTAGTTTTATCTTTACAACAAATTTTTACAAACTTTTTCATCTTCTTCTATAGCAAAGTTGTTGTTATAACATATTACGAACAAAAATACATATATATTATCAGATTGTGATAAACTAAATTTACCGAAATATGAATACAGATAATAAGATTTTTGTACATGTGTAAATGAGAAAATACTAATTATCATATTTGTTGGTTCTTAAGATTTGTCCTTAATAAACCTAAAATTAAAAACAAAAGTAGACTCAGTGAAAACATATTTACTGAAATAGGTCTATTTATTATTATGCTTCATTGAAATCGGCCAAGGGACCTACCTGACTTCTCAATATTGGAATTAAGGTTTGTGATTTCCCCTGCTAGAAAATGGTTATATGTGAGTGGATTTTGTGCAGGATTTTTTTAAAATGCATTTAAAAAATTATATTTGAGAAAAATAATTTAAAATAGAAAATAAAATACTTTTGAAATAAAAATGTGATATTATATTAAAATATTTATTTCTAATATAAGGTTATGCATTGTGCAATGAGAAATGCATCATTGACCTTTCAAACTATACAATCTATAATTACAATTCTTTATTTGAAAATTTTCAATTTAAAAATTTTGCAAATCTAAAAGTGACTATTTAGTTTCAGAGACATAAATCACAATAGACAAAATGAGTATTTTAAAAAAATGTGCGGTGTAGGAGGATAATAGGAAGTTGCAAAATGTAATAATCCAATTATGATGGATATGCTCACAAGAGTAATGACACAAAGTAACCCAATTCAATGTCTAGCTATTAAAACTTTTGAAGTTACTATATGGGGTGTTTTCTTCTTGCACCTCCATATCTTTTTTTTAACCTCCATACTTTTTAAAAAAATTTAATTTATTTATCCTTTATAATTTTTTGTTTGAAAAATATTTTTCAAACTTTACAATTTGAAATACAAAATTATATTTTAAATTACAGAGTTTGAAAATTTTACTAGTTAAAAATTCGAAAATGAAAAATATAAATCCAACACTTTTTTCTTAAAGATAGTTTTGAAATTAAGAACTGTGGAGGTGCAGCAAGAAAACACCTATAATATGCAAATGAAGAGTTTGTTTGATAACTTTTTTTAAAAAAGTGTAGTCTTTTTGGAACATAAATTAGAATTTAGCAAACAGTTTTTTTCTTCTGAAATTTAAGTTGTTCTCACAAGTTTGGAAAGTTTTGTACTTTATAATTATTTCAACAGCTTTTCTTCCCTTTCAGTTTCATACTTAAACTTATAAAGTTTTTAAATATTTTATACCTGACATCACAATTTTTCTTACAGTTTGATACAAATTTATACTATAAATCCACTAACTACATTTTGAACTAGAATAAAAAACTTAGAACGAAATTCTCACTAGTCTTCTAATTAGATATCATCAATATTAGCTGTTTACAACTTTTTAAAATCACATTTTAAATCTACCAAAAAAAAAACACGTTTCAAACATCATCCGTGCTACTGGCAAATTTTTCTCTTAATCATCTAAAACTGCTATTTGCTTTTTTTTCTCACCACATATTTAATCTTCTTAACCATTCATCCCTTATAATCTACCATCTTTTAATTATATGACCAAATTGAATTTTAATATTTCTAAAAATATATATCAATAAATAAAAACAACCTCATATCAAAATTTAAATTGTTGATTGCAAATTCAAAATATAATTTATTTATTCCAGAATATTTATTTCTTATACAAAAAACCGTTATCTGATTTTAAATAAAGTTGTCAATTATAAATAGATACAATATGTTAAGGATTTTTTAAAATTAAGTTTTTTCTTCTAATTTCTCTTAATCATCTAAAACTAAATAATTACATCATCCTTAACCCTTCCCTAAAGCCATACAGCTATTTTTCAAATAAACGTTTGGGGGGCAAATTACACTCCTGGGCACTGAATCTAATACAAGGGTGAGAGGTTATGGCTGAAGGTTTTAGAACTGAGTGCAGAGAAGGCAAACCAGAGCAAACTGCTATCGAAAAAGATATGGGAATGACCACATTATGAACTTTGCAAAAATGTCAGAATCCAGAAACTCAATATGCGCAGCTCTACCGATTATAGAGTCCAGATTCTTGCCTTGTGTAGATGGATCAAAGTTGACATCACAGCGCATGAAGACTCGGTGTTGCATGGAGTTGGCACGGATTTGGTCCATGCAATCATTCAACATCTCCAGGAACAGCTTACCCTTCTTTGAAGTGTCACGTGAAGCAGCCTGGCATGATTCAATTCTAGCAGAATGGTAAGGCACATAACCATCCTGAAAATGCCGTATCAGTTAACACCAAACCTAGAAAATTTAGTTAAAGCAAACGTACCACAAGGAAAGAAAATGAGGCAACCAAAAACAGGGGAAAAGGTTAAATGCGAAGAAAAATTCACTTCCTTCAGAATAATGCATTGCCATACTGAAAAAATCTTAGTACTTATTAATAGAATCAAGTTCATCTGTCAGCATAGTGTAAAAATTTACTTCATTTTGTAACTGGAGCACTTTCACATGCAAGTTAACATGTTCTAAGATCCACAAACAAGGACCAAATTTACAGACTTGTGTTAAACATGATAAGGCTAATGCTAATGTATAACAACCCAATTGCTGATTAGAGTGGCAGTAGATAACATTCCTAAACTTCATTGCAAGAGACAAGACAAGAACAAAAGGTAATACCTGGGGGGAAGATAACAGAATAATATTCCTAAAATGTTCCAAGGTTTTCTGCTGAAAAAAGGAGGGGGACGGGAAAAAAGAACTCTATTAGAACCTCATCAAATAAATAATTCCATAAAATATATAAATGATTCATGCAGCTTTTATTTTCAGGAAAAACTTCCCGTTACTTTGTGAAAACTTATTAACTGCTTCAGTTCATTTTTATTATCCATTTCATCTTCTCTGCCATCCTTGCATTTTTCTTTGCATTTACTTTTAGTTTAACTGTTCATTCGAAAATAGTCAGTATGCACAAACACAAAGTAACCATTGAAACATCTGTCAAAGATACAGGCCTACATGCCAAATTGAAATTTGAGGGGTCTAATTCGTTTTCCCCCTAAAATAACAAGGCATTCACATGGAAAAGGAAAAGATGGAATAGAACCGACCTAATATTATACCGTTGATGACATTTATAGAATGCATTTCCACTTGGCTTCATCGAATTCATAATGCAAATCATGCATGCCAGAGTTTGAAAGTAACATCAACATTACTTGAGCTATTATTTTCAAAAATAAAGAAATTTTACAAGAAAATGTAGTTAAAATTCAGTAAATCTAATGTGATATGAAAATTGGCATATGCCGAATCAAATAAGAAATGCTTATAATATGACAGTACGATTGGTAAAATATATCCCACAACAACTTATTCAAGCAAACACGACTGAGTTCATGTCTTTGTCCCAATCATCGTAGGACACAGTCCCTACCTTACACAGTTTATAGAGAAATGTATTTTGGATATCTGGATCATCCGTGAAAGTGAGTTGATGAATGCACTGTGTGCCTTTTAGCTTCTTCAAAAACCACAATCCAGAATTAAACAATGAGTTTGAACTATAAAGATACCCCAAGTGTGGACCAGATACTGAAACATATGTATGTAGGTGACTTAGAAATGGCTCCATAATGCTATCTGCAAACACAGGACAAAACTTAGTACCAAATGTCAAACTGATGAATATCATTGCTTCTACGATTATGAACTACCTGCTAGCGCTGTTCTTATGATGAGATTACCAATAGAATGTCCAACAAAACTTAGCCTAATATCTGCCAAACTCCCAAATCTTGATGCTTTGTCCATTTTGATTTTAAGAAATAAAATAACTTCCTTAGCTAGCCTATGTCCCATCTCTCTAAAGTCTCCAAATGTCTTATCTTCATTAGCCTCTGACATCAGAAATTCTACTTTGGGATCTATCAAAAGCCACTGATTCCGGATAAGTCGTAGATCTAGATGATGCCCCTAAAACATTTTAAATGATAAACAATAAGAGCGCTGAATCAACTTTTTAACCAGATACTGGAAAAAACTGGATTTAGTCAACCAATATTGCTCTGCGATATATGGATGCAGCTCTCAAATGAAAGTGATATACATGTTATGTTTATGATATACTGCATCCTATGTTTTCAATTATACCATTTTTTAACAAAGGAGAGTAGAAAAATAAGCATTTGTAAACAGCATAGCACTGTTCTATCTGACCTCAGTTTATGAGCTCAACTGGCCAAAAAAAGCTAGCATTCTTTTTGTTTTCTGGAAATTTGAGATAATGTAAGGGTAACATAATACATTTATTTAACACTTTGTTATTGAAAAGGCTTACTTTAATTCCATCAGATGGTTAGGAGTCATACATCCTCTAAAATAATTCTGTACTTTAGGTCTTTAAAGTCAATGTTATATACAAGATATCTGATAAACTTGATCACGTTGAGCAGAGCTTACTTTATCAACAAATACTTACATATAATGAAAAAACTATACTAAAAGAAAAGCCCAGCACAATAACAACAAAATAAAACAACCTGTTAGGATAAGAAAACAGATCAAGATATTCTAAGAGAATCTAAACATATTTCTTAAAATGTTATCTAATACTGCCCTCAAGTAGTAAACACACAAAGATATGACAAAGAACACTGGCTTATCTAGCCAAAGAGCATAGGCAGAGTGAATTACAAAGCCATTCAGTATAGAACTAATCATCCTTCATCTGAAACTAGACATCCAACAACCAAATAGAAAAGAAGAGAAGAAACTACAAATATTTTTTTAACAGAATATTTCCAATACGTAGAGCCAAGAAAGTCAACTAAGTGACAAATTCTGAACCACCAATAGACAACATAAGAAAAAGGAACAAGATCTGACATTCAACCTCATATGACCACGAAGAAGAGAAACTCGGAAACTCTTATTTCCAAACCTGACACCCCCATTCTGGCTGGCCAAAAGCACAAAAAAGTTGGATGATTCTTGTTCAACATGCAAATCCATTTTATAGGCTAAAAACCCGGAACCTAAGGCAACTTTACCTCACTAATTGCTCCTTTCTCCTAGGATAGGCCAACTATAAACTACCTGGGAACAATTTCATCTAGTATCTAATGGGAGAACACTTTCCTCTAAAATATATCTAGTATTTCTGGATGCAGCTCCTTACTCGCTCTCTTAGACTAATACCCTTTCCTCCCACGTGAAAGTTCATACCATACCAGAAGAATTATCAAGCATTCTCACAGAAGAGAAGACAAGTTAGCCTCAAAACAAGAAACCACACGCCATAAAACACCTCGAATTAAGGGTATTAAAGTATTCTTCTTCGGGTTTATTAAAACTCAATATACACGTGACTGTACGGTATAAGTTCTTTTCAGTTTTTTCTAACTGTAAGTAATTAGTTACCGCACGATCTTAACCAGATAGTTAGCTTAAATGGGCAAGTGAGTCATCACTATGAAAATTTTCCTTTAACTTTTAGAACCAATAAGACAGATTGTTAAGTTCCCTATCAAAAAGTTTCAAACTCAAAAGGAATGAACAAGATCAAACTAAGAAGGGGAAAGATCAACAAGAACACACAGAAATCACCAAACCATATCCATACATAACTAATTCGTGCACAATTGCACCAAAGACAACACCGGAGCTCATCAATGGCGACCCCTATTGCCCTGCCTGAAAAAGATCAAAGAACAGAGTGCAGGACCTCTTTTCATTTTCTTAGTTTAAACTTGCACATAAGATCTTTGGACTCAAGACCAAAAAATGTGGAAATGAACTAATAGTACCGGTCTAATATCTTGTTAAAGAATTTTAAGTTTAGGTTTTAAGAAAAAGGAACTAGAAGATGGTTGATCAAAATAAACTAAAATATACTATTCACAAAATGAAATAGTGTATAATACTTAAATCTGATATTTTATGTATATTACTCATTAGATTAGTTTTCTTAGTGTGTCTAGATAGGCTAACAACAAAAATTATAATTTATTAAAATAATGTCTAGCAATAATCTAACAATAAAATATATCTAAAATATATTATGATAAGATTAATGCTACGCATGCAACCATATATTTTTATTATACAAAACTTGACAGAGTTTTTAAGGCAGTAAAGACAGTTGTCAAATTTTTGAGAATTGAGTAGTACTACTTATTTAATACATCCTCATTCAGGCCATGATGATAAATTTTACCCCTTAATGGACCAGATAACCAAATTGGAAAGGCCTATTTAACTTCATGTTTTTAACGAGTTAAGATTTTCAATTTGTTTTTTTTTTTTTGATCAGCAGATTTTCAATTTGTTTAACCTAGGTTCTGAACTGACTCTAAGGATCTTTTTCGAATTTTTTATTATTAACTAGTTACCTGAAACTAGTGTAAACCATATTAGGGATTTTTGTTTGTCAACTAGATCAAAAGTTATATAAACCCTACCCAGTCCTATTTAGCCTGCTTTGACCATAGAGGTCAGGATAATCCATTTTTACAATGCTAGAATGAACTGAACAGTATATGACTTGCCACTGACTCTAAAATAGGTGGATAAACCTAATCACTTTCTAGCCACCCCCTGGAAAAAAAAAAAAAACACCTAATAAGCTCAAATCCTATATTAAAAATACGGGTGGTGCCACAAACGTAAAAAACATTCACTTGACAAACTAATAAAATAATATTTTAATCATACTTAATTTATTTTTTAATATATTATTATAACGTCTTGTTAAGTATATGTTTTTATTGTGTGTGGTGTAAAAAGAAATCTTTTCCTAAAAATACAAGGTATAGTTTTGCAATAAAATCTACAAGACATGCCTGAAACCCATGCACAAAGACAACAATCTTCAACACACGAGGATTACTTGGTGGTGCAGAGTTGAGGCTAAATGGGAAGCCATCTGAATCTATAGGCCCAATATGACTCAATAATGAATTTTCACTTGGAAAACGCCGGGGTACATTCAACACATGTTCAACAATCACAATTGGTGTACGCAAAGGATCTCCAAATATCTGCATGTCTTGAATTGAGCGGTTGTTAATCTGCAAAATAGTGATCAATATTTCATTGTATGCCACATGTAAATATCAAACATTCAAGTTGACAGATTACCCGCATTTGTTCAATGCTCTTTCGATGAAGTTCGGCACGTGTAGCTGCAGTCTGAAGAGGCTGTATGATTTATGAGACAAAGTTTATGCTTTTAAGTCTATTGCGTTAAAAATTGCTTATTTTCCCCATTTTCCTTTTTTAAAAATTGAATGATACTGAAAACATGAAGGAAGATACAAGCACTTACATCATCAGGTAACTTCCACAAACTGGACACTCGTCTGGGTACACGCTGGGAAGTCTCATCACCCTTACTGTTTATATAATGATGAGGCATTTCTACCTTAGAATACAACATCCATATTGACCATTCAGATTTCCGGTCCTTAGCCCATGCCTCATGTAAAAATCCTATAATCGTTGTTTTGTTATCCCTAGGAAAATGTAAATATAAGCTTATTACACGAGGAAAGATGAAGTTTCATGAATCATAAAACACATTTGAGTAAGAGCCAATGCAAAGACCATAACTTATATTTCTCAGGCAGTAAATTGGATTAATATCCTGCTATATGCCTTTCAGCGTATGCAACCTGAATGCAGATTAAATTTTCCAAGTATTCATGTGAAGTTATCTCTGAAACCAACTGTAGAAGTGATGCACAATTGAAGGAAACAAAGGTTCATAATACGGTATCATCTAGCAACCCCCCTCAAACCAAGTTATATAGGCTCATGGTAGTTGAAAGGCAGTAAGAAAAAAGAAAACAGACAAAAGGAATAAATTTATTAATCAAAGTATAAACTGTGATTAAAATAGTATCAAAGTTGTTAAAATAATGAAGTTGGAAAAAGGGAAAATAAAGAGATACGTCAATCAGATTCAAGTGCAGAATTTAAAAAATCAGACATCCTTGTTGAATTGTAATGAATCTCATGATACATGATTAGAAGCAAACCTGTGGAACTTTAAAAATGTTTTCCATAAATAGGACAGTTGATCTCCCAATGAATGAAAACAGTCCATCAGCTCATTCTGGGACAGGGAACAAAATTTTTCAACATCCAGAAAATCTAGATCTTCATTTCCTCCCTGGAGAATAGGACAAAGAAACTAAAAAAGAAGAATCTTAAAACGATATAAATAAATAAAAGGTATTATTCTGTAGTCTGTAGCGTGAAATAAAAGCAAGAACCTTAGGACCATTTTGTGGCTTGCCTTGTCCTACAACTTCATTTGCTAATGGATTCTCTTGCTTCATATTATTCACTATTGACACAAACTCTGAAAAATCTAAAGCTACATTGACTGCTTTACCAATTTTTTGTAGTTCTTCAAACAATATATCACGAGAAGCTAATAATGCTTTAACAAGCATGGCATTTCTCACATCTAGAGAAGCAACTCCGCCAGAGCCCTGGTCAGCCACACAAAACATTCAGTTAATGCTCAGAAGAAAAATGTCAAAGATTAAACACAAGAGGATATTGTTTTAAAAAAGAATAAGAATCTGCATCATCCCTGATTACTAGAGTACAAATGCAAACATTTAAGTTACCAACTTATGTAGCTAAATAATTTTCACTTCATTTCCAGACCTGGTGCGGTGCTTTTACTAAGTCTCCGAAGGTGTAAACCTCATTTTTATGTCCATTGATGGATCAAACACATATCATGGTCTCTGCTATCTAGTACATCATGCCTTCTATGAAAAACAAGTTATTTTGATAGTTATTTGAATAAAGTCTATGGAAAAAAAATGAAGGAAAATACAGTGGACTAATGACTTGCTTGAGAAAGATAGATGTGGTGGAAGCACAGGATAATCTTTGATAATTTCCAAGACATGTGGCAGCGGGAGAGAGGTGTGTTGGAAGATTCATTTAAAGAAAATTGAACTAAGGCTATCGCAGGATATAACAACCTTCTTCTAAGGGAAACCCAATTCATTAATAAGACTCTTCAATTAAATTCCATTCATCAAAGCCTTAGTCAGAGCCATATCCTCTGCTTTAGTAGTCGACAAAGCAATTGTAGGCTTCAACGTAGTTTTCCAACTGACCAATGGTTACCAATTGTAAAAGCATACCCAGTCATAGATCATTTGTGTCCAAATCGTCATTGTATTCCTAATTCGAGTATATAGCAAGAGTGGATGACGTCCCACATCATAAGTACCCTTAGGGTACCTAAAGACACGTTTTACAGGTTGCCAGTGCTCCTTTCCAGAATTGTCCATGTACCTACTCACCAAACTTATTGTTTGTACTAGGTTCAACCTAGTCTAGTGCACACCATTACATACTTCAAACTTTCCATTGTACTCGCATTAGGAACACAAAACATGTATCCCATCTTTGCTACAGATTAAATTGTATTAGATGCAGGTAGATGAATGGAAGATGTCAGAGGAGTTGAAAATGATTTGTCACGCAACATGACAAAACGGTCTAGGACCTTCTGACTCAGAAAAACTTTTTTTGGACATGACCTTTCTAATTTCCATGCCTAAAATCTTTCCAACAGCTCTCATGTTTGACATTTCAAATTTGCTGCTTAACAACGACCTCAACTTATGAATCTCCAACTTGTTCTTGCAATATGAGAATGTCATCCACATAAAGGAGTAGGTAGACCTGGGAATTGTCCTCCACCTTCTTATGATAAATACATGTTTCATAGGGGGGAGACGATAACAAACCTCTATACCGTTGCCTTGAAAATTGTTTCAACTCATATAACAACCTCTGCCGTTTGTAGACCTTGTCTCCTCTCCTAAACTCCTCAAAACCTTGAGACATCAAAATATCCTCCTCTACATAAAAATGGAGGAAACCATTTTTCACATAAAAATACTTCATCTCCATGTCCAGCGTTGCTACTAGGGCAAGTAGGACACTAATGTAAACGTCACAAACCACCAAAGAGTAAATTTCATGATAATCTACACCTTCCTTTTGATTGTAGCCCTTGACTACCAAATGAACCTTATACCTGACAGAAACAACAATAGACGCTCCAAATCGTGTAATCTCAACATTGAATGCTTCAAAACGCAAGTGTTCAACTTTCTTCTTAAAAACACATTTGCTCCCAACAACTTTTTTTTGATAGCTTCAGCAAATCCCAAGTATCATTCTTTAGAAGGGATTCAAACTCCTCATGCATCGCCACAATATACTTGTCAAATTCAACATAAGTGATTACCTTTATAAGTTTCTGTCTCAAACAATTCAAGCTCCTCAACTACACTCAAGGCAAAAGACACCACATCATTATACTCGTATCTCATAGAAAGTTTGCTCACCCTAGCATTCC
Organism: Phaseolus lunatus; assembly: GCA_013389735.1. Classification (NCBI taxonomy): domain Eukaryota; kingdom Viridiplantae; phylum Streptophyta; class Magnoliopsida; order Fabales; family Fabaceae; genus Phaseolus; species Phaseolus lunatus. The sequence goes on along the minus strand of CM023865.1, from coordinate 7,876,025 downwards.
TTCAAATTATAAAAGACGGTTCAAATTTCTAGACGATCTCAGTTTCTGACTTTGACTGGTGCAAATGTTGATGTTGCTCATGAAAGTCTATTTCAGTCTACTTGGACGTTTCAAAAGGTTGGATAAGAGCTCCTGGAATCTCCACCTACTAGACAACCTCATCAGACTTATTATAACTTCTTTGAGGTTCAACAAGGACAATTCGTCAAATGTCACATCCCTACTCAGAATCACATTTAGTTAAGATGGTGGTAAGATTCAACTACGAGTGAAGAAGAAAAAGTGAAACCGTGAGTAATATGTGTCTGCATAACTTCACCTTGGTATGCTTAAGCAAATGGAACAACTCAATTGGTTTTCTTTTGAAGAAGGTGGTTGCTTAGCGAACAATAAGGAAGGAGAAATGTAACATCAAGTATGTAGTTATGTGAAACAAACTGCGCGAAAGAGAAGAATTTTTTTTATTACGCTTGGCAGAAGTCATTGACCCAAGAAGAGTTTTGTGTGATGCAAAACACAAAACACAAAACCCCAAAACACGAAAGCACATCTACTGTTTCCACGATTTTTGACGACGATAGTCTTGCATGGGCTCTAAACACATGGTTGGTAGAATCGTGAAATCGTGCGATTCCATGTTTTAAATCGTGATTTTAACTATACTGTCTAGGAACTTCTCGATCTTGATAGTATTTGTCATCTTCTTGGATGTCTCCTCTAAGAAATATCCAAGTATCATAACACTGAAGGTCAATCTTGATGAGAAACTAGACTCCAAAAATGGGGTACAAGGATAAGAATCGAAACTTTGGTACCATTTTATTGGTGAACACAATATAAAGAACGCAAGAACAATATAGAACACACACGAACATAAATATTATCCACAAATATGTCCTAAAAAATTTATACTCTATCATGTTTATGTACCAGTTCCATACCATTACAATGTTCATATCTATATCCATACTTCCCAGATAAGCAATATAGCAAGCAAAGAGCTCAAACATGAAACAATGCAAGGAAATGTTTGCAATAAATATTTTGCATGAAGTCAACTTCATCATCACTTCAATGTGATTAGCAAAAAGAGACATCCAATGTTTTGGAACGTACTTCATTCACTGTGTCACTGTTTGTATCAACAACGACTTCAGTGTTGGCAGAATTGCTGTAATGGATCAAACAAACAGGTTACTCTATGTAATCCAAGATGCACAAAAATAAATTTGCAATCACAAGTGCTCTAAAATAAACTTCTGAACGGACAGATAATGCCAAAAATGAAAGTCTAGTAGATTCAAACTGAAAATAAGTACACTTTACAAACCTGGGCAACTTTGATGCAGATGAGTGAGAGGCAACTTTTAGTATACTGGCATGTACGCTTACGTCAACAAGCACTGCATGTAAAGTGTCAAAATGGACAGGACAATACGAATGCAATCCTACAAGAGCTTTAGGAGGTATTCGGAATTCATGGATAGAAGCACAGGAAGCATCCAGAGGAAGTTCCAAGTCGACACTATAGATGACATACTCCCATCAACAATCAACATGTCAGTTTCACCTAGTAGATATCAATAAAAAAAAAACACATGTCTATATCGCACAATAGGCCAATGAAGACACTACTTTTATGACTCACCCATGCTCAGTCATGGGAGCGTATATAAGCTCAAACTTTAAAATAACAGCAGCTGTAGCTAAATCCTGCAAATATGAGCAACATAAAGCGGGTCAATTTGGTAAGGATATTGAACTAGAGGAAAGGGAGCTATGAATAATATAAGTATTATGCAACTTTGTTTCTCATAAAAGTTTGAGTAACCTTTATGTCGACTTTTATAGGTCCCCTTCCCTGACAGATGCAAACTAGTTTTCTATATTTTTTTCCAATACTTATGTAAGCTTCAGTACTCATTTGAAAAATAAACATTGTAAACCTCAGTCTGACATGCCAGTCCTAGCCAATAAGTTCCATATTCATTTCCCTAAGAATAAGTTCCGATACAAAACTACATTTCAAAAAATGTTCCAAATCTTGACTTAACCACTCTGCTTGTACTGTTAGTTAGGTCAACTAATAGGAGAGTAGCATTACTAATATGGGCCACTCACTAGCAATATGACTAATAACCAATAATATCTTAACATGATCCTTACACCACAACAAATATTTTAAGGCTAATAACCCTAATATCTTAGCTACTACTATTATTATTATTAATCCTTAAATGAACTAAATCATAATAAATATGTCCTGGGTCTTTTTGTGACTCAAATGTTGTCAACATCAATACATACATGTGTATGTGGTTACACAATGTTCTAGCATGTGTATAAACTAATTTATACACAATTGATATGCTAACCAACATTGAGTGACCTAGGAACCTCAATAATAGATACTTGGCACACAAGATACAATCTCATTCCCACAAGGTGTTCTTTCCCTTTGCCACCCATGCAAAGAAATAAATATCAATGATCATTACCACCAATTTACTACGAGGTAAGTTGAACACGGTCATCAGATACAAATGAACATCTTGTCTAGCATATTTTATCCGAAAAGACTGTGTTGAGAAACTGTTATCTGTGTCATCGATCCTCCATACACCATATATATTGCTAGGATCCAGATCAGGAGGAACTGCATAACCAAAGATTTTCTACCTTAGTATCACTTTTGCATATAAGAAGAGCTTCTCATACAGTTTTCATTTTAAGAAAATTGTATTATACACTACACACACACACAAGAGAGAGAGAGAGAGAGAGAGAGAGAGAGAGGAGGGATCAAATCACTCCAAAAGCAACTTTTCTTTATCATCTTTCCTTTTCTATAAATCTAACAACTAAGTTATTGTTAGAATCGTTAGATTACAAGAAATGAGGATGAAGAGTAACTCTTTCAAAATTACTCTTTAAGTAACATGATTCCTTCTTGAATGTGTGTAAGGAGGGATCAAGTTACTCTAAGAATAAATCTAACATTCTCACTCTTCATTTTTTTTAATAAAAAGACCTTGTATGACTGTTGTTACACTAAGAGAAAATGAAAAGTAAAGATAAGGAGTAATTCTCTTAGAGTTACTATAGGGTAACTTGACCCTACTTCTATCTATCTATAGAGAGAGTGGTGTCAAGGATAAAGGAACAAGAAACTCACAACCTCATGCATGGCTATGAAACAAGAAACTACAAATGCAAACCCAATTTAAGACATACTGACACCATTGTGTTGGTATGTCTTAAATTGGGTTTGTTGTTCATGGCTTCATGTTCCCATTTCCTTTTTAACTATTTTGGGTGTCAAGTTTCAACATTCATCATGTAATAAGTCATATCAGGGTTCACAACGAGAAATCATTTAATAAAAGCAAACAAGGTTTCATTTTCAAGCATCATTGTTGTTATAGTTCAAGTTACTAATGAAATATATCAACCAAAATGTTAAAAATAACTACCTGGACATAATGAACAAAAAGTCTTAATCTGGAAATAATACAATGTTGAGGAAATTAGTGTTTTTCTCCCAAGAATATTGTCCATATAATTGATAATTGAAGAACTCATTCAAGGAAGAGTGACCACATCAAATAATTCCAGAGTTAGTACACTCTAGTATCTGTTTGATACACAATAATAAGCCTAATGATAAAATCTTATAATGAATAATAATAATAATAATAATATAAGAGCAGACAGCTTGATTTCAAAGTTTCAATTAAAAACAATCCTAATGTCATAAATTACAAAATCTTTCAACTTAATCCTTCTATATAGATGTGTTTTTGTGGCCTCCATGGAGAATCCTTCATGGTCTCATATGGATTTGCTGCCCGCAATAAAGCACTTATAAAAAACTGAAGCTCTAAAGTCGCATCAAAGAAACGATTAATTACAAATTAACCCCATAATGTTAATTATTTCAACTTAGCAAAGCACCTTATTTATTTCATGCTTTGGTTGTACTTGATTCCCATCATTTTCAATCTCTATACATGTAATGTGTTTTGCTGGAATATATTTTTCTGGTAAATTGTCCAAGGGCATCAATGTTAAGAACATTGATGCTTCGGGTATGAAGAACAAGGATAAATTATTTGAGCACTTAATAGTTTTGTTGAGAGGATTAAAATCAAAATGCAGTTGAAGTGATAACAGACAATAGTAATTACGTGTTAGTCGGTAAGAATTATTCAAATTTGATTCTTGATTAGTTTCAAAATTTTAACTGGCAGTTTTAATTTGTTAGTCATAGTAAGATTACCGATTTCGGTGTAGGGTAATTTCTAAAAGCCAAGAGTAAACTCTTTTTTTGAACTCCATGTGCTGCCCATTGCCTAAATTTGATGCTAGATGACATTGGGAAGATGGTTAAAGTTATAAAGGCAATTCCAAGAGGCATTAGTCTTTTTGACATATTGGCCTTGAACATGATGAGAAAATTCACAAAGAAGATGATTTAGTTGGACATGGAGTGGCAAGGTTTGCTACTTTATTTCTTACTTTGCAAAGGCTGCATTATCGGGAAAAAAATATCTTACAAGGATGTTCACATCGGATGAATAGATAGAGACTAATGTTTCTAAAGACCGTTAGGTGAAGAGGGCAGCTGACACCATTCTTATACCTCCATTTTGGAATACATTTCTTACACTCTTAAGGTTATGGTGCCTCCTGTGCATGTGCTAAGTGTTGAGAAAGAATCCTTAAAGGAGAAATGCAAAGCTTTAGTCTCTTCTTCATTTCAAATTGTGAAGTGTTGATCATGAGAAAAAACCCACTACGGTTTACATTTATGAAGTGAATAGATAGAGCAAAAGAGGCAATTCAAAATTCTTTCAAAGGAAATGAAGAAAGCAGAGAAAAGTATTTCAAATCATAGGTAGAAAAGTACAGAGAAGCACTTCTGACTTGCTTATTCTATATTTATATGATTCTTTTTCAGTTGAGGGAGTTGCAGACTTGCTGTTATATATGTATGATTATTTAATTCACTTAATGCATGATTGTATGAAGAGTTTCTATTAACTTATTAGTTAGCAGTCATAGAGGACCAAACAAGGAAGAATTTTACACATGACCCTACAAAGTTTTGTTTTTATTTTTTAGAAGTTTCTGAGAGAGATTATTTAGTTATGAATAGTGAAGATCATGCCTCATTGTCCCTCCGTTCTACTTCATCAAGGACTAACACTGGCTGGGAGAGCATCACTTGAGATTGACCGTCTTAATTACTCAATTTCAAATTCGTAACAAGCTATTATAATCTTTCAATTGGATTAAAGATTGTATAAATTTGGCTTGTTTGCAAATAAGTCAATGTTTAAAGAATCCTAATGCAATTTTTCCATAAATACAGATAAAACAATTATAACGAATTATAATACCAATCAACAGTGGGTTAAATAAATGGCAAATTATAATATATATATATATATATATACACACACACACACACACGTGGCTAAGCAATATATTCGTGATGTTACCTTCATATTGAACAACACTAGCTGGAATGCCGAAAGATATATTTTCACTGTCCTCCCATCTCACGGTAATCTTAATCCGATACCATCTATACAAAATGACACATGCATCGTTTTACGAGATTAGAAATTCAAAAACGAAAATTAGAAGGCAGAAAATAACAGCAATCTTTCGGTAAAAATGAATGTATACACAGTATACCCCTGCTTAAAAAGGTCAAGGTTGTGAAACCTATGAAGATAGACGGCAATCTCCTGTACAGTCTCCAACGACGCCTCCGACTTGACCTTCACAGAGCGTGGCATTAAATCAGGCCAACTCTCTACCAACAAGCTTCAATGTTACACAACAACAAAACATCCTCCCTTAGTTGCTGCATCATGCATATACCGCAACAATGACCAGCACAGACATCTTTCCCTGTTAGGTAATACTATTAATCATGATTAACAGCCATTAGCAAATTCATTTGCCCCTTTCAGACCTTGACACATCTCAAACACACCCTGATTCTTAACCTACAAAACTCATTATGGACTAAACCTGCAATGCAAATACGAATAATGGAACAGCCAGAAGTGAGATTAAAATTTTACAGCTTATGATGTAATATGATCAGATTAGTATAATTTTAAATTAACATTTGATTTTCTAACTTACTGTTAAAAAATTCTCTCTCGTGATTAATCCAACTCTTCCTCCAGACTCAAATTAACGATTAAGAAAAGACAGAAAATGGAATTCCTTGTTGTCCTGGGATTTGATCGTTAATATGCAGTAAACATTGATTAATTGATAGAGTAACAGGGAAAAGAAAATTCGAGATTACGACGAGAAGCTGGAAAAATGAAAAGAAATAGCGTCAACAATTAACAAAGCAACGCTATGCAGAATAGCGAAATTAACGATGTATCCTCTCGACAGTGACATAACAATGAACAGAAATGAAAAGGATAGAGAACCAAGATCTGAAAGCGAAAGGGAATCGTATTCTAGGGTTCAAATCGTAATTGCCGCACACTATGGGGGGCTCAAATTATTAACAATGATGTTTGGAATGAAATTGGAACGATGTTGGTGGCGTGGAATTGTGACGGTTCTTGATCTTGAAAAATGAAAATGAAGCTTTTGAATGCGAAATGCCAAATGCCAAATGCGAATCCTTCCTTGAGCACCACTGTCAACACCCAAAACACAGATAACCTCTTTCTATTTTTCGCAATGCTTTGGACGTTGCTTGAATCAAACTCATGATGAAGAATCCTAACCAGCGGTATAACGGAGTCAAATTAATTACAGTTATATTTATTCAAGAATTTTCTGACATGTCCGTTTTTTCTTTACATACATTTTTTAATTAAAAAATTCAGATGATATGTAAATTCTCAGAAATTTATTTTTCGGAAAGTATTCATAACATTCCAAAAATTGATTTTCTTTTTTTTAAAAAAATTTCTCCGATTGACAGATGTAATTTGTGGAAGGTTGTAAAATATTAGCCAAGAAATAAATTTGGCGATTGAAATAATTTAGATATATGTTTGATAAATAGTTATACAATTGATTTTACTTGAAAAATAATATAAAATATTCAAAATTACTCAAGAAAAAGAATCACATATGAGTACAAGAAAATGGTCCAAATAAATGCTTCAAATACATATCAAATGCATCAAAACTTTTATATTTGGCGGTTTTAATAGGTTAAAACTAGTTTAATTGGTTAAAACTTAGTTTAGAATTAAGCTTATATGGTTTTATTATATTAAAAACTATATTTTAATAAGTTACAATATTAAAATCTAAATTTTAAGTTATTTTAATTAATTAAAAATTTATTTTAATCCATTAAAACATAACAAAAATAACTCAAGATTTAACTAATTTTAATTTTAATCAATTTAAAACTTGTTTTAATTTTTAGTATATTAAAAAAAAATCAAATACGCAACTTTGGCTTAAGAGATTTTAAATTAATTTATTTCTTATTTTTCTATCAAATTTTAAATTATTTTAAATATTAAAACACACTTTAATATATTAAAATGTAATTGAAAGCAATAAAAGACTCCAAAACATATTTATAGATTTTTCAACTTAGTCAAAGATCAAATTAAATTAAGATAAAAAAAATAACTTACAGTATGTTAGAATTTTATAAATTCAATACATTAACAAGATCAAAATATTATAGAAACGAGATCTTCATTACTTATCCTTCAATTTTTAAAGAAATCTTGATTAAACTAAGGTTATCTTAGTTAGAGGTTGAAATCAATAAACACACCTCTTTTGAATTGTCAAACTTTCATTTTTTATCACTATCAAGGTAGTGATTTGTAGATGTAGCGGTTGTAGATTTTTTATGTCCTTCCATATCATATTTCGTGAGAAGTTCTTAATAATATTTGGATTTATTTATAAAGGTTCCAAACTTCAATTGTTTTACTTGAAGTCATAAGAAGAATGAAAGTTCACCCATCATGGTTATTTCTAACTCTCCCTAGATAGGTGAAATAAATTGCTCACACATGTACTTGCTCCAAATATGATGTTATCAACATACACTTGCACCATTGTTTTAACTGGTAAAGGATATTCTTAAGCTTGTTTACATAGTTGAAAAACTTGTGATCAACAAAATCTGGTGGTTGTGCTACACATACCCACATGCACACACAGATTCATGTGTGTATGTGTGTGTATATATATATACATACATATGTATATTTATAAAAACACTTTTGACATCCATTTAATAAAGTTTGAAGTCAATCATACATACAAATGCTAAAAAATGTCTAAGAGCCTCCAAACTAGCTACAAGAGCATATGTTTTCTCAAAAGGTTATTCATCTTTCTTGATTATATCCCTTTTCCATCAACCTATCTTTGTTTCTAATTATGAATCCTAGTTCATCCAATTTTTTCCATACACCCATTTAGTGTCTATTATATATGTTTATGTAATCTATTTTTGGTATTAACTATCAAATATCATTTCTAAGAAATTGATTTAGTTCTTCATGCATAGAAAAAAAAAATCCAATGTTCATCATTCAAAGCATCTTCTACTCTTTAGGTTCAATTTGAGAAACAAAGGTCATAACATTATAAAAATCATTTAAAAAGTATTTAATGGATACTCCCTTTCAATATCACCAATGATATTACCCAAAGACAAATTTGTAGGAACTTTTTATTTTTTGTAGACCTTTATGTTGCAAAAATTTTAGCAAACACAATTTCTTCTTTGACTCCATATATGTTGATCTTGTAGATATTATTTAAGATATTTTCTTCATTTTTCACTTGCATTAACAATACACTTCCCTTCTTTTTAGGTGTTAGATTCATCAAATAAAACATGCATTGTGAAACACAAAAAAACTCGTCAAGATTAAGTGTATGTATGTGTTATAATTTTGTTGCGATGAAGTCATATTATACCTTCTTATTTTCAGTTTCGGACCAATTAGTCCATGGTTTTTCAACAAAATCATCTCCCACATTATACATAGAAATATGGGGTTTATTCATAAATGCATTTCAAATACCCTTGTCAATAAATTCAATAAAGATCTTCATCCTTATTTTCAAAAATCGATAAGTGACCGCACAAAACATAGGTGGTTTATTAATATAGGTATCCTCAACAAAGGATAACTTGTTCTTTGTAGTCATTGTTTCGGAAAAAAAAAAAACTTGAATATTTTTCAAGAACTAATTATTTTTACCATTGTTAGAAATATAAATGAAGTTCAAGAGAAAGGTGTATTAAACTGAGAAAAGTATATTAAACTATGAAAGATTTTTGCAGAAAGAAGATTAATTTTCAATAAGTCAAATCAAGGTCGTAAAACAAGTTTCACAAAGATTTGAAGTGCAATATTATGGATTCTTTAAATTATAAGAAAATCAAAATGTGACAAACCACATATCAATATTAAAAAGGTATGAATGAAGAGATAAACACAAATTTATACTAGTTCGCTTTATTACAAGAGCTATATCAAATTGTCTAATCATTATGATTACATCGATCCACTATATTTGTAAGTTTTACAATAACCCTTCAAGAAAATAAGAAAATACAACAAATAATAAGATTTTGAAACTCATAAGATCTTCTACCACCTCTTTTAAACCCATAAACAATATCATTGATAATCTTAGTTAAGATTAATACACCAAAGCAATAAAAAAAATAAATCAGATTGTGTGAGCAAGTTATAATACAAGATAAGAAGAAAATATACTAAGATAATTACACAGTAATTTGCTTAATCTATGATATTGATAAGAGTAACTCTAAGATTAATTGTTTTAGCTTCTACATATTATCTCAATGTTTATAAATGTTTTAAAATATTTTTACGAAATGATTACTGAAAGATTAATTGAGATAACTCTGTATAAAGTTGTTAGTTTTAATGGATTAAATTTTGTTATAATCCATAACATAAGTTGTATATTTTTAATAATTAAAACACAATTTAATATATTAAAATGTTATTTCAATTGATTAATACAATAAGACCATCAAACTATGAAATGCTTAATTGATTTTAATTGATTAGTTTATATTTTTAATCAATTTTTTTAATTTATTAAAACAAAACTTAACATTTTAAATATGGCTAAAAGGCTTCCAAATAAATTACTTACTTATAACACATTTCAACTACAAATTATAACTCAAACTCAAAATGAAACATATAATCAGCATCTCCAACATTTACATCATTCGTCAACATGGAATTGGAATGTACATTATAAAAAAATAATTAAATTTAAAGATAAAAAATAATTATTCACTATATTAACTAAATTAGATACTAATAAATTAAAAAATATTTATATTTAAAGTGGTTTATATTATTAATAAAAATTTATAAAATAATTTTTATATTAATATCTAACTATTAGCTACTTATATTTTAATTATTAATATTTTAGATTCTAAATTAGTCTCTTCAAAACCAATAGATACTAATATATAATATAAAGTAATAAGTAATTAAAACTTTGATAACTAATGATTAGATATCAATTATTTTATAAATTTTTATTAATAATATAAATTATTTTAGATACTAATAATTTTTTATTTTATAAGATAATATCTAATTTAGTAAAATAATATCTAATTATTTTAATATTTAAAAATAATTTTTATTTAATAATTTTTTTTTTAGGGATAAGACTAGTAGTTCATTGGCGGGTAGGATGTTGGAGGTGAGGAAAATATGGAATGTAAGGAATATCACACCACCAACCTTGATTTTTATTGGCCCTGGACACACTTTTGGGAGGAAACTCTCTTGACATAGTATGTGGCGTATATATGTTTGAGTTGAATTAGATATAGTACTTTCTATTTAATATATTCTTTGTTGAAAAAGAAATCATATGTCAACGTAACATACTATAATTGGAAGATAAAATCTTTAAAGCTTAGAATCATTAAATTTAAACTTCAAACTTCTATACCAACAAACATGTTTATATATTTATCTAAAAATATTTTTGTAAGCTATTGTATTTTAATGGACTTTTTCATTTTCTTTTATACATTAAGACTCATATTTAATACAAGGACTTGAGCTATCTATATTAACTAAGGGTCTTATTTTTTATTTTTTTAGTTGGTTTCCAAGTTAAATGACTTATAAAGGGAATCGCTTATACTAGTGATATTGTTTGTTTTAACAAAATATTAATTACGAAATGTTTACTAACTTTATTAATAATTAATTTACATTAAAAGATTGATTAATAATTAACTAATCCTTGTTTCTAATTTTTAAATTTTTAATTCGAAATCTTGTTCACAATACAAAAACCAATAAATAAACGTAGCATTCCTTTTTGGTCCTATAAATCTAACTTGATTTCAACCATTTAATATCATTTTAATAAATCTGAGTAAATTTATTGGAATGATGATAAGAGAAGTAAGATGAATATTAAGTAAACACCAAATTGGTCAATAAAAATATATATGTCCTTAATTGAAATCTTCATATAAATATATGTTCTCAAAAAAATAAAATTATATGCTTGTATAGAAGATCTTCTAATTTATCTTTATACCAATTATAGAAACAAAATTAACATAAGTTACTATTATTAATTTTAGATAATTTTTTTTATTTGTCTTATTGTTTTTATTCATTTATTTTTTGAAAGTGTTATTTTCACAATGCAAATTGAAAATCGTCAGTTGCAAATTGAAAGTCGTTAGTTTACAATTATGATATGATCATTATAATTTCGAAATTATTTGTTTATTTTAGCAAAAAGTAAAAGTTGTTTCACTTTCTAGTTGTAATGTGGTAGATCACTGTTAATGTATCAACACTTTTTGTTAACATATTAACACTCTTTTTGTTTTAAACTATATGCTTAAGTTATTTTCTAAAGTTTATTTATTTTTTATCCATGAGTTTAGTTTAGTCTTCTATATATATATTTTTTTAATTTTATGCTATTTTGTATGACAGACCTAGCATGAATTGTAATAAAAAAAGAGTTATTAATTTGTGATAATACATTATAAGAAAATCATTAAATAGAAATTGATCTGGTCGGTCATTGCCAGTCAATGACATCAGCTACAAATGACTACGTGGACCAGTCACAGGGTGCCACGTGGAATGAGATAGCAAGAGAATCAGGGAGGAGACCCCTCAGAACGGCGATCGGTGGTCAGTTGCCCAGTGGCCATCGCCCCCCAGAGCGGTTCCTAGATAAGCGCCTGGAAACAGGGTGTGTGAAGTGATTAGGCATCGGTTGGTCGGTGGAAAGTTATGAGGCGCCGCTCGCGCGAGGAAAGTAATAAGGTATCGAGCGGTCGGTTGAAGGTAAGGCATCGATCGATCGGTGGGGTTGCTTGCTAACACGCAGTTAAGCTGGGACCCAGGCTCCCGACTAGAGCGTTACGCACGCACCTCGCATGATTCCAGAAACACATCGGTCATCGGTCATGACGAGGTGACATCGTCACACAGCAGGGCGACGAGAGATCGCCAACAGGGTATGACGAGGGGACATTGCCCAGGGTGATTCAAGCTACGTGACCAGAACAGATGAGATAGATTCTCAGAAGGGACCAGTGATCAGTAGAGCGCCAAGAAGCAGGGAATGGCCTTAGTCATGAAGCGTCCATGCATGAGGCTGGGAACACACAGTTAGGTGCAGAGGCCTGTTGGGACGAAAACCCATCAGGGTCAGAATTTCCCGGAGAGGAAGCATGCGTGGCACGTAGACCATGAAGGTACTCCCAGAGCAGTTGGCGCCAGAGATTAGGAAGGGCAGGTGGGCACGAAAATCAAGGGTACACAGAGGTACCCACGTGGCCTTCCCTGGCAGAGTTTGCACTCAAGTAAGGAAGCCTGCACATGCAAGATGGCCCAGAGAGAGTGGGTGATGGCAGTGCAGGAATACTCAAGTGAGCCCTAGAGGTAGCCAAGAAACCTCAAGAGTATATGAGGGGCAGAGGAACGCTACACCAGGTACGCAATACGTAACCCAGACACTCAGTTTTCGAACTCAAGAACACTGAGGACACACACAAGAGTCTCACAAAGAGATTCAGAGAGATCTTTGGTGTTCCTGTCGCCTGACTTGAGCGTTGGAGCTACAACGGCCGCTAGAGGCGCCGTCTGTGTGTTTTGCAGGCATCGATTGGAGTTCCGGTGAGGGTTCTTGGAGCGTTCCTGCAGAACGCGCAGTTGCAGAAGGCTAGACAAAGGAGTGACGAGGCATATACTCCACGTTCGAGTCAACGGCGGGATCAGAAATCAATTTTAGAGATAAAAAATAATTAATTATTATATTGACTAAATTAGATGTTATTTTAGAGACTAAAAAAATTATTGGTTTCTAAATTAGTTTCTATTATTGATAAATAGTTTTTAAATTGGTATCTAATTAGCTATCAAGATTTTTGTTATCAAATTTAGAATCTAAATAATTGGTAGTTAAAACATTGATAGTTAATTAAATACTAATTTAGAAACTATTTATCAATAATAGAAACTAATATTTTTTTAAATTTTTAAAATAGTATTTAATTTAGTCAATATAGCAACTAATTATTTTTAATCTTTACAATTAATTTCTATTTAATGATTTCCTAATAGCGATAGTCCTATACATTGCATAAGAGTCGAAGTCAAATATAATCTAAATACGTCTTCCTCCTTTAATACTCTTTTTAAAGACAAAATCGTATTAAAATTTCGAACTCCAAACCAGACAATATCTTATATATAATTATTAATCATAATGATGTCATTTAACGGACTTAAAGTTGAAACAATATTTTAATAAATTAGTTTTCTCATTTTCTTTTCCAAATAAAGTACATCTGTGTCAATGTCATATATATTACCATAAGCTAATAATAGAGTAATATGGAAGCTTGATTAGTTGAGAAAATTGGGATGACCCCTTGTTGTTCCAAAGAAATAAAAATGGAGTGGCTTTTGGAGTTTGTCTAAGTCACTTCTTTAATTTTGGTGCATTTTTGGAATGTACTTTTTCAAATACACTTAAATAGTATTCATTTATGTATATGATATGATTTGTCCATGTCTTGATGTCCTAAAAAAATAACAGAAACAAAGGTTTGTTAATATTAAATTGAAAAGAGAAAGAATAAAAAGGGTTAATGGAGACGTTTCTGCATTATAATACACAGAATCAGATGTCTCTGTGAGTGATTTGAGGGATTCGTTTTCATATGTCGGTCTTAGCCCAAAAAGAATTTTTCTTATAAAAGTTGAAAAAGTGTTCGACAAAACAAGATTAAGAAACAATAGACGATGAGTCCGAATATGTAAAAACCTATAAGATAATTACAGGACCAATTCTCTTGACCATTCAAAATGTTCCTTCCTTAAGGAAAAAGTTACAAATTGATCAATCAATTTATGTGTTTTTTATTTGCATATTGTACTTTTTATTCAAAAATAATAGTAACATGTATTAAACTCATATCCTAAACTGCAAACTTTTTTTATAAATAAACTATTCCTTTGCTGAAACAGATGTTTGAGAGAAAACTTTCTCAAACATACTCTTAATTTCATGATAGAAAATTATTTTCAATAAAGTTTTTATCCTATACATAATTATTTTAGTGTTATGAAAATTTTATTGGTAAAAAAGTGTGTAAAATATCTTTAGTTCACAGAGAACTAAGGTATCTACAGACAAGAAAAGTGAGACATATTCTGATGCCATGGCTTTCTGATCAGTGGCAGTCCTAGACTACTACCAGTGGTGACTTAGTCAAAAAGGTTATGTTAATGTGTTGAAAATTTATATTTTGATAACTTTATATTAATTAATAATTTCATATTAGTAAACAATTAGTGAGAAATAATTTTTGAATAATAAAATTATGACAATGAGTTATAAATGAAGAAAAATATCATAATAACTTTTTTCAATTTAAAAAATTACCGTTGGCTAGAAATGTCTTGGGTGTATATTGTACATGGTACATCTTCTCCGCTTTATTTATTTTTTCTTTGTCACATATCATATTTATATTTTTTTTTAAATCTTAAAAGTGGTTCTCTCGTTAAAGAACATCAAGGGGAGAATACAAAATAATATTCGTATAAAAAATTTATTTCCTCTTTTACGTAATTGTGAAAGTAACAGAATATATACATTATTTTTTACCATTATTATAGAAGTTATCGTCTAGAAATTGAAGTGATCACCTACAGATTAAATATCCAGTGATCATCTAGGTGATTCTCGAAGAGTTGTTTTAAATTGAATTGACAAAAATTTTATTAAGAAGAAAAATTTAAATATAATTTAATTTTATAAAATAAATTTATATATATATATATATATATATATTATAAATATTATTATATTTGGTTGATATGAGTTCTCTATTACATTCTTATTACATTCTTTTTTCATATCAAGATGTTAAACTATATAAATATTTATAGATAATTAGATAATAATTGTAGAATAAATCATGTAATAAATTTAATAAATTTTTATTAAATAAATTTTAAATTACTTTAATACTATATATATTAAATATTAAATTTTAAATTTAATTCACATTATTGACTTATAATTAAAATAAAATTTTAACTCTATTTATGTTAAACATTAAAAATCTTTCTAATCAATTACAAATTCTCCTATACATACTAGACAACTCAAAGATGAAAAAACAACGTCATTCTTAGCCAGAATAATTTCTCATTCTACTTTTTAAAATGTTTTCTACTTAATCTTTTCTTGTATATATTTTCCTCTACTTGTTTCTTCTCAATTTTATTTTTTAACATGTCATCACATTTGTATAATTTAATATTCATTTATTTTGTTGATTGTGACAAGGTAGAGTACTAATTATATTAAACTTAATAGTCACAACGATAAATCTAGAAGTTTATAATTTAAACACTTCTCAAATTATTTTGTAATGTATATAGTTCTTCTAAATTCAGAAGACAAAACCAATTTATGGTGTTTTCAGTGATTACTCATTGAGTCAGTATTATTCTTAAAAAATAAATATGTAGTTATTGATGTCAAAATATTAAACATTGTACTATTATTCAGTATTCTGACTGACATATCTAAATGGTTAAAAAAATAATTAACAAAATTAAGTTGTTAAAAATTTAAATAATATATTCTTAATTATAATTTACATGTTAATTTTAGTTCAACAATAATAAAATTTATCACAGTATAAATAGATATAACAACCAAAATAAGATAAATATATATGTTATTATTATGTAAATTTATTTGAACATTAAAACACATTTTACAGACGTCTCATTTAAAATAGAAAACAAGAAACGAAGTCCAACTAAAACACGAATGAGTGAATAATTTAACGGATAATCCCTTTATACAAGAAATTGTAATATACGTTAAGTTTGGATGCATTACTTTTCTCTTTTGTTTAAAATCATAGGAATAAATTACTATATAAAATTTGTTGAGCTGAATTCAAACTCCAGAGTTTGTTCTAAGTGAAACGAATTCAACTTTGACATCCTTTCTCCCTTATGAAATTCAATGATGGTGATGCATTATCATGTGTGTCACAAAACCACTCTCATACCAACCTTCATCAAGATCATTCTATCAACCTTTTGAGCAACTATTCAAAATTCCCCTGTGGTGGAAATCAAGGAAGATTTGTTTTCTCCAATGAACATGTTCCAACACAAAAATCCATATATACCCATTTAAGTCAAAAATCTGTCGTACTGCAAATTGTCCCATTTCACTTTCTCTCTATCAACAACTTGTTTTCCTGACTCTAGCATTTCGTCACCTAAGGACGCTGGGATGATGAATGATGACGAAGAGACTCAAAAGCAATAAACCATTACATGATTAGGTACTGCTCCTATGAACTAGGTGGTAATAGGGTTTGCAAAATAAATGACATAAAATTATTGAAAGAAAGAGAAATAGAAAAAATATAAACAAATTTATTAAATCAAATATGCTACTGATATATAAAAGATAATATATTAACAAACAGAACTGATTTCAATGATAAAAAGAATAGAATAACTAGTTATATATAGTAATCAATCCCCTACATTTTATAATAAATTTGTATATTTTTTATACAATGAAAGAAGAAATAGGATAAAAAAATGTAATGAAAGTGCAAACTTTAATTTTTTTTTGATAATATTGTTTTAAACAGCAATAGTACTGCACCATTCCTTGAATAATCACTAAAACCAGAGTGTATTGGTCCTTAATAATTTTTCTACACTACTTTTTTACCCCTATAGTACCCATTATAATAGGTTATTCAACTATAAAAATACAAAATGAGAAATAGAGATGAAAAAGAGAAAGAGAAGGTGTTTTTATAATAGTGTGTAAAGAGAAAAAATAATGATTGTTAATGTCCTTTATTACAACTTAATTGTCCAACCTTATTTTTGGTTCAGTGCAAGCAAGTCTCTTCAATTGAAAAGAAAATAAAAAAAGACTTTGTTTCCTAATATTGGTTTTGTTCCAATCCATAGTGCAGTGGCACACTAGGGTTTGTTCGAAGTGACGCGGTTGCGCTATGAAGTGAGAAAGGACACACTGAGTACAAGTGTGCAAAGATAAGAAGGAATTTTAAGAAAGTTAGTGCCGACAGTGCAGAGTTTCAGCATCTTTCTTAATCAATTGCTGCACATAATGACAAACACTGATAGAGAAGAACTGCTTCAAGTTCCAATGTCACTTTATAAGCTCTTCCATGGAATTTCCTGCAAATGTGACCATCAGTTCCAAGTCATGCATTCCAGGCTTAATATTCTTAATGAGAACAAGAGTGGCGTGTTTGACAGTGATAATAGAATTGAAGGGCTGCATGTATATATTAAGAGGTTAGCTTAATATTGTTGGAGAAATAAGAATTAATTCTCCTCTTGTAGATATAAAATAACACTGAATAATGCAATAACAAAATAATAGAAAATAGAGTAAAATAGAATAATAATTCTGAAAATTTTTAACGTATTCTTAATTTGAAAAATAAAAACTCACGAGACTTAATCAAGAAAATCTTTCTATTATGAAATACTATGAAAGTAGGATTACAATATTTGTTTCTCACACTCAGTAAGGATAACACACAATCTCAACCAACAATAATGGAATACACTGTCTTTTTAGTCTTTCACTAGAATTTTTAATTTCACACTATGATGGATATTTATTCTATCTATGTTTCTCCCTTGTTTGTCTTTCTCTTCCTTATAAGTTCCCTTTATATAGAGAATGAGAAGAAGACTTCTTCATAAATAGATAATAGATAATTAATGTTTTTCGTATTTTCAAGATATCTTAAAAATATTATATTTAACTTTCTAGGCTAAGCTTCAAAGTCTTCAAAAAAAGATATAATTCCAAGACTTTAGAATGACCATTTATTGAATATACTTAATTGATCAATTACCAATATTTATTGGTCATGATCTCTCACTAAATTAAGGAGAGATTCCTAAATTATATATATCAAATGTTATTATTTATAGAATCTCAACACCTTTCACATTAAGGTTGTTATTAATTGTGTGTGAGACTATATAATGGATAATTTGATAATAACCTAATAATAAGTTAGTTTTGAGAAAGTCAACAAACTTTCATTAATATAAACTCTAAATGACTTTAATATTATATTAAGTAGTTAATTTAAAGTTTAACTTAATCTTATAAAATAAGATTTACACACACTTATCTATTATAAAATATTATAATATCTAATTTATTTTACAAGTAGATCTCAAACAATGTACCTGATGTATAGATTCTTCAATTTCATCATATCCCCCACAATTATTTATTCCGGGAAAATGTAGAAGTTAGGTCAGAACACATATATATTAGATGGGCAAATCAGAATTGTAGTTTGCAGAGTGAATTAAGATAACTTAAAAAGAAAAATAAAAAATCCAATGGAAACAAAAAGGTTAGGGAATCGAGTGCAACGGCCATGCATGGTGCATTAGTCAGAGGGATTTTCTTCCACTTTGGAGAAAACAATGATGAGTGGTTGTCATAAGAAAATTCTCCAAATGGATGGACTAAAACAAAAAATGAACAAGCGTGTGGGGGACAAAGGGTTTGAACATGTGCCAGATATTTGCCACCTTCAATGGTTCTAATACGCGTCCAAAATTCCACTCTTGCAAACCAACTATCATCTAAACCTCCAACTCACCATTAATTGAAAAGCTGCTTTTCGATTTTATATTACCTTTATCAACTTTAAAGTATGCACTTTTCTTTTTCATAAATTCCTCACATACGGTTTAACTACATGTGCCACACACTTCCACTCACCACCACTTCTTTGACTTCTCTATTTAACCCATTATTTCTTTTCTCTCTAACTATCATGAATTCCACAGTTAATGCCTTTTCTTTTCTCTCTACTTAATCCAAACTCTTATAAGTAGTGCCAACCCAAACCAACCACACCAACTATCACCACAGAAACAAAACACACCTTTCTTTCTCTTTTTCCTTTTTCCTTTTTCCTTCACAAAACCTCCCAAACATGAATCCTGATCAGTTTCAGAAAAACAACATGTACGTAGAAACCCCAGAAGCTTTTGGTGAAGGTGGCAAAAACTTCGACGACGATGGACGGGTCCAAAGAACCGGTATACATACACACACAAAACACATTAACTATCACAAAACCCGACACACACATATACGTATGACGTACTCATAGTGTCATACATATAATATTCTATACCGTATCAGTGTATAAAATGTTTGATGTTATCATGTAATCATAAAGTCTCGTATATTATCAGTTTGATTTCTGATTAAGTTTTACATTGGATTTCGTGAAAAGTAAACTCTGATTACGGTTGTGTTTGAAGGAACATGGATAACTGCTAGTGCTCATATCATAACGGCAGTGATAGGATCTGGAGTGTTGTCACTTGCATGGGCAATTGCACAGATGGGTTGGGTGGCTGGCCCGGCGGTTCTCCTTGCCTTCTCTGGCATCACATACTTCACATCCACTCTTCTTGCAGACTGTTATCGTACACCTGACCCTGTTCATGGCAAGCGAAACTACACATATTCCGCCGTTGTCAAATCCGTCTTAGGTAAAAAAATCAAACTTCATGACATCCATGCAATTCAACTAATAGGGTAGTTGTCAGGTAGATTTTTTAACTCTGAAATGAGAAGAGGTTCTTTGACACTTGCGTAAAGTGAATGTGTTTTACTGTTTAGGACGTTAAGTACCACCACCCTTCTGAAATTAGATCATCCAATCTCAAATAACTTTGCTAATTTCACTCGATTTTTCCACATATGAACTCATAGATGATTTGGATGAACAAGAAAACTTGTCAATAAATGCAAGTAGCACCGACTTGAAACTTTAATGTTTTGCGTAGGTGGGAGAAAATTCCAGCTATGTGGATTAGCTCAGTACATAAATCTTGTCGGTGTAACTATCGGATACACAATAACGGCTTCAATCAGTATGGTGTAAGTAAATACTATATAAAGTAGTATATTATTTATAGTATTATCCAAACTTTGGACTGTGAGATAAGAAATTGTGGTTGGTTAATCAGGGCGGTGAAAAGGTCGAACTGTTTTCACAAACATGGTCACCATGTCAAGTGCTTCACGTCAAACAACCCTTTCATGATCTTCTTTGCGTGCATTCAAATCGTGCTTAGTCAGATACCAAATTTCAGCAAGCTCTGGTGGCTTTCTATCGTTGCAGCAGTCATGTCTTTTGCTTATTCTTCCATTGGACTCGGGCTCTCTTTTGCTAAAGTTGCAGGTAAACTAGTAACCATAACTCGAACTAAAAAACAAAGTAAATTACTATATAGTAATGATTTTTTTCACTTGATTACATTAAATATGTTACAATGATTATATAATAAGAAGAAACGTATATGCATGTGTTGGTGAATGGTGAAGGGGGTGGAGATCCTGTACGGACAAGCTTAACTGGGGTGCAAGTAGGAGTAGATGTTACAGGATCGGAGAAGGTGTGGAGGACCTTTCAAGCTATCGGTGACATTGCCTTTGCTTACGCTTATTCTAACGTTCTCATTGAGATACAGGTAAGCAACTAACTCCTATTCTCTTCTTCTTATCAAACATATATATTGCCTCCCGTTTTGCATGCATAAACCAGTGAGATCAAATCATGTCCATATTTTGTAAATATAAGTAATCTTAACAAATAAATTATAGATCAATAATCTTTTTACTGAAATGTTAACTTTAAGAAAATGGGGAAATTTTGAAAGATCGTAAGTGCCCGTTATCAAAGTAACAATTTTTTTGAAAAAAAAAAAATTCTTTGGAGAAATGAGAGATACACAAACTTATGTAGGATCCTACAGAGGTCTCTTAAAACGGTTTTTGAACCAACCGAGTCTAATATAAATTGGATAATGATTTATGCACAATATTCTTAAAAATCTCCTGAGATACCCCTAGAATTAGAATAAAAGTTATAGATTTATAGGTTATATGATGTGTGATAAGAGGAGAGAGAATTAGAAGAAAAAATAAGTATTTAATAGATGTATCATTTTATATATATGTTTTATAATTAACCGTTAACTAGTTAGTTGGGACAAGATATCATATAGCATTGGCACGTTTTTTGTCAAATGCAAGTCATTACTTATCCCTTAAAGTGGTAGAATCTATTCTAGATAGAAACTAAAGATTCTTAATCTTTTTGTATCAATTTTTTAGCGGAAAGCACTCAATATAATGAATGTCTTTTTAACCAAAAAGTCATTATTCTATGATGGGAAAGATGCCAAGTCAAACTATTGTTATCTTCGCATGGATGTTCGGCGTTTATTTGTAAACATTTACCACTTGCCTGTAGTTAGTGCATCACTAAAAAGAATCATTTATACTGTTTATGAAAAAGTAAGGACTAACTTGTAAAAAAAATTCTCTTGACCGATATCACGTCAAATAAGTTCGAAATATAATATATAAGTATTTCATTAAAGTTGAGCTAAATATAAATTTATTTCCTAGTGTGAACATATTACTTAGCCTTTGGCAAAACAAATCTGACACAAAATAATAAGTTTTGTATATGGGACATTTGTTAGTGTTTGTGCATGTAGTATAAGACGAATTATCTGTTTGTTTTCTACCTATCATTTAGGGTAGGTGATGACATTTTGGTTCCACCCCATCAAATTGGGGACTAAATATATAATTGCAGGATACACTGAAATCGAGCCCTGCGGAGAACAAGGTCATGAAAAGAGCAAGTTTGATTGGCATCATGACTACAACCTTGTTTTATATGCTATGTGGCTGCTTAGGTTATGCAGCATTTGGAAACGATGCACCAGGAAATTTCCTCACTGGGTTCGGCTTCTACGAGCCATTTTGGCTCATAGACTTTGCTAACATCTGCATAGCCGTGCACTTGGTTGGGGCGTATCAGGTAAACGACTACAGTCAAACATATTTCCTACTAGTGAGTTATTCAATGGCATACGTGTATTTTGTTCATGGATGGTGTTTGTTGTCAGGTTTTCTGTCAGCCCATATTTGGGTTCGTAGAGAACTGGAGTAAGGAAAGGTGGCCCAACAGCCAATTTGTTAATGGGGAGCACGCAGTGAACTTCCCATTGTGTGGAACCTTCTGTGTGAACTTTTTCAGGGTGGTGTGGAGAACAACATATGTTGTCATCACTGCTTTGATAGCTATGCTGTTTCCATTCTTCAATGACTTCCTAGGACTAATTGGTTCACTCTCCTTTTGGCCATTAACCGTTTACTTCCCCATAGAGATGTACATTAAGCAGTCAAACATGCAAAAGTTTTCCTTCACATGGACATGGCTCAAGATCTTGAGCTGGGTTTGCTTGATTGTTTCGATTATTTCAGCAGCTGGCTCCATTCAAGGCCTCGCTCAAGATCTCAAGAAATACCAGCCCTTTAAAGCCCAGCAATAATTATTTTCTGTCACTTTTTAATAACTGTAAGCATGTGAATGGGATAATGTATTGTTATCAAGTGCTTATAAAAGAAAGAATATAACACCTATTTCCACTGTATAAATGTCGGGAATAATTCCAAAATGTATGAAAGTCTGTTGTATCATTTAATGCAGTAATCTACATACAGTACATGCATAATATATACCCACCCACTCGATTCAGTGGAGTATGCACTGGGCTTGTATCTACATTAAACGCATTTAAATAGCACAGTACAAATTCTGGACTGAGGAGACTCATTCACTAACTGGTCAAGAAATCCTGTAATGGCACAAGCATAATGATGAAGTTGCTGTGGACAACTATCCCTAACCGTGATTCACAAGTCAGTGGAAAACAATCTAACCTTCAGATGGCAAGACCAATCCATGTGGAACCAACCATTCTAACAAACTCCATTCTCAACTGTCATAAATATATTCCATGTCAATCAAATCCAATTGATATTTCCAACTATTTTGCATGTATATTTATATCAGCAATATAAATAGAAGAATTCAGTAAAACAAATTTTAATACGATGCATTCCGGTTAGATGGTAACTTATGTTTAGGTAGGTTAGTACACGAAAAAATGGTGAAAAAATAAGGTGGATAGAAGAAATAGGTGGGATATAGAAAATTGTCATAGAAGAATTGAATAAAACAAATTTAATATGGTGCGTTCAGATTCATTTATTACCTTTCGCGTGGTTTGGTATAAGAGAAATGGTGAAGCGGAGAAGGAATACTCCCTCATCGTATCTGTTGCCTTGTAAGATTAATGTCTTATGTACATAGAATACGAAATATTTAACGAGTAAAATATGTTTACATTTAAACTAAAATGTCATAATTTAATTCCTTGATGTTTGATGTCCGCAGTAACGGGTATTAAATTAGATACGGATACATTTGATAAACTCAAATTATTTAACATTAACAGAAATAGTTATCTTGAAATCAAATTTAGATTAAATTATTAATATATTTAGATACTTTAACAAAATTTGATTATTTAAATTAACTTTCTAAAATAAAAAAATTCAAACATGTTTCTTCTTTTCTTATTTTTCGGCAGACAAACAACCCATTACCTTGGGGTACTAGGATTTTCATCCACTGTTAGAGGATAGAGTGCTTCTTCCTGCACCTCTACACCTCTATAAGTTCTTGTCTCACCTCATAAATTTTTGTATTTTACAAATGTACTTTTATAAAAAAAAAATTAAAATATAGTTTATATTCTGAATTATATTATTTGAAAGTTTTTTTTCAAATTTATAATTAGTTTTTCGATTATGTAATTTGAAAGTTTATTTTGATTCGTGATTAGCTCCGGATTATATAATTACATGATCCAGAACATATCTTAATTACATAATTCATAAGTTATTCTCAAATTCAAAAAATACTTCTAAATTATGTAATCCAGAATACCATTTTTATAAAATATATTTCGCATTACATAATCCGTAAATTATTTCCGACCGGATTCAAGATTAACTTTCAAATTATGTAATTCAAAATATATTTTTCTTTTAATTTGCTTCCAGATTCTATAAATCCAAATAACACTTCCAGATCTGAATATATCTTTCAAATTATATAATTCAAAATATAGAAGATGTGAGCTTTTAAAGATTAATTTATTTTGTTACAAAAGGACAAAAAGATATTTTCACATTTAATGCAGGATGGCACAAGAACATATAGAGATGCAAGAAGTATTCTACAATATATGTTTTGGCAAGCTAATGATAGGACATGCCAAAACAATTTATTTTGGATTGTTTCTTCCTGCACCTCCATATGTTCTCCTGCCACCCCATACTAAACATGAAAATACTTTTTTATTCTTATTATACCCCTCCATATTCTGAATTATATAATTCAAAAGTTAATAATGAATTTAGAAATAACTTACAGATTATATAACTCAAAATATATTTTTTTAAAAATAGTATTCCAGATTTTTGAAAATATCAAAATTTATGAAAGTGAGAGGAGAAGATAGAGATGGAGGAATAACCGTTCTTTATTTTGACACTAAGAAAAATGTGTCTCCCACCTTTTACTATTTTCCCACCAAGCAGCAAAGAAATAAACAATTACCGGAAGATGCAGCAAACACAATCCATTAGCAACGGGTTACTACTACACGGAAGGCTGACTGAAACTTAATTGATTGTTTCTTAAATAAAACAACTTCAAAACATTCCCTTTCTCAGCTCTTCAACTAGATTTCTCACTCAGATCTAAGCAAGGAAAAAGGTAACGCCCATGTTAGAAGAAAGTCGATTTCATGCAAAGGCGATAAAGTTTTCATTCAAAGTCGACTTCATGCAAAGTTGACAATATATAATGTCAAAAACATAACATAACTTCTCATTACATAAATATCTTCTATATTAATATTTACGTTTTTAATTATTATCATATAATACTAAATAACTAAAAAATATATTAAAATAATAAATAAAACAAAATTATTAATAATAACAATATTTATTTTACTTTCCATTCATTTCCTCTATCTTTCACCTAATCCAAAATACTTCACTTTTACTCATTTTAACTTTTTCTTTTCAGTCACTTGTCGTCTTCTAATCCAGATAAGGCATTAACATCTCAGGATCATGGTAATAGTTGAACTAGTGTATTGTGCAGCAGATCAAATGATTGTAGAGAAGAGAGAATGATTGTATCTTCTTTCTTTTGGCATTGTCCAAATGCAGGGAAGAGTCAGATAATTTGTATTGAGCTAAAGATACCAAGAGACGTTGAAACCCTTGTGATAGCTTATCTTCTACAAGCCTCAAAATAGTGCTCATTCACTTGTCCTAGGTTTTCTGTGATCGAGAAGGCTCTTGCACATTATGAAATCTATTAAACATAGGTTGTAACTTTTGGAAAAGTCAAACCAAATAAATGCACATAGAAGCACAGCGCGGGCATAGTCGTATTTCTATAGGATAATATTTTACAATTAATACCACATGCCTACTAAACATTAAGACAGGAAGAAAATTAAGCAGAAAAAAGCTCAATTACAACTTCCAGACAAAAGAAACAATGTATTAATACATTACCCAAATAGAGTTCAACCAGACTCCCTCTCACTCATTACAAATGCCTGAATAAGACTTTGAGCTGCATGAGTCTGCTCTGGGGTTCCGGATATTATAATTTTAGTTTCCACAGCTCCAGGCTTTGGATCAGTTATAGTAATATTTGCATCAGAGATCTGTGTAGATCACATCGTAAATGTCAAATTCGTAAAGAATTATAGAATAATATCATCAATAATCTCACCATCCAAAAAATTATGTTCCAATTAAAAGGGGTTAACAATATTTTCATTGTTCTTGTTTACTGCTATCATGTTGCATTGGATTAGAGACTAGGATTTCTTTAACTTGAATGGCTAACTGGCAGAAAAATAAGCAATTTCTCGCATTAAACAATGAAAGGATTCAGTGTATCAAAAATGTAAATCATCCAAAGGACCAAGATCGCTTAATTTTAAAATAGATGGACTTAATTGCCTAAAAAACCTAGAGGAACCAAAATCACCCAATCCAAACAAATAACAACAAAAGTCTTGTACCAAAAAGGGATTTCAGCTACATGGCTACACACGGAAAACATGAGGGTCCAAAAATGAAAGTTTGTCTTTTATCCTCTAGTTTCAAAAGACGTCCCTTTTCGTGTTCCTTGAGCATTGGTAAACACAAACGTATGCAAGAAAGTATTGGTGCGGTGTGGATTCATGTATGGCCAAGTGGCTTAATTAAAGTGTAAAGCACTAAAATCATCTAACACCAAAATATAACCACCAGGTCTAACCATCAGATAAAATCTACAAAATTAACACTGATAATGATTAGATGCAGAGGGTTCACCTGAAGTATTTGTTTCAGGCATTCACCATCTTCCCCGCA
The DNA here is from genome assembly GCA_013389735.1 of Phaseolus lunatus. Lineage (NCBI taxonomy): Eukaryota > Viridiplantae > Streptophyta > Magnoliopsida > Fabales > Fabaceae > Phaseolus > Phaseolus lunatus. The sequence goes on along the minus strand of CM023865.1, from coordinate 7,849,040 downwards.
TATTACAGGCACCAGTGCTCGAGGAACAACAACTTCAACAGTGGTACTTGTGATAATTGGTTGGCTCCCCCTGCAAGGGAGAAATAACCTCAGTATTGAGATAGAGAGAACAAAAGACAATTTGAAAATTAAAATGAAAATAATGAAGAAAACAAGCTTATTGACAGTGATGATGTGATAGACTAGACACACCCTGCAAATCCTGAAATTCTTCTAGGAGGACCTCCTGGATAGTCTGGCAAGCCAATGCGTGAGCCACCTTCAAGTACCCCCTAGAAATCAGACATCCAACACAGGTAGGCATATCAGTGCATAAAGAGAGCTTCTATAAAACATTATGGCTTCTCAGTTCTCAGAAATCCAAACTAAATATTGCAATGTCATTCCTTCTTAAATTTTACATTTGGAAGATACAGACCAGCTAATTTGGCCTGGACACTTGGATGTTAGTCCAAAGTCCAGACTTCTACTCTTCTATTTACTGGTATTTATCTGAACAAAGCTTATATCAGCCTCTGGCTGAAGCCTGCCCATTGCCCCAAAAATAAAAAATAAAATTTCTGCCAGGTATTGATCTGTGTTGCAACTCCTAGCATTGTAAATAAACAGACTTAAGATTTATTATAACTTCTAAAACTGTAAAAGAAATTATTTAATTTTGTTTGTATCTCTTTAGTAATTATGCAAGTCACAATTGAAAGAAAATATTTTATAAAATAAGCACCTTTAAACAGTTCAGAATTAAAAAGTAATACATACCTTCACTTCAAAAAAAATAAGTTTTATCGAATATATTACACTTACATATAATCATAAATTTTCATTTTGAAGCCAACCAAGCCTGTAAGATCACTCCTCCCTCCCTAATCCATTTCAATTTGATTTTAACAACACCAACTTCAACATCTAGCCCAAGTGTTTGATGGTAATTTAAATGACATGCAGATACAGTAGTGTTTAAGCCAAAATTGGTACAAAAAGGTAGCAAGAGTCCAATACCTGAGAACCCCAAGGCTTCCTTTCAGATATGTGAGGAGGAATGCCTGGTCTATGCATATTATTCAAAAAGGGAGGGCGGTCATCAAGATGAAAACCCGCATGAGGAGGTGGAGGACCCAGGTCAGAATACATCCCAGGAGGTGATAGTCCCCGCCTTCCTAAATAAGGTGGGAATGGAGGAAGTTGATCCATAAATAGAGGATTTGAAGGATAATTGACAGATGGATGTGAATCACGAAAGAAATGATGTTTTAATCTAGTGGTTATTTGCATAAGAGCATCATGCACTGCCTCAATTTCTCCATTTACCTGTCAGAAAACAGAAAAAACATTAAATAGAATTAGAGGGTAAAAAAAAGTCTAAACTAATAAACACCAATCACCAAGCATGTGTGGTTCCAATTAATGAAATTAATGTCAGTACCATGAAATCAACAAGTTAATCCGACTGCTCATTTTGAAAACTACAGGAATTCACAGTATGACCGCATTCACTGTAGTTTTTTCCCTGCTAAATCTCAATTGTTCTATTCTGTTATAAATTTATGAATCCAAGGAGTAGTTTTATTAAATCATTAAATAATATCAAGATATAATATAGCAACATTATTATGTAAATAATAACCTTATAGGATAACTGGAAGAACTACACACCAAGATCAAACTCAGTAAAAACTGCACCTGAATTACTTCTTCATCCTCTGAAGCACACTTTGGAACCTTATCCTTTCCTAATATACGGATATGGGCCCCTGATTTCTTCCTCATTTCAGTTATGATGGAACCACCCTTGCCGAGGAGACAACCTATTTGATTGGAAGAAACAAGAAACCTGGCTAACATAGTATGTTCTTTGGCATCAGGTATAGGCTTGGCTATTCTAGTTTGCACACGAAACACAGCCTCTTGCACAGGGGATACTCTATCATCTGGGTGCTGCAAATATTAATATAACTTAAATGAAAAACAAACACGGTTTCATTACAATAGCTCAGATGAGAAAATGGAAAACTCAAACCATACCGCTGGACCAGATATAACAATAACACAGTCCTCTGAATCTGGAGGGCTTTCTACAATCTTGATTTCACTTACGGTCTCTTGCTGCAGTGCCTTTATGATTGTTCCACCTTTACCAATTACATTTCCTACCCTTTCCACAGGACACAATAAACAAAAAGTAAGCATTTCCTGTAGAGGTCTCGTGCGACCGTGAATGGCACCTTCATGAAACTTGGAAATCAATTGAGGGGCTGAATGAAAAACAGAAATATCATGGGCAGTAGCAAAAGGTACTCCTTGACCACCAAAAGAACGGCTGTGTGATGGGAATTGTCCAGATGAATGAGAAGGCCCATTAAAATTAGTGGACAATTCATGATCCCGTGGTGGATTTTCCAATAGCTGATGAGAAACAGATTGAAGAGCTTTCCTGACAACATCTACTCCTCCCGAGATCTACATCATCGCATAGTAATAATAACAAATAAGCACTAACATAACAGGTCTTATAATGAGTAATAATAAGAAACAATCACCAACATGGCAGCTATACAGCCCTTTTCTGCACATCAGCCTCAGATTATGTGTAATTCAAAATGCATATGATGTCAAGTATCAATCAAATTAACTTCAGGTTCAAAAAGTTAATTTAATAACATTTGACAAAGCAGACATTCCAGCCAACCCGTTAACCCTTTTCAAATTAGTGTCACAAACATCTCTACCTGAACTATCTCATCAGAAGCTGATGCACACGCTGGAAGTTTGTCTTTAGGAAGGATCCGAATATGTGCCCCACTCTCAGCTGCCATTCTCTTAATCACACTACCACCCTTTCCTAGGAGGCATCCAACTTGAGTAGTAAGAATAAGTAACCTAAAAACAAGGGAAGAAGATTTATTACTTTCCTCGTCCCCTTCACTAGTCTCCTCTACTCCCTCAACCATTCTCTCAAAAACTAGTGATATAGCCTTCCGAATGGCTGAATTTCCCTTCTCGCTAGGAGAATCTTCAACGATAACAGAACTTTTATCTTCTTTCTCTTCATTACCATCACCATCACCACCATCCTTCTCATCCCCCTTTCCCTCGACTCCAGCATCATCATTGTTAACCTCCCTTACCTGCTCTGCATGATCTTCTTCAGTTTCTTTATCAGAACCTGAGATAGTGATAACCCTTTCATCACACCCAGGTATAGCTTCCTCAATCTTGACCTTCACACCAGTTTCTTGCCGAATTTGTGAAATGATGGCACCACCTTTGCCAATAACACTGCCGATTCTTGAAACGGGACAGAGCAAACGGAACACGGCACTCCCTGGAGAAACATCCAACGACGAAAAACCACCAGATGATTTTTGGCGTTTCCCTTTCCCGTTGGGCTCTGCATTTGGCCTCTTAGAAGACGCCATTGGAACTGACACAAGTCCAAAACAATGACAACACTATTCTACATCAGTTTAAAGCTAATTAACAATATTATAAACATGTATCTACAAATAACAAAGTGTTAATAACATATCCTGTGAAATTATTCAATCACAGGAGTCTGTGAGGTTATAGAGTTAACATAAGCAAATAAAATACGAAGAAGAATAAGAAAAATTACAGTGTCAATCTAGGTATGTTCCCCACCTTCCAGAACCCCACCGAAACAAAACAGCGACGGCGTCGATGATGAACGGCAGAGAACGACGGAAATGTGTTGCCAAACAATTCTCTCTCTGCCTCTGCACTGTGACCTAAGCAATCAGTAAGTTCTTGCAAGTTAAAAGTGCGAACGGGCCACTTCAAATCGTAGAGCCCAAAATCATTAATTGGGCCACTGCTTTTGGTTGCTAGAGATTGGCAAATTCTTCCCACACCCAACATTTTTTAACCTACACCCAACTCAATTTTAAAATTTCGAAAATACCCTTTATTTCGGAAATGAAAATTCATGATTAAAAATAATACATTCCGAAAAAATAGACTTAGAAGAGATTATTGTGTTTTATAAATAAAAATTTTGAAACAAAAATCAAAAGTCCATTCCGGATAAAAAAATCCACAATACAAAAAATTCGTTCCAGAAAAAATAATTCAAAAACATATTTCGGAAAAGGGGGCCTGGAATGTATATTTATATGTACTCCATTTTTTAAAGGGTGTTTTCGTCTTTTCCACTGAAATTAGGTGCAGTGATATGGTGCAGGAAGCCATTTCCCTAGAGATTTCGCCCAACTGTTTGTAAATTTATTTGGGCTGGGTTCTTCTGGCACCCATAAGTTCTATAATTCCACTTATGAAAAAAGTTAAAATCTTTGAAGATTTGGTTACGGGAATATGTTTGTTTGTGGAAGTGTTAGTGCATGAATTGAGTTGTGTTCGCAGTAGATCGTAGTGATCGTGATAGTTGAAAGTGATTTTTTACGTAACTTTTTGTTTATGTGAATTGTGTAAACCAGTTAATTTATGGATTATATAATCTAAAATTAATTAAAATATTTATATGTTTTTTGAATTAGACAATTTATAACTTAGATAAAATATTTTAGATTAGTCAATAATCCATAATGAAAGTTTATATTATGAATTTAGGAACAAGTTAATCCATAAGGAATACAAACATTTTAATTATTTCTAAATTTATGATTCAAAAGTGTTCTCCAAATTAATAGAATCTAAAAATAATTTTTTAAAAAATACATTTTAAATTATATAATCTCCGAAAGTTTTTCCTACATAATTCATAAGTCTTCTTAGATTATATAATTTGAAAAGATGTTGCTAGTATGTATTTATTTTTTATTTTTAAATACTTTCATTAAATGGATCAATTAAAATTTTCAAAATTTTAGTTTATATAAAAATATTTAATTTTTATTACGTAATCAATTTTTTTAAATGCATATTTGGAAATTTAATTTTAATATTAAAATTTATAAAAAAATCATTAGTTAGCTTTAAAATATTTAAGAACTTAAAATTTTTAATTACATGGTTTTAATGGTTAAACTAACAAATATTGATACATATTATATTCATATAAAGAGAGAAGTGGAATAGTGTAGATAGAAAGGAGAAATAAGAAAGAGTTTTAAAAAAAAAAAGGGAGAGAAAAAAAAACATAAAAGTAAATACAAATAACTCTTTAATTAGAATAATCTTAAAGCATAATTTATGATGCCAATTTTATCATTCTTTGTATAGTTATGTTTGGAAACCACCAGCATCGTATATGTGAAATTTTGTAACAAAATATTAATATTAAATAAGGAAGGATAAATATAGGACAAAATCTTATTATTTATTACTTTACCTGTGAAAAAAACACACACACACACAGATATATATATATATATATATATATATATGTATATAAATACTGCAACTAAATTTAGCTAAACAATAATATCTCAATCTTAAAATTTTATTGGATAGACCCAAGTCCTAGTTGATACATTAAAACAATATAATGACACGTGTTTACTTATAGTATCTGATTTCCTTAATTAGATAAGTTAAGACTATTGCCATATGGATACACATATTCACATATAACATATTATCATAAATTGAAACTAAATGTATGTTTGCTTCAAGATATCTCTTATTTACAATCACAAATATGAGCAGATTTTTCATATTTTTTTATGAAATCACTCTAAATTTAATTTTCTAAATTTTCACACATTCAAATTACTCAAAATTCATTTCTTTAAATCCTCTAAATACAATAATGAATGAGAAGATATATTCTTAATAGAGATTTATGTAAACTATAATTTATCCATTTTTATGATATATATATATATATATATATATATATATATATATATATATATATATATGCGTTAAGTGCTTTATCGTTAAGAACTACTTTGGTGTGAAATCATTAAAAAAATTATTTTTATAGTTAATGAATATGTTCTTAAATTGTTTTTAGAAATATTAAAATTTAACTAAATGTATAAAATCACAGTATAACTTGAAATTTAATTTTTTTTTATGTCTTTAGTTTAGGTTATCAACGGACATAAATTTTAGTTTATTAAATGAAAATTTATTTGTATTAAAAATATTTTATTTTAAAATAAATAATTTAGTAACATTTGTTACAAAATCATTATATTAATAAATTTTTTATAATGTTGTATCTATTAAAAAAATGTTGTTAACAGTTTGTAGTGACATTTTTAAAATATCGTCTTGGAAAAACGTTACCAGAAGTTTATAATAATATTTTTGTTATATTATTTTTTATTAAAACAATGTTACTGTAACATTTTAATAACATTTTGAAAGTGTTACATTCTATTAAAAGAACATTACTAAAATTGTTTAGTGACATTTATATAACTTTATTTTATATATAAATATTGTCCGAAAGTAAGTAATATATAATACCTAGCATAAAAACTTTTATAAAAAAAAAAGTAATATAGGATATACTTAATATTTAATAAACTGTTACTAAATCATATTAATAATGTTTTTTGTGTTTTAGTAACATTACTAAAATATGATATATATATATATATATATATATATATATATTATTTCACTTATTTTATTTTTTAATCAAAATTTGTTTTTATAATACTGAATTTTTTTATACGTGTTATTTTCAATCTTTGACTTTTTTTTATCTTGACTTCTTAATTTCTTAATCTTTAAATTTTCGATAAACGTAGTTATATATATTTTGATTTTAGTTTGAATAAATGATGTTAGTTTAGGATTAGGATTATGTTATATTTAGCTTTATGGTGTTTTTCTATTTATAGTGATTAAATTGGATATTTTGATTGTATGAATAATTAAGTTGGATCCACTATAACTTAATTGCCTTTCTCCTTTAATAATTTTTTTTTTATAAATATTCATGGATAAATTTATTTAAACATATCTTAAATACTATATCTTAAAATTTATATATAATCATTAATCTTTAAGGTGCAAATGACTTAAAATCTCTTTTATCACTTAGCAACTCTTTTTGGTACTAAAAAAATCGAAGAGCCACATTTTCTCACAACTTTTAGCATGTGTTTAACTGTCATTTGTCGATTTTTTTTTTTTTGTATTATTACAATATATATACTATCTTCTAAGAAACCCATGCAATTAAGTGCGAATGATTGTATGTGCAGACATACTCTTAAAAGGTGAGATTTCAAATCTGAAAGGAGACCAAGTAGATATTATGTGCAACCTTTTTATCACAAAACGAATGCATCTGTTTAAGTTACTTAAAAAGGTACCACAGGGGACATCTTTGAAACCAAAAAAAAACATCACGGTGGAGTGTTTTGTTTCTTTATACATTTAATTGTTTCATTGCATTTGGCATCTCACTTGTACAAACCATCGTTTTGTTTGATGTTCAAGCGTTTATAACAGTCCTGCTCTTTAGAAATGGTTAAAATGCATTAATTGTTCATAATGTATCAAAGTTGCAGCTGTGGATCAGAAACCATCAATATCTACAGCTGTTGTTGGATTAGTTTTCTCTTTGTAATGCTTCTGAGGTGTTTAACTTAGTTCTGGAAAGTCTGTGAATCTCAGTGGTTAGGGAGATTTGCTATCATAGGAATAAGATCATTTTTAAAGGTAGAGTTGTGGATCATATTGAAATTTTATCTTTGGCACAATTGAAGGCTTGGTTTTGGGTTTCTTCTAAAGTTTACTCTGTTTGTTTCTCTTTCTCTGACTGGTGTTTTATCCCCCATGATTTGTTTGAATTCAATTTAAGTTCTAGAACTTTATCTCTTTTGTGGACGAATTGGTTAGGTGGAGTACTGACTTTTTTGGGTGTTGGGATGAGTTTTTCTTTATATGTTTTTACTCTCTTTGATTGATATGTTGAACATCTTGGTTTAAAATTTGGCAGTTTGATTCAGTGTTTTTTTTATTGGTTAGGTGGTGACCTTTTTTCTTTTGTTATGATGATTGTTAGGAGAAGTATGCTTTAGTTTCATGATATGTATATGGGTTAGACCATTCTTAAAGGGGTTATATTTATTAATTTTTTCCTACTGATAAAAAAAATATATATTTCAAAAAAGAAATGCAGGTGGATACAACTTTGTGACAGTGATAACAGATTTTGTATTTTTTTTATCGACACATAAAAATAAATACATTAAAAATATTTAAAAAATATTTCAACCTAATAAAAAAAAGTTATATGTTATAGTTCCACTAATACTTTCAAAAAAATATGGACTAACCACCACCAAAAATCTCTCTCTTAACAATATTTTTTATAACTCTATTTTTGTTACAAATAAATTTCTTAATTAGTTAAAGAATTCCACTAAAACTCCGTTTGCTTCAATGAAAAAGAAGTATTTATTGTTTTTCGGACAAAACGTAAATACCAATATAAATAAAGTTAAAAACACACCGAAATCGAAAAAAAAAGTAATCAAAACTTTTTCGCTGGATTGCGAAGAAAGTTGTAATTTACTAAATAAATATATATTTACTTAATTAATTAATTATAATTTAATTTCTTTTCATTTTACACTTAAATTATTATTATTTTTATTTAAAATAAAATTATAATTTAAATAAAAATATAATCAAAATTATTATAAAATAATTATTATAAAATAACATAATTAATCATATCATATATAATAAATTATAATATAAATAATAAAAATAAATATATTTTTTAATAATATATAAATAAATTTATATAATAATTATATTAATTACAAAAAAGTAAAGATAAAAATAATAATGTTATTTGATGTAAAAATAAGTTTTTATCAAATATTTATAATTATAAATATTTAAATAATATTTTAATTAAAATAATTATAATTTATACATAAATTAATCAAATTAATTTTTTAACAATTTTTAGATATAAGGGTAAATTTGTAAACTTATATTTTTATCAATTAAAAAAATATAATTTCAATCACACTTATCACATCACTCACAAACTTTCATAAATTTTCCCTACACTTTCAACTTTATTTACCTTAATCCAAACACCTTAACTTTTTTTATACTTTTCCTTCGAATTATCTCAAATTCACTTTCTCATTTTATACTCTTTCAATATCTATTGTCATATTCCTCTCCTTTATGTTGAGTGTGTTTCAAATGATCTTCTTCATTTATGATTTCTCGATTTTATTGAAAAAGTGGTATATAATAAGGTGTTCCAATGATAAAGTCAGAATCAATTTAATTAAGTATTTATTTTTCTAAAAATCACTCTACTTTAATCAAATCATATATTTATACGATAAATTATTGAATTATTGGATTTTAGTTATTTTATTAGATTTTTACTAATATTTATTGAATTCACTCCTTATATTTTAGGTTTAATCTTTGGATCTCATTATTCACATTGTTAATAAAATGTATGATTTAATACTCTCACACTTGTAATCAAAATTTCATTAACATAAAATAATTAGTAAGACTAGAGATTTTTTTTGACGCCTCTCAGTCTTAAAACTGATATTGTTTTTACTTTGAGAGTTCAAATACCACAACAAAAGCAAAACTTGCACATCATGCTTTTCTATGCAGCTTATTCCTTCTCTGTGTTGGGACTGTAACGGATAAATTGAGTCCACAAGTTCAATTTTTTGCATTAACTTGTTTGTCATGTAATTTGGTTACTCCTTATCTCTTTGGAATTTTACAATAATATTGAATCATATTATTTCATTTTCAGATATGTAATTGTATAATTTTAGTTTAAATATTCCAATTGAGTTAAATGTCTTTCCAATTTATTTTGATCCTCGCTTAGTTTGAGTATCTTGAGTTTCAATAGTTTTAGCTGTTTTACATGTGTTGGAGATTTCACATCGATGAAAGATTAAGATATTTTATAATATATAATCGATTTTATAAGGTCAAATTAGTTTTAAAGTTCACCTCTTAATATGATATTAAGTCATCCGCTATCAAGTTGTTATTGAATTATCAAACCACCCATAATATATAATCTTAGCGTAAAAAGAGTGTGTTGGAAGATATTTGATAATATAATCAAAATTGTAATATATAGTGATGTAATTAACAAGTTAAGACTATCATATATGAAATATTCAGGTTATGCAATTTATATACATAGATTAAAATAATTATAATGATTTTTTTATAATTATAAAATAATAAAAGTTAAAATTTTAAATTATATTAAATACATAATTTAGAATCTTAATTATTTTATTATTCAATTTAAATTTTATTATTTTGCTAAAGTCTTTTGCTTTAAATTTTCAATAATTTTTTTGCGTGTAAGGTATTTGTGTTACCGTATTTGAGATCAGAATTGAATAGATTATATCTTTGTTAGATCATATTTGTCTTTAGTAAATCAGTGATCAAAATTGAATAGATTAATTTTTGTTAAATGTTTGTTTTGTGAATCAAACACTGTGAGAGTAAGTTTAGATTTTTTTTAAGCTTTTTAAACTAGGAAGATTCAATACCAATTACCTATGAATTAACTTATATAAAATACTACAACATTACCTTCAATTCAAAATTTTAGGACAATAAATTTGTAATAAATCTTCTTATTTATAAGTTACTCAATTTTCTCATTTTTACAGGGTTATGCTTAATTTTAGCATTCCAGAAAACATCTATTTATTATTTATATGTTTGATATTCGTTTTGGATTTAGTTTATAAAGTTTTAAAACTAGATGGAATAAAATTTGTTAAATTGTTGATGCAATTTGAATGAGGATTATACGAATAAAATTGTATACTGATCTTATTATAAAAAAATTACATTTTTTATATATTTTTTTTGTAGTGATTATACTTTGTATATGAGGAGCTGAGAGACTGAAATACTCTCTATACTTGTAAAGATTTTAGTTTTACATTTATGTATTTTATTTTGATATTCTCTCTGATTTGTAGATATTTTGTTAGATATTAATTCTATGGTGGTTTTGATATATAATTGAATAATATATGGTGCATGAGTGGTATATGAAAAGTGCAATTAAGTTATATAATGGCATGTGAGAGAGGACATTATCGAATATGAAATAGAAGGATTTTGAAGATGCTGCAACCACTTAAACTTGGTGGTTCTGAGTGCATTGCACCGAATTAACAAAAAGCAGGCATAAAAAGGCAATTATATATGTAGCAGAGTACTTGAAATAGTTGCAGTTGACTTCAGTTATGGTGTTCCGGCTATGAATATTCTTTACCAAATCCTTTCTTTTCTACTGTGAAGAGAGGAGTGGAATCAGAATCAGAATAGAATAGAACAAATAAGTGACCAAGTAGCACTCATATCCATTTATTTTTCCCATCCACTTCACTGCACGTTTCTCATTCATTGCTATTTTACCCAAAAACTTCCAACTTTCTCCACCAATATCAATCAACCTACCCCACCATCACCCTCACATGCTACTCGCCATAATATTTGGCCCTTTCCACCTGAAAAAACTTTGTAATTCTTCCATATAAAACTCATGATTCAGCATCAGCTTTGTCAACACAATGTAAGATCAAAGTGTACCAGTCTTCTTTTGGGTTATCCTTAACACCAGTAACATTAGGGTTTTAAAGAATTAAGATCACTTTAGCAATTTTTCATTGGACTAAAACAAGTTGAGAATAATATATTTAATAACATGTCAGGTCTGGTTAGAAAGGTTTATATACTATATATGATTATCAAATTTCTTTTTTGTAAGTTTCTTTAGGTTAGGAAATATAATTTAAAATTAAATAAAAAATGAATATGATTTTTGAGAAATGTTTATGAATAAATTCAAAATAATTTATTCTTTCTTTATTTTAAATTTTTTTTATCTTTTTTGCTTTCAAAATATCGATTATTTTTTCTTTAAACAAATAAACCACGATAAAAAATTCAAGTTAAGTTAATCATAATTTTATCTACATGTTCTTATATGGATAAAAAAGAATTATCTCTTCTAATAATTGTTGTGGTTTGGGTCCTTGATTTCGATCTCAATAAGAGATGTAATATCTGCAAAAGATACTCCAACGCTTAAGTCATTATTCAATATTAGGTGGTTAGAGGATTGATTATTATAGTAAATTCTTATTTTTATGTTGGATGTAGTGCATATTTATAACATTGTATTGGAATTCCAACATGAATTATGACGAGTTGTTGGGTTAATCTCAACATTATGGTAACATCGTATTATGATTATGTTAATTATGTTGTATTGAAGGACATTAGTTAAGTCTTGAGAATCATTTCGATCACGTCAACCGAATGATCTTTGGATGATCGACTCATGTCTATTCGACCCTTAAACAGAGTCTATGTCGAAGTTCTCTCGACCCCTTACTTAACACTATCTATTTTTTTTTTTTATTCCATAATTAATTTTTTTTTCTAATGTTTTCAGATTGATTGAGAAATACTATCTTATAGTTATTTGAATAAGTGGAGATATTAGTTATATATATTAAAAGTTTAAAAGTTTTACTCATTTTAGAAACCGTTTAGTGTTAGAAGATTTTTTTCTTATGAATGTGTCTTTTAGTAAAGACAGCTAATTATTTATAGTCATTAAATTATTTGGTTGATATGTGTTAAAGTGTGAATTAGGCATAATTGGGTTGATTGCATCGTTACAGATGTGATAAAAAAAATTGTGGTTAAAAAGTTGTTAGAATTGATGTTCTTGTATTGTACAACCACTACGTATATCTTTTATATTATTTACCATCGTACTTTTCAAATGGGATTATTTATCTCTTCAATTAAAAAAAAAATCTTTACAAATTTAACACATGTGCATGTTTAGATGTTAAATGTAAAATACTAACTAAACATAATTTTTCACATATTATGCGTACGATTAGAAAATATGTACGTTTTTATTTATATAAAATAAAATACCTATAATTATGATGAAATTATTTGATTGCATAAAAAATAACACGACTTCCAAAAAAAAAGCATTTTATTTCATTACTATATTATTTATGTTTTATGGGATTTTTCTTGCCATTTTGTTAAAATGTATAAAAAGTGAACTTTTTTATGAAATTTTGTAATGATTTTTTAGGGTCACACGAAATATGAGTAGAAAATGTCCTACAAATTTAAGTAGCCGGAAATAAAAAATCAGTTAACAGTTAAAAAAACAATTCAAAGTGTATCACTTACTAATTATTATAGACAATCTAACGTAACGATTTTAAACGAAGTTGCAATAATAAATTAAAATGGAATATCAAACATATCATTTTTTAAAAAATATATTAATTTTTAATATTTTAATGAAAAAAGTGTTTATTTTTTTTAAATATATATATATAAAGAAAAAACTATGTTAAATGAACAGTTATTTCAAGTTAATTAACAAATACTTTATTTGATTAATTTGATCTTATAAGATTTGTTTGCTTTAAATTTAGTGAAAAATATAAAATCGTTTATTTAATTATGATTAGTTGGACTCTAAATTTAATCCAACCCATAGATACCTAAAATTTATTATGAGTGTGGTTATCCAGTGTACCTTTTAAAAAGCATTATAAGTAAGGTACTATTAAAAATTTTAAAATTCAATTATTTTAATTTCAGTGGCTCACAAGCCAACAAATTCTGGAATGTTAAATTTGCTTTTTCTTTAATTAATGCATTAGTGTTTGCATAAAGAAGGACAAAGTTGTTTGATGTCTTGGTGATTGATTTATCTTGATTTGGAAGCACTTCTATTTAAGCTATGCTCACATGAACAACAACTCATACTTTTCATGCACCTAGCTAGCCCACTTTTCCACTTTCTCAACATTTCATTTGTTAAGCCTCTCATTAAATATTTACTATATCTCCTGTTATGTTAAACGTGCTTATCCACATCTCCCCACGTATAAATCACTTTTGTTTATAAGTTTCGCGTTGGCTTTCAAATATAAAAACTATCGCATTACTTTAACATATACTTTTTATATGCATAAAAGAGTAGTACGGAATTATGCTTTTGAGACTCACCCAAACATATTAAGTATTAGAGATTCAATATTAATTAAAAATAAGTTTATAATATATAAATAAAACAATTTTTTATCTTATTAATTAATTTTATAAAAATAAATTAAATTTAAATTCGTTTTCTAATATTAACTATTTTACAACTTATTTCCTAATATTAACTTCTCACTATTGTGATTGTGAACATATCACAAGTAGAATACTTCCGATAATTGTGTTGAAATAGATCATAATTTTTTCTTTATGTAATTGTTAAAAAATGAACTTTAAACTAATTCAACATATAAAGTTAACTTATAAAATGAGATTTGTATTTATATATATATATATATTATAAAATGTCTTTATCATTTACTAATGTGAGATTTACAACACACCTCTCACATCAAGACTGTCAACTTGTATCTGAGATTATATATTTATGGTAGTCTGATAGCGGGTGGTCTAATAAATCCAAAAAACTCTTGCTATGATAGATTCTAAATGATTTTGATATCATGTTAAGAAGTAGACTTTAAATCTAACTCAACCTTATAAAATCGGCTTATAAAGTGAGTTTTATACTCATATATATGCTATAAAATGTCCTTAACACTAGTTGACATTAGATTTCCAATAATAAAAACAAATTTATAGAGTATACTACATTATATAATATTATAAATTTCACGACAGTGATAAAGTCAACATAAAATATTTTAACATTCAATCTATACTAAAAATTCATTTATTATGTAAAAAAAAATTACATTAACTTATTGCAATATTCTTCTTACTATAAATACTCAAGAGACCTAAAATTAATTTATAAGAAATCTAAAATTTCAACGAACAAAAATAAATTTTAAGTAAACATCAACGTAAAACAGATTTAGCACTTAATTAAATGTTTCTCAAATATATGTATTAGGATTAACTTTAGTTGATATATTAATTTAAATATAGTTATTTATGTTTTTTTGCATTAATAAAAAGTAGTTATTATTTGTTGTTCTGCCACCAATATGAGAAGACTAAATCGCAATTTTTTATTAACCAAACATCTCCCAAGGCCAGATTCGTTCGAGAAATCTTTGTACCCATATTTGCATATATCTTTGTCTCAGTTTTTGTTTCTATTTTTATTTTATTTCTATATTATTATACATACTTTGTAGCTTAAAATATTTGTGTAGATCTGCCAAGTGTACAAAATTATGAAATCCTCATACACTTGTCTCTGCTATGTGTGTTCGGATAGACACAATAAATAAATAAATAAAACAAGATACAACAAAATTGAAAAGATGCATAATGTGCTCATATAATATAATTAATAATCTAAAAGTTATTAAAGATGAGTGCTTATCCTTTGAGGTGGGCATGCAAATTATATAATAATAATTACCTTTTGAATATTTATGATTTATGGTTCGTCGAGTCTCATGTTTGTAGATGGCCATAGTCCTTCAGCTTGAGCTTTGAAAACAATAACCTCGTAAATTACCAATTCTCTTATGATTTTAAGGTAGCTTTATGCAATGACCAATGATTTTTATTCGTTAATTTAATAAATAATAACGTGACAAGTTATGTTATTTGTTCGTCTTCCAAACGAACAACAAAAATTTGGATGCTGGGTCATTTTTTTACGACTGCGATGGCCATTGAAAAACACTAGAAATTTGTGTCCATACATCAAAAAAATATCTCTTCTTATTTCATTTTTATAATGTGCACTTAGCTCCAAACTGTGTGCCATCAATTTTATTTATTTTTTAAAAAAGTCTATTTTTTTTTTCCGGTAGTGGTGCCATTAACTTTATGTAGAGGTTATTACAAATCTTTTGCAATCAATGAACAGAGCTAACATCAAAACAAAATAATTGACAATTGACAATAATATTGGTATGTAATATTTTGCAAGTAAAAGTATAAATTTTATAAATATAGTATACATATGTTCTTTTATTTAATTCATAATTTTATCTCTTTGAAGCTTATTCTTTGAATTATCTATAAGTTTAGAAAAAATTAACTAATTTTATACTCCGAACATAAAATACGATCAATTTTAGCGACCGAAATAACCATTAATAAAAAATTAAAAATGGAAACTTTCTGAACAAAAGTTTACTCAGTTTCAACTTTCAATTTTTTTTTTTCAATGTCATAAATTTATGTATGAATAAAAGTTCGTTAATTAATTGTTAAATGAATTTGTCCGTAGTTATGAATAGATCGTTCATAACATGTTTTAAGATAATTACTCCAAAACACTTTCTACTATGCAATAATCTTCATCGAATAGTTAACCTTCAAAAAAACTCTCAACAGTAAAGTCATTTCAGTCAAATGTTCAAGTATATATATTCACCAAGTTATTAAATCACATATATACAATTATTACAAAGTTATTATTGCATTTTATTCATGTGATTTGATGCATGCACAGAGAAATTCGATGAACAGAGAATACATAATTTTAACTAACTTTCTGAAATCAACTATTTTTGGTGCAGAACATTCCGTTACGGATAAATATATGCTTATGCTCGTGCTGTATTGGATTAAGAATAATGGAATATCGTGTATGAAAAAGGAAAAAACGGTTAGTCTCTCATTATATACATTAATGGAAACACGGGCATCCGTTTTTTTTACTTTATGTAGTTAGGTTTAATATTAAAAATTAAATAAAAAAATATTAATTAAATCAAAATAATTATGTGTATTCATAATTTTTATTTTTATTATTTATATATAATTATATTTAATATTAAAATTAATTAAAAGATGTTAATTAAATTAAATAATGAGAAGAGATAAAAATTATAATTTTAAAAAAAGATAAAGATATGAAAAAAAAAATTATTTCACACATTTGATAAACTTTTTGGTTACCATATTTGATAAACTATTCCATATTTAAAATTGATCCTGTATATTAGTTTTATTTTTAGAAAAACAGTTTTCAATTAATTATAAAAATAATTAATTATTTAATAAATATTTAAAAAATAGAAAATGACTGAAATATTAAAAAAAAAACATCAACCGTCACTCTAGCTCTCTTTAATACAAAATTGCTCTCCACGTGTACCAAATGTTTTAGAAAAAATATGAAATAACATAATGTTCATGATAATGAAATAAAATCAAATATTTATATAAAAATAAAATAATACCCATGATAATAAAATAAAATCAAATATTTATATAAGAATAAAATAGGAAAAAAATGAGAAGAGAATCCTCTTTATATATATAAATATAGATATAGATTAATAATGATACATTTTGTATATGTTTTTTTTAGAGTGTTAAAGAAATTTTATTTATTTATTTATTTATTATAATTGAGTTTTTTTTCAACTGCATGTGAGTTTGTTTTTTAATCTATCATTATTAGCAGTATAACTATTTTTATATAATCCATTAATTAAAAATATTGTAAATATAATATTCATTAATTCCATGACAATTTGTAATTAAATAGTAATATGAAAAACATTTGCACTATCAAAATATTCCGACAGTTGACATTCTAGTTAACCAATTGTGCTATCTATGCTCATTGATTCGTTGAAAGGAGTATGCATTATTTATTTATTCAAGTCCTCTACAGTGAATAAAAAGTATTAGTCTTGTTAATTCAAATCCATGTAAATTTAATTATAAAGCTGTTAAAATGTTAGACAAATTTTTAATCAAGACCTATAAAATGCGATTATTTTATCCTCATGCATACACATTCCCTTTTAAATAAATTATTTTTTTGACAAGGAAATAACCAATTACTATAAGGCCAAAGTAAAAAAATATGATTTTAAATAAAATAAAATGACTATATTTTAAAAAATATCAATAGATTCAAAATAATTCATATCCTAAATTTTATTTTTTTTAAAAAATCTTTTCTATCATGTGCATTCTCTTTTATATTTAAGATTGATTCTTCATTCTTTTTACAATCAGACTGTATATTTGAATAATGTTGAAAAGTAAATTGATACAATTAAAATTTTAATTTTGAGTAAGTTTCTCATTTTTCAAAGACTATTTTTGTCCATTTTTTCTTTTTTCTCAATATATAGGAGCTTTATATTTTATTTGTCAGAATTGACATAAAAATGTTAAAGTATTTTAAACAAATAAAGATGTTAATTTATAAGTTGAAATTTTGGAGAACTATATGCTTGAATTGTGAGCTTCTAGGTGTTACAAGTTACCTCAAAGTAAAGGGAGTTAAATAGTTACATGTATTGAACCATTTGATTCAAATATGTAGGATTTCACGTTAAATATTATGGAGTTCAATTAGTATGTTTAAAAATTACTAAATTTGTTGACGATAACCACATATTTATGTTAGTTTTGACTCATTTAAGTGTTAATTACAATTTGATTGGATAAACATTTCATGATGTAGTTTTTTAATGAAAATATTTTGTTTTTTATATTAAAACATGTTAAAAGTATCATAACTAAAAATTTGAAGTTATGCAACACAAATGTGATTATTGTTTTCATTTTATTTTCTATATATTTTGTTTGAGTATCGAACTAATCACATGAATGATCTTTAAGCAATGATTATCATTGCAAACATATAACATTTTCACTTAAAATTCACATTAGTCATTCAAGTGACAATGTTCCTCACTCAAGTCATAACTTAAAGTTTGAACGAGAGATATACCATAATAATTCTTTCCCCTTTTGTAACTTTCATTACTCAAGTTTTGGTTCAAATGATGAAAAGTTAAAAAATAATGATTAACTCTTAAAATTGACAACTTGATGCAAATAGGCCGCATCACTCAAATGATGATGTGAAATATGTATGCATGAATTAGTTGAATGAATGTATATAGAATGGATGTATATGATAAAACAATTTAGATTGAGAGATATGATAAATGAATGTACATAATGTTATATACTATGTTGGCATATGAGATGATATTGTGACTAATTTGGTTGTTATATTAAGCATTAACTTATTAAGGAAATGAAATATCATGGTTTTAAAAATCACACATTAAAGTATTAGGTGGAGAGAAGTCGAGATTCTTGCATAAAAATTTATAAAATAGGTGTAATGAATCATCAAAATATAAGAAGATGAGGTTTAATTACCAAGAGCATTTATAATAGGTCAAAATATCATTCTTTATTTAAACATACTTAAAGTGAGTCTTCCAAAAGATGTCAAGTGTGCAAATGAGAACATAAAAGATATAATTGAAGATTTTTTTAATATTAAATTATAAATCAGGTGTAATTGATTATTATTATAATTCTCTACATTAACTTGTGAATGATATATAAATATGTGATTTGTGTTATATTATTATGACAAATATGATTCTTTAAAAATAGTTCATCCTTATATTGTGTTAGTGTTATTATAGTGGATATAAGAGATGAAATGATACTATAGATATAAACAACACAATAAAGAGGGAAGTTATCTATTTTATTCTTAAGTTTTTACATATATTTTAGAAATCCAATATATATATGGAGAGAGAGATTTTAGAATGCTTAACTTATTATCTAATTTGAGAATAATTATATGGTTAAATTTTAATTATTAATTAAACTTATATAAGGAACCTTAATTATATTGATTTGACTATAAATAATAAATTAATTTTTTTACTATTTAAAAACGATTCTTCAAAATTCATCTCCAAACAACAAATCAGTTCAAATCTTCTTAATAAAACTGATTTGGTAAGAAAAATCTTAGATATAAACATTAATTCCAAATAATAATAAAAAGAGGATTTTCTTTTCCATTTTAAAGTATTCATCTTCTTTCCAAATTCCATATACTATGCGCATGTTTAATTCTTTAACCCTTCTTCTTTAAGTTTTTTAATTTCTTTAGGTGATCATAGTATATGATATGTGAGGATCAGGTCATTGGGTAAAACAATGGCATAATAAAACATGTTTTTAGATTAAGTAGAATAGTTTCATTTGATTTCTATCCTTCAATTTTATTTTCATTTGTGTGAAGATTTCACGTCGAGTAGGGATAAGATTATTTATTAATATATAAGTAGATGTAAAACTTATCTTATAATCATTTTTATAAGGTTTAGTTAGGTTTAAAATTCATTTATTAATATGTTATTAGAGTTATTTAGAGTATATCTTAGCGATAGTTTGTTGGGCTTATCGTTCATCTATAAATATATAGTGTCACGTACGAGTTGACAAGCTCGACATGAGGAGTGCGTTAGAAATCCCACATCACTAAATATAAAGACATTTAATAGTATATAAGCAGGTACAAATATGACGTTGTGAGTTGATTTAATAAGGTTTAGTCAAACTTAAAGTTCACTGCTTAATAACTTGTCTTTTGTAATTTTTAAAGAGTTTATAAATATTGTTTCATCTTTACTAATTAATAAATTATAATCTATTTGAACATTGATTATATTAACCTAAAATAGTTATTAACATCACATAATTAAAAGCATTACACATGACTATTAAATGATGATATTAATGACATAACACGTCACTCTAAATAATTATATTAATGTCACAACATGTCACTCTAAATAATGCTTTAACTAAATACTTGTTGTTATGCATTTAACTATCACTCTAAATAATGTTTTATCTAAATATTTGTTGTTATGCATTTAATTATTAACTAAGTGCATTTAATGTGTGTCAACCATAATTGTATCTACTCTATAAATAAAACAATGTACTTTAAGTAGTAATAGTTCACTTTGTGTTGAACTTTGAAGTTCTATTCTAATGAGAGTTTGTTTACTTAAAAAATGCTAAGTTATAATTTTTATTTTTATGTTATACTGAATTTCTTCATAGATGTAGATTGAAATTTGTTAATACTTCAATCAAATCACAATATTTTTTTTTATATCTTATTCCTCTTTTATTGTTTATCTTCTACTAATTAAAATAAGGTGTTATTTCTCCACTATCATTTGTGTTTGTGTGGTAAATATTTTAAATAAGTTTGTTGAACTAATTCCCTTAAAAAAATAAATTCTTTGAGTATATAAATTACATTAGATTTAAAATTATTCGTTATAAGATAAAAAGATAAACCTAACAAATATCAAAACTCTTGACATCGTCATTGTTAATGAATTTGCTCTTATGTTATAATATTCACCTAACCTAAGTAAACTTTATTCTAATTATATTAACGAAAAAATAACGTCTTAAGTCAAAAGGAAAAAAAATAGAGATAAATTAAAAACAAATATAAAAATTATAAACTAAAGCTAATATTTTATCAAAATGACAAAAAATTGGTCAAGGGTCTAATTTTTAAGGATCAATTTAAAACTGATCACAAATAACGGAAATAATTTATTTCGCTATTTAAGATCGATAAAAGATGTTACAGTCACAAATAGTAAATGATATAACAAATAAATATGGCTTCAATCTTTCTTCAATTAAAGAATACAGTAAAAAAAATATAAAAGAAAAAATTACATAAGTATTATTTTCTAATTAATAATATGTAATACGTTAAATACTGACTCATTTTCTCAGTTCACATAAGTATGTCTTGCATAACATGAAACTTAGCTTGTAATTTATAATTTTTTCTAGTCAAAGTAAGGTCAATTTATCTAATTTCGTTGGTTAAATAATTTTAAAAGTTTTTTTTATCGTTATTTATCATTGTTTGTCTGTTATCAGATGTAAGTTTTGTGGTATAATATAAATAGTTTTAGTGCTAAATTTTGCGGATTACAGTGGCATTCCTAACAGCATATGACATATCGGTTCTGATTCAGCTTCCATTTGTTTTGCTAGCTATTGCAATAGGTACACTTAGGCTAAGAATGTAGTTCTTTTTCTGATGCAAAAGATATACATTATGTTTAACGTGTTCATTTAAAAAATAATTTTCCTGAACTCTGAGATTTCATGATTTTAAAGTGGTCGGTTGAAGGGACTATTTGAATTATTTTCAAAAGGTTAAATTGAAAATATAAACAAAATAAGAATTAAATATAAATTATTTTTAAAAAAATTAAAGTAAGGGTTAATTTTTTTTTCACTTACACAAAATTGATTTTAATTTCTCTTCCAACTTTAAATCATAAAATTAGTTTTTTTTTTCTAATTCAAACTTAATGTAATTAGTTTTAATGAATTGATAGAATAAAATTTCATATTGAATTAATTTCACATATAACACAATTTATTTCTTTTATTTTTACACTACAAATATTTTATAGTCTAAAATTTAGAAAAATATAAAAATTAATTTAAACGAAGGAAGAGATACATAAATAAAAAAGAGGAAAAACTAGGGATAAAGTGCAACATGAATTCTGAGTGAGTGGTAACCCCAAGCAACAAAAACAATGAATCCAAACAGCGCAGCGTGATTCTAACGCGTGGAATGATGAAAGTCGAATTCAACAGCGTTAGTACTATCTTCAGTTTTCAACAGCTCAGCATCACACAACACAATCCCTCTATAAATACCCCTTCTGCGGTCCCTGTTATTTCCATTCACTCTCGCTCTTCCGTTACCTTCGTTTCATTCATTTCCCATAACGCCCTTTTTCTCTACAATTCCAAATCTTCGTTCTCCTTCACAAACCATTTCCCCCTTTTTCGCTTCCCTCCTCTTCCAACCACCACACCAAATACCGAGTTCGGATCCCTCTCTCCTTCTTCCTCTTCCTTCTCTACGAAATTAAGCTTAGATAGGTTTAGGTTTTCGGTGAGAATATGAGGTTGAGGGAAAACGACAACGGTGGTGAGAAAGAGGAAGTGGTGGAGAATGATGTGACCCTGGCCCAAAATCAATGGTGTCCCGTGGTGAATGCGGGGTTTTCGTCGCCTAAGAGACTGGTTGTGGTTGGTTATGCTCTTACCACTAAAAAGATTAAGAGCTTTTTACAGCCTAAGCTTGAAGGTTTAGCTAGGTAAACCGAAAGGCAAAACCGTTAATTCATCCATCGTCGTGTCTTTTTGCGATTTAATTATTGCCTTTAAAAGAACGAATTAACCGTAATTAATTGTTTCTTCCTCGGATAACCGCCTTTATGTGAATTCAAACGAGAGAATTTTCCCTGTTTTATTTTCGATTTTTAATTAACGAGGTTCTTCCAACGCGCGTTGTTTTCGTTAGTCTGGCGAGAAAGCGAAAGTAAAATACATGTGATCCTCGGAGAATCTGTTGCGAATGGGAAGATGTTTTGCCTATTTTTGTTGTTTTCACGGAAACTATATCAATCGTTGTTCTTTCTGAAAAACTTGTCCGAGAGTCTCTCTCAAATTCTGAATACATGGATCGTACTTGTACCTTTTTCTTTTTTTTTGTCAACCCTGTTTTATGGTTCAATAATGTTGTCCTTTTACCTTCAAAATATTACCGTGTTGTGCTACTTCGCTTGTTACTGATTTCAATTTGTACGAATTTTCGTGCAGGAACAAGGGCATACTTTTCGTGGCTATTGACCATAATAGGCCTCTTTCAGATCAAGGCCCTTTTGATATTGTCTTGCATAAGGTTATGATTTCCTCCTGTGAATTTCCTCGTCGTCTTTCTCAAATTATTTGTGTACTGCTTGTTACCCACTGGTAAATCATAAAAGATCCAATGTATTTATGTCAAATGCTCAAATGATACCTGTTCGGTTCAACTGTGGCTGATTCTTCCATTTTGTATCTTGGAAAATGCAGCTATCGGGGAAAGAGTGGCGCCAGGTTCTTGAGGTTTGTCCCCACCCACCATCCATCCCCTTTTCAGCGCGTTTTTACATGTTTTTGCTGTGCTGATTAATCCCATCATAATAATTATGCTTGCTGGCTGAGTTGTTTCTTTATGCATTTGATGCTAACTGGGATGTAAAAAGAAAACGATGGAAGGCTGGTCAACGACTAGCTTTTTTAACTTACTGTCTGGCATAATTTGCAGAGTGATTGTTCCCATCTCTCATTATGAATCATGAACCAGTAGTTGAGGTCGAGGCCTCAAGGTTCCTGCAAGTGAGGTTGTCGCTACTTTCACGGACATCTAGCTGATTTTGTCAGGTTTTACATGGCAAATCATTTCAAAAGATTTTTCCTTTTTGATTCAGTCTAAGTAGGTTCTATTTTCTGGGTGCGCTAAGATAGACTTCTGGTTGGTTAAAAGAGAGAAAGATAAATTATTAGTTCCGTTCTTTAATTTCTTACATTGCAATTCTCAGCACTGCTGTGTTTTTTTTTGTGTACTCCTAAACTGGATATAGGAGTCATAATGACCTAAATTTGCAAGTTAACGGTCTAAGATTTCTGATCAGTGAAACAGAAAAATTGGCGACTGTCTCATTAACACTAATTGCTGCCCGGCCTATAATAATACTTATCGATTGTACTGTACATATGCGTGTGTCTGACAATATCAGCCGTAACCTCCAAATATTGTCCACGAGTCTAAAAGTAATCATACAAGTTTATAGCAAGTGTTGAATCTGATTCAAGAAAACTTCAATCTTATACTTTATGCTGTAATAATAGCTACTTTACATCTGTGCTTTCATTACTTAAATGATTCTGTATTTTGATCTTCATATTTTAAGAGATTATACCTACAATATTGAAAAATCCTATATATAAGTGTAAGAGTTTTGTATTATCTTTTCAAATTTACTAATTTGTCACATTTAGATCTTTTATCATTTTACTCAAGCCTGACTTTCTGGATGATATTTTTTCTATTTTGGTACAATATCATCAATGTTGGAAATTCCACCCATAGTTTTCCGAGTATTTGTGGAACTGACTTATTGTTTCTTTCCTCTTCGAACCTTTTACATGAAGTATAGTGGGTAAAATGTCTAATAAACACAGTCATAATAAAGAGATATGATGGAAATTATTTTTCATGCTTTAAAAGTAAAACATTCTTTGTACTGAGAGGAGCTATTTCTTTAAGTTTTAGACATGTGTGAAGTATAGATGATGCTCAATGACACAGAAAGATCAAGGAGATCTCCTGATATGAAAGAGAGCAATAAATAAAACAGTGTGGTGTAGTGTCTTAAGTTAAGATATGGATGCAAGTTCTTTGTATATAGCCTGAGAAAAGGATACTTCTGGAATTAAGGCAGATTAACGTCTTGTGTTCTACATAATTTGTTGAATTCACTATTATTATAGTTAAGCTTACACATTTCAATGAACGAGACTTGAATAAGATGCCCCCTATGTTCTATGAAGTGAAATGTCTTGGACATTGCATTCCAGAGTTTCTTGCAGTGTATTCTGAAGGGAATATCAGTGTTGCCTGTTTCTTGTGAAAGCAGTTTCTGTGAACTGAACTAAGGTTTCTTTTTGGATTAACACATATTCTTAAGGAGAAAAACAATGTTGAACTGCTCATGTTTGGCTATTTAATTCACAGCCTATTCTACGTATTTATTTTTACTAAATTTAGAAAACTGGTGACCACTTTTTCTTAGGTTTTAAACTTCTGGATATATTTCAGGATTATAGGCAGTCACATCCTGATGTTACTGTTTTGGATCCTCCAGATGCCATACAACATTTACGCAATCGTCAGTATATGCTTCAGGCTGTAGCAGACATGAACCTTTCTGATTCCTATGGTATTTTTTTTTTCTGTCTCCATCTTGATTATGAATTAGGGCTAGACGGAATTACTGTTCAGTGATGCCGTATGTTCAGCCATGTTGAGTTATTAATAGCTAATGAGTTTTCTCATTTCATCATGCAGGCATCGTGGGTGTTCCTCGGCAATTAGTTATCAAGAGAGAGGCATGCGCTATCCCAGAGTTGGTCAACCAAGCTGGCTTGACTTTACCCCTTGGTATGTATATGTTGGTTTTTCAACTACTTTTAGATGCTGCAGTTATACGATTTCTCAGAGCATGGACGCATGGACATTTATTGTTACGAGGGTTGTGTTTTTGAGGCAAAGTCATTAGAACTTATGAAAATAGGCATGGTAATCCCATCTATTTTTGTGTCTGATCCTATTACTTAATTTTGTATTGCTTAATTTGAACTTTCCTTCTTATGTTTGCAACTTCAAAATCATTTTAGTTGCAAAGCCACTAGTTGCTGATGGAAGTGCAAAGTCACATGAATTATCCCTTGCTTATGAGCAATTTTCCCTTCAAAAACTTGAACCTCCTCTTGTTCTTCAGGAATTTGTCAATCATGGTAAGCAATTTCTATATATTGTATCTATATTTTACTCCCTTCAATGTTTAGAATTACAAGATCATTATGATAGTGAACGAGAAATGGTACTTTATTGTTTGTGTAGGAGGTGTTCTCTTCAAGGTTTATATAGTTGGTGATGCTATAAAGGTAGTAAGGCGGTTTTCATTACCTGATGTTAGCAAGTGGGAACTCTCCAAAGATGCTGGGATATATAATTTTCCAAGGGTTTCGTGTGCTGCAGCTTCTGCAGATGATGCAGATCTGGATCCTACTGTTGCTGGTAAGTTATCATGTCTTGTCCAAAAGCTTTCTATAGAGCTTTACTTTTTAAAAGCAAACAGGTCTTCACAATTCTCCCTCCCTCCTTTGGAAGGGAAAAAACCAGGTGTTGTCCTATTCATTCACAAACATTAGTGGGAAACCATTTCCTCTCATCGGTTGATAATACCACTTGTTTAAAAACATTTTGGATTTATTGTCATAATTCTCACACTGTAATTTTATGGCAACCTATTTTAAACAAAATGCTATTTCATAATCTGTTGAACTACATAATTCAACTTTTGTCCGGGCCTACAATAAGGGGTAAGGTGGTGATCTAATCAGTTGGAAATCTCAGCTCAACTGATTAGGTTATGAGTACATTCACATTTGCGTGGATGTAGAAAGTGTTTGTAGTATGGGTCCAGGCATCCAGAGCTAAAAGGATATATATGCTTCTGCATATTGAAAGTTAACGACTAAACTGCATTTTAGTCTCCTGATTGTCATTTTTTCTCCTTGCAGAACTTCCTCCAAGGCCATTACTAGAGAAACTAGCTAAGGAACTTCGATGGCGATTGGTAATTTGCCCATTCTTTTGTTTTTGAAGGTTTCATGTTATCTATACTAGGACTGTAATAATAATGCTTCTTTGTCATTATTCTTATTCTAGGGTCTTCGTCTATTCAACCTGGATATTATCCGTGAATATGGAACAAGAGATCACTTTTACGTCATTGACATAAATTACTTCCCTGGTAAGAGCAGATACGTACGATCTTACTGTTTACTTTTTATCTGAGAGATGACATCAACACGATTTTCTGATTTATTTAAATGTTCCTCATAATGTCTATGATAGTAATAGAAAAAGTGTTGAAAATAAAAATGTCAAAAGAGGTCATATACAATAAACTATTGATATTTTATTAAGTTCATTTTGAATTATTACACCTTATCTGGTATCTGTACTGCTTTCTTTTACTTGCACACAAAATGGCAACACAGTCTTAACGTTGGTGAGAATATGTAGAGTTTCCTTTGAAATTATTCAGCGTTTAAAACTTGGTGTTGCAGGTTATGGAAAAATGCCTGAATATGAACACATATTTACTGACTTCCTGTTGAGCCTGGGGCAGGGGAAGTACAAGAAAAGATCAGGCTAAAATAGAAATCCTTTTAGCTCTTTGATTTTATGTCCTCTCACAACGTAAGCACGTTGGGCTCTACTCTACCGAGAGAGTTTGAAGGGTGTAGGAAGTATCTTAGAATATTAATAACTTTTGCAGTTTTGGTGTGTGATGGAAGTTGGAGGGAAAATAAGTATATGAAGACTTGTGTGTTGGGGACAGCGACCTGTACAGAACAAGTGAATGTTGTAGCAAATCCCGAAGACCGAAGGGGTCAATTTGAAGGCACCTCAGTGGATGTTGATATCATATGACCATGTCATGTTGGATAAGTTGACGGATTTCAAATGTACTGACCGTTCTTTCATGTATATAGCCATAAATACTTTACCCTAGGAAATTTTAATGCATCTTCACTTCTTCTATATTTTTATTACAATTATCTCGCAATATTTCTTCCAAATATCTTCAAAAATAATTACATGTACAATTCAATATTTCTTACTACAATCCAAATAACTACTTCAAAAATCATATTTTTCCCAAGCTCCTGCTGGACACGAAAATTGGGCCAATAATACGCAGCCCAATTGCTTATGCTTATTTATAAAAAAATGGAAAAAATTACAACATGATTCTTGTAGCTTAAGTACATGAAAATTCTTTCTTCTACATTTCTTCCTGCACCCGGATACTCCAAACCTTTCTACAGATATCAAAAAGAAACATTTAATTTTAAACACCATTATATCCAACATTAATTTCTCTACTCTTTTTTTTTTTTTTATAGTTAAACGTAGATTTTTTACATTCTAATTTCTTATAATCATTATTACTGTATTCTTTATATATATATATATATATATATATATATATATATATATATATATATATATATATATATATATATATATATATATATCTTGTTTGCTTTTTTAATGTTTTGTAAAACTATATCTATTTACATATTTATATATTTATAGTTTCTTACTTCATAAATTTTTGGAAACCTAACTTATATATTGTTAATTTTCATTTTTTTTCATAAGTTTCTCACTTCATAATTTTTCTACTTTTTTTTTTAATTTTTTCAAAATTTAAATATTACTTTTTAACATTTATTTTACTATAACCATTACTTTTTTTTAAAAATTATTTATTATAAACTCTCTTTACACACTTATAAACAATACATATTTATACTTTTCTTAATTAAATATATTTATTTTCAATATTTTAGTTGTATTTAATTTTCTACATATTTCTAACTAAAACTTTTATTTTTAAATAAAATATATATAACACATTAAGTTTCTACTTCCTTCTTTTTTATTTTTATAGTTTTCAAATTTTTAAATGATATATTTTGACATTCTAATTTATTGTAACCATTATTATTGTCTTTCTTTTTTTACATCTATCCACCTTATTTGTTCACTACTTTTAATGTTTTGTAAATTATAATTACTTTCTTATTTGTTAAATTTTATAAACTTAACTTAAGATATTATTATTTTTTATTTTTCTATTATTTTTCTACTTTTTATATATTTATAAACCTTATATTTGTATTTATTTTTTCTACAAACATTACTTTTTGGTAACAGTTAAATACTATTATAATTAAATATAATTATTTTAAATTTTCTTAATTAAATATTAATTTTCAAAATTTCACCATTTTCTGAATTTTTATTTTTTCCACTTTTTTTTCTTGTAATTTTCAAACTTTTAAATATTACTTTTTAACATTCTATTTTAATATAATCATTATTATTTTTTAAAGCTTTATTTATTTCAAACTCTCGTCCCCTCTTATAAACACTACATCTACTTACATATTTATATTTTTCTTAATTAAATATACTTATTTTTATTATTTTAGATATCTTTAGTTTTTTACATATTTCTAACATAAACTTAAGTATCGTCACTTAGTCGTTTCTTTCATGGTACATTTAAATGAAATAATATCTGTCTAACCAAAAAAGTCCTAAATTGTAGACATATTTTTAAAAAATGGTTATATTCGATATGTTATTCTGTATATTTTTCGAAGTGATGTCTAACCAAAAAAGCTCTAAATTGCAGACGTATTTTTAAAAAAATGGTTATATTCGATATGTTGTTCTGTATATTTTTCGAAGTGAAACATCACATTATAAAATAGTAATAAATTGGTTTTCCGATCTAACCGAAGAATACATTTATATATCTTACTTCCTCACTTTTTTAATGTTTTATAAAACTATATTTACTTTCATATTTATAGTATCTCACTTCATAAGTTTTGTAAACCTAATCTTATATATTATTAATTTTCATTTTTTCTTCATAAGTCACTTCGTATGTTTTCTAACTTTTTTTCTTATATCTTTCAAACTTTTAAATATTACTTTTTAACATTTTATTTTAATATAACCATTACTATTTTTTAAAATTTTATTTATTATAATCCCTCTTTCACCTCTTATAAACACTACATATTTATACTTTTCTTAATTAAATATATTTATTTTTAATATTTTAATTGTATTTAGTTTTCTACATATTTATAACCGAAACTTTTTTTTAAACAACATTATATATAACACATTAAGTTTCTACTCTTTCTTATAGTTGTCAAAAGTTTAAATATTGTTTTTTGAAATTCTAATTTATGGTCACCATTATTATTGTCCTTTTTTTTATATCTATACACCTTCTCACTTTTTTAATGTTTTGTAAAATTATACTTACTTTCTTATTTGGTAAGTTTTATTAACCCAACCTTACATTTTATTATTTTCCATTTTTTCTTATAAATGTTATTCCTTTTATATTTTTCATATATTTATAAACCTTATATGTTGCATTTATTTTTTCTACAAACATTACTTTAGGTAACAGTTATATATTTTAAATTTTCTTAACTTAAAAAAGATTACTTTCCTAACCTTACATTTTCTTATTTTTCATTTTTTCTTATAAATGTTATTATTTTTATATTTTTCATATATTTATAAACCTTATATTTTGCATTTTTTTTTCTACAAATATTACTTTTGGATCAAGCATGTGCAAGCTCAAACTTTCGAGAAAGGTGATGGTGATAAGAAAGATTGAAAGAAGGGTAAATGCAAGAGGAAAGGGAAATTGGCACTCGAGTAAAGAAAAGAGTGAAGATAATTATGAGTTCTCAAGTAGAAGAGGAGGAGGAAATGGAAGAAGTCAAGGAAAGAGAAAGGTTTTATTAAGAAAAAAAATACAATGTTAAAACTATGAGAAATTGGGTCATTTTGCTTCTGAATGTTGGCATGCAAAGGGGAAATAGACCAAGAACAGTGAGAAAAACACAAATGTGGCTCGAGATGATGACTCTGACGAGGATCCAGTATTGTTGGTGGTGATGGATCTCCCTACTCAGAAGTTTGGTATATCTTAATAACTGGTTGTTAAAGCCATACGACTGATCACAGAGAGTAGTTAAGTGAATTTGATGCTAGCAAAAGAACTAAGATCAGAATTACATACACTAGCACTCTATTTGCAGAAGGAATGGAAAAAATACTGTGATTAAGCAAAAGAATGGGAAATCACGTATTAAAGATATTTGGTATGTTCCTGGATGATGTTTTAGAACTATTTTATTCAAATGATAAACTAATTCGTAAATCCCCACTAGCAAAGAATACGACATTTTAAGTCAACATAAAAGCAGTTGATCGTATAATGTCTGAATTTGCAAAACTGAGAAATGAAATAGGAATTGTTTCCTTTTGAGAACTTGAATTAAGGGAGACTGTTCTGGTTAACACGTGTGTTGTAGTGAATTGCTTTGCTGTGTTCTGTTTGTGCAGTAACTATTTTCCATTACAAATCTTTACATTGCACGTTCAGGTATTTCTCTAACTGCCTCGAGTCTCAAACTAACTTAATAAACTAATTTCTAGTTCAAGGTGTTCGATATTGCCCCTCGTATGCCTCTTTCTGTTATTTCTCTAGTATATCTATACACGCGACAGAATAGCTAAGTGGAGAAAAGAAAATAAGGGAGAAAAAAAATTGTAAAAAAAACTGTGACAAGAAAACTAGTGCAGAAAAAACATTTGTGTACAAAAATTCAGAAATATAAACGTAAATCAAGTTGCAAAGTGTTCCTAAGTGTGTAGCAAGAGTGTCGAGTTTTAGTCTAAAAATTGATGCATACTAATCGCATTCACAAAACCTAAACATCAGTTGGCAAAATAATCGAATTCTCTATAACGCGTGCACAGAGTACCTAAGAGAGTTAATTCATCCAAAACAAATGCAGAGACGAAGGTTTCATTTGAGATGTAAACACGAAATATAAGATGAAATATTGAAAGAGTAGCGAGTATCAGAATTGAAGAAAACAGAAAGAAAGAAACATAAAAACGAAGACGCAGTACCGAGTGAGTGGCTAGGCAGAGGGAGGCGGAGGAGCATCGGGAACAGAAGAGGCGTCGGCGGGAATAATGAGAGTCCAATCCGGAGGAAGAGGAGGCATAGGATCGTACACAGTTGGCTTACGGTTTATATCCCATGGCTGCGACTTCCGCGGCCGAGTCTTCATGTGATGCGCGGTCGCTTTCTTCTTCGGCCGAGACGAACACACTATCGTCAATCCTCCGTCACTTCTCTTTCCAATTCCCAGTGCTTGTGGTGGCGCCATCACCGCTCCACACCCGAACATGCTCGACAACGACGACATCCTTCTCTCTTCTCTTCCCTTCTCTCTTCTCTGTTGTGATTTCTCAAACACTCATCTCTTACCGGTTTATCCCTCTCAGATATTTTTCAAACCTTCCCAATTTACCCTTCAGCTTTGGGTTCATAGGTACAAGGCCCAAATGTATTCGCTTTTGATTATTTCTTCCTGCACCTCAACAAATATCATACTTCACCCCATCATTTACGGAAAAGACCGTTTTACTCATTTTAAAAATGACTTTTGGATTCTTCTTTTCAGAATATTTCTGAAACCTAATTTTAGGAACACATTTTTATAAATTATGGATTTAACATGTGAGAAATAAAATAAATATTTTTAAAAGCATATTCCAGGATATTTTTTGTATTCAAGATTTTCTATTTCGAAAACACTATGAATCCCTATTTCAGAATTATTTTTTTTTTATGAAACTCTTATTCTGAAATCGTTCAGAACTGACGAGAGTAATTTTGCTATTTCCAATAATGTTGGGTGCAGGAAGAAACACCTCTTCCATTTTTCCATCATCACGCATTTTACTGGGCCTGCTCTTTTCTTTCTATTCCTTTTGGGCTGCGTGCTTCTTCCTGCACCTTAATAAGTTCTTGCACACCGCATCAGTTCTATAATTCAAAAAATGCTCTTTTGTAAAAAAACTAAAATGTTTGAGAGTTTGTTATGGAGGTATATTTTCTGTATATTCTAAATTAAACCGATGATTTTTACGATTATACAATTCAAAATTAATTGAAAAGTTTGTTTATTTTTCAAATTAGGTAATTTTTGAAATTGTTCCTGAATTCAGTAAAACATTTTAGATTAGTTAATATATAATGCAAATTTATATTTTGAATTATGTAATTTATATTATATATTTTTTAAAAAAACATTTCAAATCACACTAAATCAATTTATGATCTACAAAACTTTATGAATTAGTAAAATCTTAAAAAAATTTATTGGAAAAACTCATTTCGAATTACCTGATCTGAAGTTTTTATTAAATTTATAAAAAAAAATCAGATTATATAATCTGAAATTTCTGAGAAAAAAAAAAAAACCTTACAAATTATGTAATTTATAATATTTTTTTTTTCACTGAAGAAAAAAAACGTATTTTTACGTAAAGTAAAGTATAAAGCTGCAGGAAGATATAATATTTTGGACTTCAACCTTTGTTGAAGTTAATCCATGATTTTATAAGAGTATATAAGTGTGAACCATTTAATCTCTAAAATTGTAATGATGAATTAAATTTGGTTTTTTACACAGATAGAATAGAAAATTATTTTCCAATTTTTTTAATTAATATTAATATGGTCTCTCTGAAATTATAGATGAACAATCAATTTAATCATTTTTAATTAGCTGACATTATAAATATTGCCCAAATAAAGGTGCTGAAATAAAAACCACATTTTTTCTTCTTATTCTGTCCATTAGTTTTGTATTATCTTATAATTTATCCATTTAAAAAATGTTGTCAAAACTTTAATTATAAAATTGTTTGAACAAACTTTTTCAACTAAACATTTATAGAAGAGGAAAATAAAATAAAAAATATTTCTCGCAAACCAAAATTTATGTATGTTACTCAAGCAATTTCCATCTTCATATTTTTTTAACAATATTAGATAATGTCAATTAATAGCAAGTACAATAAATTAATTGACAATTTTAAATTTTGTATTATTTTTTAATTTTATATTTTAAATGTGTTAGTACAGGATTATTTTATAATTTTGAAAAATAAAATAAAATAAATAAAGGAGTAACAATAAAAAAACATATTCGTGATAGTGAATTTATGCATCAGGCCAACTACACGTTAAAATGTAAATAAAGATCATTATTTATGTTCAGGTTGTATAAAGATATTTTTTACAGAAATAAATTAGGTTAAAAATGTATAAACTAATCCCAAAAAAATGCTATTGAACTAAAAAATAAATAAAAAATCTCAATAGTACCTTTATCAAGAGCAAATGGTGCAGTGAGATAAACTCTGTTAAAATGGACATCCTGAGAAAGAAATAATGGCAAAATAAGGAACATAACATGATTAGAAAAAATATAAGCAATAATGATGTGTTAATGATGTTGAAGTGACTGAATATAATTTTCTCTTTGCTACAACCTTCTCTCTCCTCCAGCACCAAATAGATATAAATCAGTGCTTCCATTTGCAGTAAAGAAAAAACTTAGTCAACCACAAGTAACATATAATGAAATTGCATGCACAAGAACAGTGTTAAACATATTAAAAAAATAATTCAAATTAAAAGAAAAATGAAATGAAATTTTTTAATTTTAAAAGCAAAAAGAATAATGTTTAAAATTCCATAAATTTATTAAAAAGAGTATGACATATCCATTTAATTTTGTTTTAATAAATTACAAATAAAATTATATTGATGGGTTAAAAACCTTTTCTTAACATACTTTAATTTAATTTTTTAGTGTTATAATCTTAACTCCATTGAGACATCTTCAATAATCGTATTTAAAATATTATTTGAGTTAAGAATTTCATCATAATTTTATTTTTAAAAAATATTTAAATAAATTAAAAATAAAAAATATTATAAATTAATATTGATTTCAATTCTTAAGTCGATGCAAGTCTGTCACAACTCACCGGAATAATTTATATAATTTATAGATAGATTAAACAAAGATTAGTCTCCCTTGTATGTTAATTGAGTAGCTTAGCTGTTATCAACAATGTTTAGAAGGAGTGGAAACAAAATCCAGTTAACAGGGAAGATGGCGACACAAACACGAAGACGCTCCTTTATTACCACTCAAATCCTAATTTGGACTTTGTGCCAGTAATACAGTATATACTTCTAGATCTTTCCTTTGCCTAGTGGAGATAAGCATTCGGCTGTATAGGGTAATAACGTTTTAATATTTTCAATTTTATTGTCTCTTGCAACACGGACGAGCAATGCTGAATGTGAAATTTCAGTAATTTAATGTCATATCCTACTTGTACTAACGGTTTGTTGTCACGTCATTTTTCATTCAGTTTAAAACATTTAAATTTACCTTAATTGCTCCTCACACAATGGTAATAATCTAAGAAACATCAACCCTACAGGTAATTATTCACTTTCACGATATTTAGATTAATATAAATGTTCGATTATTATGGACTTGAATGTGAAAATAATATTTTCAATTCATTGGTTTAATTGATTAAATATTGAATTAATAATTAAAAACATGTATTTAAATATTTATTTTTTTACAAAATGAATATATTTTCTTATTTAATTTTATTATCATATGTTTAAAATTTTATAATATATTAATATTAAAAAAATTACACATTTAATATTTATTTTTATTATTACTTTTTTCTTAACTTGTCAGAAAGTTTATCTTTTTGATTTTTATTTGATTTTTTTAATTAATTAATGTCTATTATTAAGAGTCTCTGAACTTGAAAAATAGAATTTACTTTTTTTCATCACTCGTCTAAATAAATGTTTTCTTTAGTAATTTTTTATGCTTATTATGAGACATGGGTAAAACTTTATTACAAGTTAAATTATTTTGTACTCTTCAAATATTTAAATGAATCTTTTAACAGAGAAAATGAAATACTATTAGTTGTTATTCAAAGATTCTCAACCAACTTTGGAATTGTGTTTTAAATGATAAAAATATACTAGTTTATTTATGATCAAAGTTATTTGAAGATATTTATAAAAGATTTTAAAGGTTATAAAGAAATTTTAATTGTTCAAATATAACAAACTACTCAAAGCAGGATAAAAGAAGGAGAACATTGAGTTTCTAGTGAAATAACTTATATACAAATAATAATTTTCTCTTCATTCATGGGAATCAGGAATCATGTATATCTTATCTTTGACAACACAAACCTAGTGTGATACACTCTATCATGTCAATAACATACATGGACGAGGGTAATGGACTCCACATAAAATCTTTGGATATGTACTTGGAGGCATGCAATGCAACTTTCATAAGTATCTAGAAGTGTTGTTTTTTTACCCGTAACTATTGGCCCAACTTTTTCATTAGATATAAGGTATTTTCTTACACCATTGGAAAGAGTATACAGTGGATACCTCCATTAGAGGGTAGCTTACTATAACATTCACCATAAATGAGTAAGAGATATTTCCTATAAGGAGAAAGAGTCATTATGACTCTCTATAAACGAATCATCTCTAATGTCAATAACATCCTTACTTACACAAGGAGAAAGATAAGAAAGTGAAGAAAACTAAGATGTAGTGGAAGAAAGACGTAATTAAGGAAAAGGAAACAAAAATTAAAAAAACACATATGGAGAATAAGTCTGGAGAATAAAGACTTGCTAAAATATTGTCGAGAAAAATATGAGATGTAACACTACAAGTGGGAGGAGGATAAAACTTTAAAGAGTGAATATTTAAAGATTTAACATAAAATCACTATTACAAAGTGTCATTTTTTTAAGATGATGTGTCATGTGAAATAATTTGTCACTTCATTGATGAAACATGAAAAGCACTCCTCCAAATTATTATTCATAAATATAAGTAGTAAATATAGACTACAATAATGGTTTATAAAATACTTAAGTCCATAAAAAAAATTATATAAAATGATCGAATAATCACTTAAAAGATTCCAAGCTTAGGGCTTAATATGTACAAACCCATTTCTGAATTTCTGAAATACTCATTTTAACTTTCTAAGTTTTTGTACAAACCCATTTTTGAAGTACTCATATCAACGCATATGTTGGTTTTGTGAATATTAAAAGTGAATATAGTTGTTGGTGTATCACACAAGTGTATTAATTAGAAAATTTAAGATATTTTTTATTTAAATAATAATAATATTTGATTTATCAATGTGTTATGTTCAAATAATTTTTAGTAAATTTTTCTATTTAATAAGATGTTCACATCATATTTTAAAATGGTTAGTATTTTAATATTTTAAAACAAGTTTGTTACAACAGGTAATATGACTTTGACTTTTAATATTTTCATCACTTTACAATCTTTTATAAGATACATGTATAAAACTAAAAAAATTACTTATTGATGATATCATCATCCAGAATAATTCAACACCATTTTGAATTTATTAGTATGTTATTATTGTCTCAATTAAATTTGTAAAGTTAATTTACGAACAATATTTAGAACTGTGTTTACCTCTTAAAGGATTGATCTTGTGTAAAGAAAAATGTAATCAAACTCAGGTAACTAAATACCAACACTCCATTCTTTATTTCCTATATTGGTATTATGAACACTTTAACTACTTGAATAATCTTCAGGTGTTAAAATATTGGTCCAATCTCATCCTTCAGTATAATCATTGTTATCAAAAGATACATGAGTATTTGCATTTGACTCTGTCAATGTAGTTTTTTATCTTAGTTTTGTGTTTATCAGTGAGACCGAGGTCCATGTATGCATTGTTGACCCCAACATCTTCCACAAAAGCATTAATTGTTTTACATAATCTGGTGCACTCACATCATCTTGGTTTGTCACTTGCACTGCAACAAAACTCATCTCAGTAAATCCTTGCTCACTATGGCCCTTCTGTACACTTGCAATTTGCTCACTTCCCATGTGCTCACCTGTCCTTTCCTAACCAACACCCTGGTCTCATTGGAACCCTCTGTAGTAACTTTATTCTCATTGGGGCTCCTCTTAGTAAACATGTCCTCAATGATCCTACTGTGAGAAAATCCCTTCCTTAGTGCCCGTTTCCTATTTGGCCTTATTTGCACTCCTCCCATCTTCACAAACCATATTCTAACTCACCCTCTCATTATTGATCCTATCCACATTCTCATTTTTAGTATAAATAACCTTTTTAGTTTTGCTTCCATCGTTACTACCACCTTTCTCATTTATGTCTTGCATATCAATTAAATAATCCATAACACTCATCCATCTTACAAGCCCTGTGCACATCTTCTGGAAAAGTTAGTATACCTTTATCATAATTTAGTGGTTTTTATCCACCTTTAGACTATGTTTAAGATATGCGCATATACCACGTCTCATGTCTTACTCTTAAATCCAATATTTTTTGTAACCTTTTGTGATGTTAATATATGACATCTCACTCTAGGACCATTGATAGAACCATGGAACTCACTTCACCTTCTATATTCTTAAGAGTTGGATTATATTTCTGATAATCATTATTTTTAATGGACTTTACTAACTATAGCTAAGTTGACCTTCAATATGAACCACACATGCACAAATAGATATTAAAAAGTCTAAATCAACAACAAAGCATATAAATATAATCAAATAGTAGAATCCCTAGTTGAAACACCCAAATGCGGAAACCAGTTATAAAACCCTAATTGAGAATATTGAAAGGTGAAAATTATCGTATTTTAAAATCTTAATGAAAACTTCTAAATGTGAAATCCTAAAAAAAATCCCAAATTGAAACCATATTTGTACCGACCACTTTAAATAGGTTGAAAAAACTTCTAATGGTGTCAAAACTTTATTTACCATCTTGCAAGTAAAGAAAATGACATGATATGATAAAATAATATTGTGTTGTAAGATTTCAAAAAAATTAACAAAAGTAATAATTACACCATATATGGTAACATATCAAGGTCACATTTTCCACATTGGTCATGTCATCATATTATGAGGCAGTTGATAACTAATTCACATATTGATAAATTATATTTGATTCTTTAACGATACAATCTTTGAAATTTAAAATTTGTTGATAAGATGTGTGAAAATATACAACCTTTTACGAATTAGGTTAAGAAAAAAAAAAGTTCATTTTTTATATAAAAATAATAAAAGTTAATTTTGCAAGTATGAAAAAAGGAGGTCGGATATAGGATTCTTTAACAGTACCGTGCAGTGTAGGAGCCATAATGTAGAGGAACTCCACGTGTGGTGTGGCAGGTGCGCCTCAACCTGCTTTACCCCTAGGCAGTAGGCAAGAACAAGAAAGAAGAAAGTGAAGGGTAATTTAGGAATTAAAAAGAGTTAAAAATAGATAAAATAAAAAATATTAGTATAATAATGGATAAAACCAATGGGCAGTGACTGGTAACAAGAGGTATGCTGATATGAGAGAGGGTGGAGCCCAACAAAGTGCAGCGCAGCGCAGGAGAGAGAGTCACAACAGCAATAGATACCGTCAACATGGGTTCCCCAGCCACTAGAGTCACGACACCCTGTACCCAGCTGTATCCCACCCTCCCTCTTTTTTCTTCTCCCTTTATGTCACCTCTCCTCAACAACAAATTCATTTCACCACACCACACTACACACAAAACTCTTCCCCCCTTTTCCGTTATTACCCAAAACATAATACCAACCCTCGCTTCCCTCCATCCCTCATGAACAACACTCTCACTAATCCACCTTCCCCGCCCTTCATCTTTCTTCCACTACTACCACCGTTGCATTAGCATTACCATTACCCTTTTTTTTCTTTTATCTCACCAACCCAATTTATCGCCATGGATCCTTGCCCTTTCGTCAGGCTAACCGTCGGCAACCTCGCCCTCAAAATTCCCGTTGCTTCCAAACCAGCGCGCTCCGTCGTTCACCCTTCTTCTTCCCCCTGCTTCTGCAAAATCAAGCTCAAGAGCTTCCCTCTACAGTCCGCCGTTGTTCCCTTCATACCTCCGGAGAAAAACCTCCCCGACTCCCAGGTGCACCCCATCGCCGCAACCTTCCACCTCAGCAAGTGTGATCTCGACAAGCTCGCCGGAAAATCTATCTTCGCTGGGAAGCTCTGCCTCAAAATCTCGATCTATACCGGCCGGAGAGGTACTACCTGTGGCGTCAACTCCGGGAGACTGCTCGGCAAAGTGTCCGTGCCCTTGGATCTCGCGGGAACGGTAGCGAAGACGACGGTGTTCCACAATGGCTGGATTAGGATAGGGAAAGACGCCAAAGGCTCTTCCGCGCAGTTCCATTTGAATGTAAAAGCCGAACCTGATCCCAGATTCGTCTTTCAGTTCGATGGCGAACCTGAATGTAGTCCCCAAGTTTTCCAGATCCAGGGCAACATCTCTCAACCAGTTTTCACCTGCAAGTTCAGTTTCAGAAACACCGGCGACCGAAATCACCGTTCCAGGTTAGTTCTCTTCGCTATTATGCCAGTTGCTACTGTTAGGTAATTCACCCTATGCAGGCAAGGAAAATTGAGCTGAATTGAACATATTGTTACCTTGATAGGAATATGAATGTGACTGCTTCTGAATTACGCTTAGCTTCGTTGGATAGTTCGTTTTAGGATTGGTTTTGTTTAGGAGTCAATTTTAAGGATTTGGATTTCCAAGAGTGCAACGGTTTCACTAATGTGAGTGTCTGTGAGTGCGGTGTGTTCTGCGTGTTAACGATGCGGTTATTCTGTTTCGTTCAGGTCGTTACAGTCAGAGCCGGGAGGTTCTAGAAGCTGGTTGAGTTCGTTCGGAAGTGAGCGTGAGCGTCCGGGGAAGGAGCGTAAGGGATGGTCCATTACGGTCCACGACCTTTCCGGTTCGCCTGTTGCGGCAGCTTCTATGGTCACGCCTTTTGTCGCTTCGCCCGGTTCGGACCGTGTCAGCTGCTCCAATCCCGGTTCGTGGCTCATTCTTCGTCCTAGCGACGGTACATGGAAGCCCTGGGGGAAGCTCGAGGCGTGGCGCGAGCGCGGCGGTTCCGACGGCCTCGGGTACCGCTTCGAGCTTATACCGGACACCAACGGCGGCATGAGTGCCGCCGGCATAGTGCTTGCAGAGTCCACACTGAGCACCTATAAAGGAGGAAAGTTTGTCATTGATATGAGTTGTCGCACCGGCGGATCGAACGGCCGCGCTACGCCGGGGAGTGCGACATCGCCTGCGTGCAGCCCGAGGAGCAGCGGGGACTATGGATACGGCCTCTGGCCTTACTGTATGTATAGAGGTTTTGTGATGTCGGCGAGCGTGGAGGGTGAGGGGAGATGCAGCAAGCCTAGGGTGGAGGTTAGCGTGCCGCACGTGAACTGCACGGAGGATGCGGCGGCGTTCGTAGCCCTGGCCGCCGCAGTGGATCTGAGCGTTGATGCCTGCAGGCTTTTCTCTCAACGGCTTAGGAAGGAGCTGTGCCAGCAGGTGGAATTGGTTGGGTGATTCCGGCGTTTTCCTTGTCGTTTGGTGTTTTGCCCCTTTCCTTTTTTAAATTTTTTAGTGGGGTTGTTCATTTTGAGTGAGGCATTTTACTACTAACAAACAATTTACAGGCTGTACAGAAGGATGAGAGGAAGGAAGTATTAGAGTGGGCTCAGTGTGTTCACGTGTGCCTTTTCATTGATTTTCTGTCTTTTTTTCAACCATTATGGGAAATCAAGAAAGAGCTTTTTTTTCTTCTTAAATTTATTTTTTTAGCAGAACTCTCACCTCCTTCACATCGTGTTTATGTGCATCTCTTTCATTACTTTCTGCTATTTTAAGCTGTAAATAGTGTCTCTGAAAATCTTGCTTGGGATGGAGAACTTCAAAAGAGTAAACGCCCAAGTCCATTTATAAATTGGTAATTCATAAAATGTAACTGATTGTTTAACTCTGATGTCTCGTATGTTATTTTAGGTATTCTATTATGTTTAACCATATTTCTTATTTTAAAAGTTGAGAAATCTTATTTATTTTCATCAATGTCTTTGTTTATGATGTTCCATGTAATAAGTTTGTAACTATGACCATTTTCGGGTAAAACGAGAGATTTCGATAAAACTTCAAAGTTGATTAAAATTGGTACTTATAAAATTCCTATGTATTTTTTGTTATATATTTAATATCGGCATTCTTACATTAAAGCGATATATATTTACTTTTAATCCTGTTTTACTATTTAGGGTTTAGCACTAATTCTCTTATAAAAAAATGTGTATAAAAAGAATAATAAGAAAAAAAGTAATCATTCAAACATTTCTCTCTCTATATATTACTTCCAAATGAAAAAAAAAAGAATGAGATTAATAATAAAAACCACTTTTTCTTGATTCACTGTTACGTCCTAATAATATTATTCGTTTTTCAAATGTTAATATGATTTATATTTTGTAAAATCAATTGAAACAATCTTAAGTAAAAAAATAATAGTATTTATGCGATGAATTTCTGCATAACTTCTTCAGAAATATATTCACTAAATAGAATGGTTACACCGTAGACTATTATTTTTCTTTTGTACGCTAATTTACACCAATTTCGTAGTCAAATTGTTCGAATTACCAGCATGTATATAATTTGTTATGTACAAAAACTATCAATCTAATTTAAATTTTTAATTCATTTCGAAAGTTTTTATGAAATTCTATTTTAATTGCTGACTACTTATCTAAAAAATGGTTACTCAAATTCAATTTAGGAAAAAGAGGGAAAGATATAGATAGATGTGTGAATAAAAAGAGATAGATTGATATGGTTAAAGAAAAAACATTGACTTGTTTTTACTTATAATATACGAACTGTAAAAGCGAAAAAGAAATATTGAGACGGTTTAATGAACAGAGTGAAGAAAAGTATAAAAATGGATAAAATATTTGGTGGGAATATCTGAAGTAAGCAACAGGGGGTGTGATGCAGAATGAAAGTGGTAATGAATTTGAATTTGCGTTTAATGATGAAAGGTGTTAGATTGTGTGATAGTTGGAGGCATTGTTTGAAGGCGAAATTAAGTAAAGTGGATGATAGCTGTAACGCAGGGTGGTGCAGAGCGTGCAGGGTGAAAATTCAGTTAGGGGCGTGCTTTAAGGGAGGTAATAATAATATTAGGCACATAATCATATAACTTGCGGTGCCGCCACCAGTTGTGGGATTTTATTTTGGAGGAGTTTATGTTTTTTTTATGCTTCTCTCTTCACTTCCCAACAAACCACGTAAGCATTACGCAAATTATATTCATGGATTTCAAAATGTGATTCTCCTCCTGCAGCACTGCCACCCAATTCATCTACACAATTAACAAATTCATCACAGGATTCAAAATAAATAATTGTGAGAGTGAGAGAGGATTGGGCAGCGCAGTGGTAGGGTACAGAGCATAGAGTTTGGTGGTGGCGCACTGACGTGTACTTGTGTGTGGGTATGGGGTGGTCCAATCCAATCTCCCTTTTTCTCCTCTCTTAGGGGCACCAAACTTTGGCCACGGGACCAGCATCAATATTGAGTAGATATAACCAAAGCTAGAAAAGAGTTGTTTGTGTGGAAAAACAGAAGAAAAAAAGGGCATTGTTATTAATAAAAGAGAGGGTAGGTTGTGGTGGGTGAGTGAATATAGTAGATGTGTACTGCTACTACTTAGTGCTCACACTGTCTGAATAATGAGGTTACAGAGCAGAAATTAACATTTTGTGTCTGTGTGTGTGTTTTGGCAGTGCTTGGGTTGGTAATATTATAGGTTAATTAGGTTGAGCGTGGCTATGTTATGTGGTGTGAAGACTTGGAAGCTAAGGCAGGTGTAGGGTGTGGTTTGAGTTATTTTGGTCCC
This sequence comes from Phaseolus lunatus, assembly GCA_013389735.1. NCBI lineage: Eukaryota > Viridiplantae > Streptophyta > Magnoliopsida > Fabales > Fabaceae > Phaseolus > Phaseolus lunatus. The sequence continues at coordinate 7,805,268 of CM023865.1, read as the reverse complement.
CACAACTGCTCTGTCATGTATCATCCTTTTATTGGAAAGTGAAGAGGAATTTGGAGTGATGGTTGAAGAACTTCACTCAACACCCACAACAACACTATGCTACACTCTGTCATGTGCTTCACAATTTCCTATTTCCACATAATTACACTTCCAATCTCTTTATTATCATCATTCTCTCATCTTTCACATTTTTCATCTTCTTAAACTCTATCCATCAAATTATTAGAGATAATGTTCTTACGTTCACCAGGAAAACAAAGTTACTTCTGCTATTCTTGCTTTAGGTGCTCTGTTTTGAATTATTAATAAATTTTCACTTTTCTTCACGGTTTTTGATTCCACACTTTTTACATCTGCCATGTTCCTTGGCCAAAATTCGGCATTGTTAGTGTCACTTTATTTCATGCTTATTAAGAATGATATAAATCCACATAATTAACCTTGTGGTGTGCTAATTTAACTTCGTACCAACTTATGCATTGAATGAGAGAAGTGGTTAAACTACTTCAACCTTAACATATACTCTTGCAGTCGTTAATAACTAAATTTTAATCATTATTGTTCTTGTTAATACGTGGTTTGGATTATTTTTGAGATGGTGTTAAGAGGATTTTCTTGTATACCATCGATTACAAGGTGATGCAGAAGGTTTTCTAACACTCAAGTCAATAAAAACATATAAATGTAATGTAATAATGAGTTTAATAAGAATGTCTTAATTGGATCTACTCCGTGAATGCGTGGTGGTCTATTTCATGAGACATAAGTATCATCAAATATTAAAGAGTTACATAAATTGTGTGATAATAAGATATAATGTGACTTGATATAATTGTGCAAATTAAAGTCATTATTTGAAGATAAATTTGTATGACATTTAATGAGACTCTCGGATATCTCGGTTAATTTTTAATTCACAAAAAATAAATGTGATAACTTGTCCATCAAGCATTTTGTTCCGTCATCGTCTTGGTCACATCCAAATATCGTGAGTTAGGACAACTCACAGCTCCTAACCTTAAGTCAAAGTGATAAAAAGACTTAACAATACATTAACAAGAGAAACATGTCATATTCAAATACCGTGTTAGACAAAGACAACTCATAACATTTTATTCTTAAACCAAAACAACAAAAAAACTTAACAATACATGACTCCATAAACACGTCACATCCAAATACTATATTAACTCAGGACAGTCCAATTATTATTGAATTTTGGAATGTCATTTAAAAAGTAACTTAACTTTTCACTTGTCCTTAAAATGCATAAATAAAAAAATATACTTATTTTAAAATTAAGTAATTTAGATTTTCATTATAGCATACCATAGATGGCCAGCTATGCATGCAAGCTTACACTCCAACAAACAAGTAGTGTGGACGAAGTGGGGTTCTTTGATTTGGTCATGAAGGTTTACTTCAAAGGTGTGCACCCCAAGTTCTCGAATGGAAAACTTATGTCACAACATTTGGGGTCCATGTTGGATGTGAAGGGTTCATTGGGTCACATAGAGGATCTCACCCAAATGCATGTGCTGTAAGCAAACCGCACAGAGGAGAAGTTGCACAAATTTCTAAATAAAATAAAAAAAAATTTAAAACCAAAGCGTTTCATTTACTTTATTAAAAAGAAAAAAAAATAGAATTATCAAAACAATACATGTATTTTAATGAATAAATAGTGTTTTTGAAATCGCGACTTCTTATTTTAAATTTGTGTTCACTAACATATTTCTGTAATTTTTTTAAAGAACAGTTTATTTTAGTAAATTAAAAAAAAAAATTTACTTTGATGAAAAACCCCAAGGACACCATACAAAGTCAAGAGAAAGTAAGAAATCCAATATTTTCTACATGAAATTAGTGTCATCGTCATTATTACCAGCAAACCCACCCCCCACCCCAAATCGAAGCAAGTGCAAGAACATGTAGTGTAATATGTGTTTTAGGTGAAAAAAATAATTTTGTAATTGTTCATATTCTAAATATGATTGATTTAGCGCGTAGTTAAAAAGCCAATTATTTTAAATAAATTTATTGAGACTCTCAAAGTGTAGAATATACCTTAAAACTATGAAAGTTTGATTTTTTCGGTGAATGTATGGTTTTTAACATGTTATCTAACTAGATATTTATAAATGATGTCATTCAATAATAGTTCTAACAAATTTTAAACTTTAATATTATATTAAAAAATAAATTTAAGATTAACATATCTTCATAAAAATAATTTGTAAAATAAAGTTCATTTATATACTTATTGATTTGTCTCTAATTAATATAAGATACTAATCAGTTTTATTAACAAAATTTAAAAAATACAATGTTTTTCTAAACAATGTATTTTGCAGGGATTTCCATAAAAGTTCATCAAATGCATCTTAAAAGTGTTGGAGAAAAAGTTGAGAAAAATCTCATATGGGATAAAGTTAGACATTTCAATAAGATGTTAAATTTTTTAGATTAATATAATAAATTTGTTTGTTGAAAGATTAATATAATAGTACATTTATTCGGATGTCACTAATAAAATTCTCTATAAAAAAAGGTATGACACTGATAATATATAATTTGCTATGATAAATGGATTTATGTAGGATCTAACAACATTCACATTAACAACATTTACATATTATTTGTTTGTTTGAAGTTATTTCGTCTTATTTTTGAAAAAATATTTCAAAATTTAAAGTAAAAATAATATATAAACTGTTATTAAGTGTGTGAGATTATATTGACAATACCAAAATTATTATTATTATTATTTTTACTTGACCATGTCATCATTAAAACATAATTTAAAAAAATATCATTGTGATAAGGATGACCTTTCTTGAAGTCGTGGTCATGGTTGTAACCGTACCCAGCTCACAAACTCAGAATGTTCCAATAAATTTCAAGTTGGTGTTTGTGAAAGCATCTGATAAATTTCCATAAAAAGAAAAACAAGAAAATGTGCTTTTGTGGATAAGTTCTTCTACAATTGTTTATGCCAAACAAAACAAAAAGAAGTCATGATATATAAATTGTGATTAGTTGGAACAACTAGCGTTGGATATTTGTAAGAAGAATCTACGGTTTCGTTTTACTTTTACATAAATTGCAATTCTTTTAAAAATACTTTTGAAATAATTTTATTTTTCTTTTATATATTTGGATTAATACATTTTTAAATTTTGATTAACCATTTTGGAGGAAGAAAATATTTATGACTAAGTTAGTGTATGCCAAATTAGATTTTTTAAAATAATTATTTCCAGTGGAAAAAATGTCACCCCATCTCATATTTTCAACGTTATTGTCATGTTATTGTGATTGTTTTTCCTCATAATTATAAAATTTAATCTCATTACTGTATATTAGTGTGTTTTTAATCAATATTTAAGGTTTAAGTAAAATTTTAAAACAAATGCACATATTAGTTACAAGTACAACCATTAATTTTGAAGAAGGTAAACGTGTCTGATAAAGAATAAAACACAAGATGAAATCTTTTTATTATTAACAGTAATAACTCTATGCTATTATATAAAAATAAAATAAGTAAGATGTAAATTTTTGAAATATATTTAAAACATAAATTTTGATATCTCTGGTTATGTTAAATTTTTAGAACGAGTTAGATTGAAATTTGTTACAATGATGTTAATGCCCCAGTTTATCTAAATAATAGTTCACTTCGATGTAATAATATGGTTTATCTAAATGTAAATTGCTAAAATTAATTATATTTAAATAATAGTATTTGAAATTATTTAAAAATATATATTTAATCTATAACAATATATAATGAGATTTTTATTTTATATATATATATATATTCTTTTTCAGTTTACCCTTAATAATATTATAAAATTATAATACAAAACTCATGATAAAAAAATACTAATAAAAAACAAATTAAATTAAATATATACTCAAGAAAAAATAATAACGAAAACAAAATCTTAAGTAATATTTTTAAAAATGAAACTAGTTTAGATATATTTTTCAAAATGAAACATAATCATAACATCGGCTGATAAGATGTGGTTTGCACTCACTTATAAACTATAAAATATTCTTATTTCTAGTTTATGTGGGATCTCCAATATTAGTTATAGATAAGACTTAAGAAAAAAATAAAAAAATTAACAAACCGTAGTTATAATTGAGATAGAACGCTTCTTAATTTAGTAATTTTGCTTTTATAATGAAGGATATTATCATCGAATCAATACATTTAATTAACTATGATATAATTTTACCCGTGCCCCTCGTGTATGTTTTGTTTTGTACTATTCAACCCAACACATCCCATGCTTAACCAAAAGTTAAATCTTACAATCTTTACAATAAAAAAGTTGATAGAACCTCATCGTCATCAAAATAAATACTAGTTAATATTTTATTTCACCAACCATTTTTATTTTCAACTACAACCTTCAATATAAAAGATGAATATCTGGTACAAGACAAAAGTTTTTGTCTGTTTAGGGTCAAAGGACCAAACAATTTTTAAAGAGTGTAACCTGTAGATAGTTTATTCATTAGAAGGAAGGTTTTCTTATAAGAAAGAAAAAAACTAAGTGAAGTTATTATTAAAAACCGACCTTACAAGATGCGACTTGCATCCGCTTGTATACTATGGAATGTCCTCATCTTGAAGAGACATGAGATCTCCAATGGACTCTAAATATACTACAACCTCATAAGACCAGCTAATAAAGTGAGGTTTGTACCCACTTATAAACTATGAAATATTCTTATTTCTAGTCGATGTGGGATCTCCAACATTAGTTATAGATAAGACTTATGAAAAAGGTAAAAAAACTTAACAAACCGTAGTTATAATTGAGATAAGACGCTTCTTAATTTAGTAATTTTGCTTTTATAATGAAGGATATTATCATCGAATCAGTACATTTAATTAACTATGATATAATTTCACTGGTGCTCCTCGTGTATGTTTTGTTTTGTACCATTCAACCCAACACATCCCATGCTTAACCAAAAGTCAAATCTTACAATCTTTACAATAAAAAAGTTGATAGAACCTCATCGTCATCGAAATAAATACTAGTTATTATTTTATTTCACCAACCATTTTTATTTTCAACTACAACCTTCAATATAAAAGATGAATATCTGGTACAAGACAAAAGTTTTTGTATGTTTAAGGTCAAGGACCAAACAATTTTTAAAGTCTGTAACCTGTAGATAGTTTATTCATTAGAAGGATGGTTTTCTTATAAGAAAGAAAACTAAGTTAAGTTATTATAAAAACCAACCTTAGAAGGTGGGGTTGCACCCTCATGTGTCCGATGGACTCTAAGTATACTACAATCTCATAAGACTGGTTGATAAGATGAGGTTTGCACTCACTTATAGACTATGAAATATTCTTATTTCTAGTCGATGTGAAATCTCTAACATTAGTTATAAATAAGACTAAAAAAATTAACAAACCATTGTTATAATTAAGATAGAACATTTGTTAATTTAGTTATTTAATTTTTATAACAAACCGTATTATCATCGCATCAATACATTTAGTTATGTATAATAAAATAAATATTTTACAATTCAATATATTAGCTAACTAAAATATTACATTTTCTATGAACATTCAAGTCAATTAAATTGAAAAAGAGTTCCCCATATCATGGGTACTGAAAGAGTTAATAAAATAGAATAATATGATTTTAGATTTCATCATTATATTTTTAAATGAATAAACTAATTCACAAACATTATTGAATGCGCGACTTTAGTTTCTCATCATATTTTATAATGATAAAAAATATTTACTTAAATATTAAATTTAGGTATAAAACTAATGTTGGAAAAAAAATTAAAAAATAATTTAACATGTTTTAAAATAGTAAAAGTAGTATTTAATCAATTTGAAACATACATGACTTAAACTAAGTTTAAAAAATTATAATGACTAAATGAAATTTATTTTCTTAATATAATCATAACCGTTAATGAATAGATTAAGTGTCGAAATTTTAATAATCAGATCTTACTATGGAATAAATTACGAAGAACTATGCAAAAGTTTTGATGCTATTTATTTTTTCTATAAAGAATTCAAATCTTCTTGTTCGCGTAATTACACCACGTATAGATTGCAAGTGTTTGGGTTTGGGGTTGTTTGAGACGGCATCGTTTTGGGGAAGTGAAGTGACGGAAGAGACTGCAGAGACGCAGTGAGAGTTCCGTGTGGAGAATGAAGGCGTTGGGATGGTGGCTGATAGCGGTGGGCACGCTTCGATTGGCTTCGGTGTGGTTCGGTTTCTTCGACATTTGGGCTCTTCAACTCGCCGTCTTCTCCAAAACCACAAGTAACTAACTCTCTTCCCTTTCCTCATCTTACTCCAACACCACACAAAGTTACTCTCGCAATTCGTTAACGAGATTTAGGTAATCGATTCGTTCACTCACATCAATTAGTTGTAGTAGTAAAATAGATCTTCACTCGTTTCAATGGTAGATACTGTCGGTTGAGTGTGTAGTGAGTTCTGCTACTCCATTTGCGTACTCTCTGTTTCAGCGTCTGCAACGGTGCTTGTGTCATTAGATTTAATGAGTCTTCTGAGGGAGACAATCGAAGCGTTAGATCCAATGTATGGCAATGAGATCTTCTAGATCCCAATGCTCCGGATATTGTTATTCATCTTTTTTAGCTTTCACAAGGAAATGTCGTTGTTCCCCCCTTTGCGTTTCACAAGCTATCAGAATGTTTCCAGATTAGGTTCTACATCGATTGCATTTTCAATTCCGGGAATTCCTTTTATCCATGATAACTATATGTATGCATCACGCAACCCGTTCAGTTTTTCTTTTGAAAATTATCGAACTCCTTTTTTGGCAATGCAGGAGGCGTTATTGATTTTTATATTATTAGTTTGCTTGAAGAAATTACCGTGGTTTAACTGTTGTTTTACGGTGCATTATGCATTTGATTTCTACTTTTTTTAAAAAATTGTTTAGTTTTCCAAAAAGGTAGCTGACAACTAGTTGAGGGCGGTGCAAAGTACATAAAAATGTGTAAATTGAGGGAGAGGTTCTAATGACAAGAGAAGAAGATGAAACTTTCTGTTCTTAGTTATAAATTTGATATTAAGTTTTAGTTGGTAAAATTTAGTTGTTATAATTTTGTGACAATATATTTTCATCTAATAATTATCTGGAATGTACCAAAAGTATGATATACCATTAAAAAATATATATATATATATATATATATATATATATATATATATATATAATAAAAGTGGCTTATATTATTCTGTAAACTTTTATTTGTTTAAATATTGTATGCACTGTATGCCTTACTAATTTATAAATATGTTAGACCCTTATTATATTTCTCTTAATTGTTGGGTGAAATGTTGGGACGATAGTCTTAATTTGATTAATTGAAAAACTATGAGAACTAAATATGAATAATTAAATTAGTAAGACTATAATTGCACACAAAAATTGGGGGAAAATTTTATTAAGCCTTCATAGTGATCTATCTAGAAGCGAACTCGTATTATATCGATAGAAATGTGGTTTGGCTAAGTGATTAACCAAATAGCAACTAAATCTTTTTGAGGGAGAGTCCATGAGAAAGAATAGGATGAGTTTAACTTGTCTCATACCAGCAAACAAGTTTGCAAGTTGGATTTTGATTGTACAGCCAAAGGATATTTAACTTTTAGGAAAAAAAATACTGGAAATATGTTGCGTTTTCTGGATAAATAAATTGGCCCTTGTCTATCAATGTAAAGGCTGGTTTTAGAATTTTGTAGGAGATGAAGGAAGCAAGTCAATAAGATTTTGATTGTTTAAAATTCTGAGGTAGTTCGTGTGCAGAGATTTAAAATTCTTTGACCCATGAAATACTGTTATCATCTTGTCCACTGCATTTCATTTTCTAGCACAACCTTTTTTAGCCCTGGTTTTAACCGGCCGAAGTCAGCTTTTGAACATCACGAATTTTGACAGTGTGGTTTTGAAATTTGTTCACATGATCTTCCCAAGGCTATATGATATCCTTTCCTGAAAAATAAGTTGTTCCCAATTTGCTCAATCAAAGTAATTGGATATTTAACGAGTGTGTTTAGATTGACATGTATGATCCACGTTTTTTTACCACATTTACATAAAAAAAACTCAAATGATGTAGAAGTGAGTGTGTTTGGTATGGCGTTTGGGATCTCATTTTTAAGTTTGGTTATGTCTTTACTGTAAGTAATGCCCTCGACTGTCTGAACAGGCTTTGTTTTCATCCTTTTGAGATGATATGATACAGCATTTTTGCACATGTGATGAGAATAAATTTTACAACTTATTAATTCAGCAACATTCGTATTGTTTGGTTGAGCTTGTTTTAGCTTTATGTGTATTATAATTTTAAAAATAATCATAATGTGAATTTCAAAATTATCAGAATTGACGACTTTATTAATTGTTGTAGTGTCTGAAGTTCATGGGCGCACATTTGGAACTTGGACATTGTTGACCTGCACCCTTTGCTATATTTGCGCATTCAACCTTGAAAATAAGCCTCTCTACCTGGCTACTTTCTTGTCATTCATCTATGCATTGGGTCATTTCTTGACAGAATATCTAATTTATCACACAATGGAGATTAAGAATCTAACTACTGTTGGCATATTTGCAGGTATGGAACTTTTTTCTTGTGCCCTATCAAATTGACACGGGCTACATTATTTTCTTGAATATTAATCAAAATTGTATTTTTTTTATTCCTTTTTCCTCGCCAATTATTTGTCTATAATCATGCGTGTCATGTTTAATTATAGGTGTCGAGAATTTTTAGGCTTTCTTTTTACATCTTTATCCTTAATTTTTTGCCGTCTTGACTATTTCAGTTGTCTTTTTGTTGTGTGCATTATTTGCTACTTTCTTTTTGCTCTCCCAAGTCAAAAATACTAAAAGTAAGCAAAAGAATCTCGTACCCCATTATATGTCCTCCACTGTGTACCTTTCGGTCCATTATTATTCTGAAACGACCTTGATTTGGCTTATTATTCCTCTTATGTTGGCATTATTTACGGATGAAATACATTTCAATATCTTAGTTTGTTAACAGGAACATCGATACTATGGATGCTATTGCAATGGAATTCTCACTCGAAAATCCACTTGAAACACTCTTAGCAAGCAAAAAAGAGATGGGGCAAAAGTGCAATATTATAATTGGTGGTATTGGACCGTGTAAGATACAAGAGACGCGCAGCTTTAGATATTTCTTCCTTTTAGATTTTATTTATCGACATTTCATGTTGATACGAATAAGTATGGCCACCCATCGCGTTTACAAAATCATGGAGGCAGTGCTTACCATGTTAACCTGTTCTTAAAATGCAAACCATTATTGCCCTTCCTCTGTTTTGCACTGATTGATTTTTAACAGATGAGAACCCTGTTGTTTAGAATTTTGAAAATGGATTCTACTAGTCCATGTAGTCTGTTGAATGACTTATATTGCTAAGGGATTGCGTTTGTAATTAGGAGCATGACAAATTTGCGAACATAACTTCGAAACTTCGAGAACTTCATATCTAGATACAAGGTAGTGTAATGTAATTTGCATTCACTCATTCTCAAAGCTCAGACGCACAGAATCTGAGACCATTTATATATATATTTTAAAAATAATAATTTTCAATTTTCGTATCTGAAATGATTTTACCATATTGCATAGATTTATTTTATTCTGTCTAGGGTGTCGTGAAATCCTACTATGTGTATCACAGAAAATAAAGTTGGTTTGAATTCTCTTTTGGAATTACCGTAAGTAGTAAAGTTAGTGTCAGAATTATTGGGCGAAACAAACTTACCTTTCATCTACAGCCCGTATATTGAACTTGTGCCCGATTCTTCCAAGCAATGTCAGAAGATATACGCATAGACATGGTTCAAAGAAGGAAAAAGATGGAAGTCGTAAATGTAAATATTTGTCAATACTTTTTTAATTATTAAAGAATATAAATTATTTTATTAGTTTTATAAAATGTTAGTAAATCACAGTTATCTGATCTCGGTTTCTTTCCGTTATTATTATTACTATTCGAATAAATACTGACAAGAAATAGAAATTCTAATTAGTAGATTAATTAATCATAAGCATCTTCAATATGTAAGAGAAGTATTAGCAATGTATTGTTTTGGAATTTTTTGTTTTAATACACTTCAGTAATCCTAGTAATGAATATCTCCAAATTACTTTATGAAGTAAATATGGAGTTTGACTTAATAATGGTGTTAAAACTGAAGTATCAGCATGTATCACTATCATTTCCTCTCTTGTGATGAAATAATGCCACAGCTGTGTTACGCTGTTACTTTCGAGAAGGAACTTTCACCCATTATTTCTGAATTTATCTAGGACAAAAGTAACAAGCTCTGCCATATCCATATATAAATTCAACACCGAGGAGGAAGGGATTGTGAGCCCACAGCTTTGTACCCTTAGCCATTTTTGTTGTTATATATCACGAGGGTATTCAATTTGGAAGGAAGTGGACCATCTGATACTACAAATAAATACATTGGGTCCAGCCTGACTTACAAAAATGTCGGCCATTCCTTTTGAAAACCAACCCAAACTAGCTCAAAAATGGAGTACCATAAACAATATCAGATCAAATCCATATGAAACATGTATATCCTACAACTAATTAAATTCCTTAGCCAGAAGACTTTCTTTTTGTGTGTGGAACATGTAAACTTTGACTTTATGTGGAATATTTTAACTATAATACTGTCTTGGCACAAGGCATAATATGACACAAGGCTCACAAGCAGAAGGTATGAATAAATTGTTTTACAATCTGAAAAAGGAAAACAGCTTACAAGATATTATTCTAAAGCAGATACTTGGTTGGTTTTGTAACTCCTCACCATGCACTTTCCTTGCATCTCATGTTTTTTGTGTCTCTGAAAGGGTCTGCTTATTCGGCTCCTTATTCAGTACATTCCTGCCCTTGTTATTGATAACTTGAAACAATGCTTTTTTCCAAATTCTCCTCTTTGAAATTCCACATTACTTTTATTTTCCCTCTCATGCTCCTGTCCCATTTAAAAGAAAAAAAAAAGGTTTCTAACAGCATCCATGTTAAATCGTGCCCTACTATGGTTGCTCATCAAAATCTTGCCTTAAGTAACGAATCTTTGATCCAGCACCAAAATCAAGCACATCATCTATTCCTTTTGTAAGTAAGACATTTGGAAATGAGCCATGTCCAATTCTAACATTCTCCACCACTTTAGCACTTGATTAGAGCTCTGGCTAATAACTTTGCTTGAGTTCATGTTCCCTTTTTCTGCTTTTTGTGTTTCAATCATTTCTGAATTTCCCACCTCTTCCTCTTCTACTTTTTTCAAACCTCCAAATTCAGAACCTAAGCTTTTTGTCATCCTCATTACCACTCTAGATGCGTCAGTCTCTTTGTTATGTTTCTCACTTTTTGATTGTGTATCTTTTTCGCCTTCCTCATCATCTTCATTCTCTAATAACTGCATATCTTCCATCTGATTTCCCATGTCTTCACCATCTTCATCTTCATTTTGCTCCTCCCTCTCTTTGTCTTGTTCGTCAATCAGGTCTTCTACTTCCTCAGATTCTTCTTCTTCAATTCTTTCTCCATCATGTCCAACAATGCTATCATCTCTTTCTTGTTCGTTTTCTTCTGTATCCTCCAGCAATTCCAACAGTTTATCATTTGACCATGGCTCCAATCCTTTTCTTCCAAGATTTTTACTTTCAGAGCCAGCCTTCAGATTTTCATATATTTTTGCAGAGGTTTCCTGCTTCTTATCATGTGAGTACTGTTTGAGTTTGTAAAGCAACCATATGCCAACAACAATCAAAGTAAATATTTTAAAACCTTGTTTAGCCTTGAAGCCTTTTGTCCTATGATTTCTGTTGGTTAATTGCTTCAACATGATTTACTCATGAAACAACAGGTGTTAGCAGAATCTGTGCAAGGAAGCATTCGTGTGACTAAAAGAGCATATCAGAAAAAAATAATATAAAAAAGCCAAGCAAGCACAAGCCAAAGTCTTCCACAGAGTAAACAGAGTGTAGAAAAACAATTGAGCATTCTGCATCATAAAGAAATAATATTATGTCATATTGGGGCCGAGTAAAGCAACTAAAGGCAAACTGATTAGTAAGTTTCTATGAAGGGCATGTTTCTTGCCCTTTTCACTTTTTTGTTTCTAAAACTCTTGTCTTCAAGGATTCAACACTACTCACCAACAATCAAAATCTATTAAATTTTGAAATTCCAAAACAAGCATTTTAAAATCCAAACAAAATAATTGGGAGATGTTCTCCCATTTTTTCTTTCTATCATGTTCAACCTCTCTTTCAATTCCATTCTTTATTTTGCCCGTTGCACTCCACTAGTGGTCTCTCTGAATAACTCAGTTTAGTTGCACGTTTTGAAAATAGAAATCACACACATCCAAATTTTCATCAAAGCAAATTCACACTTCCATTCTTTAGCCTCACTTAAAGTAGTGGTTTCTGATATGTATCAAATAATGAACAAGTTCACTATTGATGAAAGTTTTCCAATTCAACTAACAATGAAGCAAGAGAGAAAAGGAGTTAATATACATGCCTTGAGGAAAAGTGTGGCAGAAGAGTTGATGTTTGAAGTTGAGTGCAACTTACAAATAATTAAAGCTTGTAGAAGGTTGCATTAGTAATAAAGTAAATAGAGAAAAGATGATGGAGGGTATGTGATACTAGTGTGAGAGACCAAGAGAGTGAGAAAAAGGAAGCATATCCATATCTCTGTGCTATCTCTCTGATACTGTGTTTGGTGAAAGGTGAGAATGAGAGAGAAAAAGAAAATGGTGAACCCTCGTGAATGACATATGGTGGTCACGGGCAAGGCTAGCCATGCGTGACGCACGTGCGTGTCTTAGCTATCTGGCGTAGAAGGCATGCACAGCACAGGGACATCCTTTGTCGCAGGTAAAGGGTATTTATGGTTGGTAAAATGAGGAGGGTATACCCTATTATTATTACTCTTTCTCTTTCTACTTCTACACTTTATTTAAATGGTCTTATAAAATATTAAAAATTATTTTTTTGAGAAAAGGTTATTTTAGTATAAATTATCATAAAATATTTTATTACTTTATTAACTTATTATTATATTTAAATATTATTTTATTAAATTATATTATCACTCAATTATAAAGTGTTTTATAAACTATAAAAAATACTTTTGAAATACTATTATCTAACATAAAAATAAATTATAAATATATAATTAAATTTATTAACTTATTATTGTATTTAAATATAGTTTATCACATATATAAAAAAATAATGAAAAGTTTGGAAGTGTTTGCATGATTGTTATGATGCACGTTGCATACATAAATTTCAAATCTTCATTGCTACCATACATTCAAAGAAGAGATGTATTATAGTTTCATTTTTCTCCCTTCACATCACATATAGGATATTTCCCATTAGTACTCCCTATTTCTCCAATTTTACTTTGTGACAACCTTGTTTAACATTATTCTTCAAGTAGAGAAATGTGCAAATGGTAGAATTTTAACTCCCTCAATGTGCTAAAAAACTATAAATTCTCCTAAATTTCTCTATTGCAACTTTATGTAATTTCCGTTGACCATATATGTACCATCCACAATATCTTTTCATACCTAGGTATTTCCTGTACCTATTTAATTGGATTCCTAACAAGTCTACGAAGAAAACACATTCATGAAATTTTTTTCCATTCAAATCATTCTCTCCTTCATTAAGGGTATCATTCTCACTAATTGCCTTGCAATTTCCTTGATTCTTGTAGGATTGCCACCTTATTTATTGCATTAGTGTACAATTTAGGATATTTTTACATGAATGTTTCCTCTCCAATTCATTTATCTTTCCACAATAATATCATGTTTCTATATCCAACCTTCTATGTCAAACTCTCCTAAAATCAACTACTCTTTTCTCCTGTGCCACATACTTGTTTTAGATCTTTTCACCATTGTGACTCCCCCTTTGCATTCTCTTTTATATTTATGTTTCTCTATGAGCCATACTTAGACACCAAAATATATCTCCACAAACATTTATTTTCAACTCCTAGTCCTTAAGCTTACTTATATATATCTACCCATTTTACCCATGCTATTTTCCTACTTTCAGATCTACATCCTCACAAGAATTTTTTCTGAGTTCTCTTACATGAGCATAATGACATCCTAAATAAATGCATATAATATAAGGATAAAGTCATAATAACTGACTTAATGAGACACACTCTACCTACAAGGGAAAGGACCTTCCCTTTCCATCTAGATAATTTATTTTTTATCTTAGTAGTGATTGGTTGCCAAAATTGTTGTCTCCTTATATTGCCTCCCATAGTCATACCTAAATACCTAAAGGGTTGTTGGATTAGCAAACCTTCTCAATTCCTCTTATCCAACACCTAACCCACCATTCTTGCTCTTATATAAGTTGAATCTCAAATTAAATGTTAGCTCAAAAGCATCTGAGAATGTTTTTAATAACCATAATGTTCTGAACACTTGATTTGCACATCACTAAGGCATCATCAACAAATTGTAGCATTTTAACCTTATTGTCTTTCTCCCCATTGTGACGCCTTCTAAATAGTTATTCCTAATGGCTTGCCTAATTACCTCTACTAATCTTTCTACAACAATTAAAAACAAAAAAAAATATTAAGGAATTGTCTTATTTAAGTTTTTTTAATGGTTTGAACTCATATGTTGGATTGACATTCACTAAAATTGAAATAATGGACGGTTTGATGAAATTATGATCCAACTAATCGATAATTTACTGAATCCCAACATATTCAATATGTAATAGATAATAGTCACCTGCTTTTCATAAAAAAAAAAAAAAGGTAATAGTTTTTAAAACACTTTTGTTCAATTTAGTTATTCTAATTCTAACTTATAACGAAATGATATATTTGTTTCTAATTCTAACTTATAACGAAATGATATATTTATTTGCAAGTCTTTCTCTAAATATTCAATTCTAGGATATATTTGTTTCTAATAAATATCTTTTGTAATAATTATTTTTCTGTTAAAAAATGCAAACAAATATATACTAGAATTGAAAATTTGGAGAAAAACTTGCAAATAGATTATTAATTTGAGAAGTGTTTGACCTTTAAATATGAAGTTTAACTAAAATAGAAGTCTTTCATGTAAAAAAGTCAAAAACCCTGATTATTAATATACAAATGCAAATACATCGCAAATCATTAAAATTAGTAGAAAATATTAATTGTTAAGGGTTTCAAGTGTTTGTTAATTAGTGTTTAATTTGTAAGGTATGTGGTATGATTTTGTAGGTTTGTAATACTTAATGCATACTGGGACTGTTTAAAAAGATTCCAACATGCCATGGATTTCATTTTAATCCCTTATCAACATTTGTTTGTTGATGAACTCACACTTGAATATGTAAAAAACTAAGTTGTGACCTAAAAAAATATTAAGATAACTTTATTAGACTCAATTAAATTTTAAAATTTAAAATTTTATTTTGATTTTATTTATAAAAAGATACTTAAAAAATTAAAGAAAAATATGTATTTAAATTATTGTTGACTTTTCAACGTTGGAAGAGATTATTGAATCGTAATGAAACATTTGACATATGTATAAAAAAAATTCTTTTGTTTTTTTTTTCTTTTATTTCTCTCCTTTCAAATTTTCTCCGTCTTAAAAAAAAAAAAAAAAAGACATAAATGTATAGTTACATTTATTGCGTGCATTAAGTTTTGAACCTACCATTTTGCATCATGTTGGGGCGGCATCATTTCACCAATAGGCATCATCTCATGGATGTGTTTACATACAAATTTCAAACTTAAATGAAAATTTTCAATAAAAGTTTCAAACAATGAACCAGAAATAGATATTCCACACTAGAATAGATGTAAGATAAACTAAAAACATAAGCGAAACATTTAAAACAATGAATAAGATATGTATAATTTATTTCAAAAAATGAGTCCAGATTTAAAAAAAAAATCATTAAAAGGAAAATTAATTAAGGATTTTTTTTAAATATATGCAGTGATTCTAAATCACGTATACATGTATTAAGTTGCAAATTTTGTTTTCTTTCAATTTTTTATTTGTGATTAGTTTTTTTTCAATTTTAGTTTAAAACTTCTTAAAAGTTCGTAATTTTAATCTAATATTTATTTTTCACGTATTAGTTAAATTATGTATTAGTAATATATTCAACGAATACGTTAGATTTAAGATTCAATTGTATTAAAAAATAAAAGAAAATATGTATGTAAAATTGTAGATTAAACACAAATTAAATTTTTCTAATACTTGAGACTGGCAAAAAATAAATGGAAGTACGTAATTGTGAATTAAAAATTAAAGAAGATTAAAATTATACTTAAAATTTATATTATCTCGTATATTTTTTAGAGCATACCTATATATATTGTTTTCCTTTTTATTTTAGCAAAACATCATTACCCATATAAACGTATTGAAATCCTTATTTCTTACATGTACTTTTTGCTTCTTGATTCTTACAAAGAAGGAAAATAATAAGAGAAGGGCATTTGAGGAAACCATTTCACCAACTAATTGAGTTAACTTTTCTCTCTTTTTTTATTTCTTTTCAAGCAAATTATTAAAACATTCTTTTAGTTTCACTGTGTTTCTCCTTTATTAAGATTCAAATATTTTTGCATACACTTCTGCTATGCCAGTTACCCAACGACCAAGAAGGTGAGTGGACAAATTATAATTTTTTAAATTTTTATTTAATATTTTCTTTTTTGTGATTTTAGTTATAGATTTTAAGAACCTGTAATTTTGATTCAATACTTAATTTTAAGTATATTTATACATTTGATATTTATATTTCAATTATTTATTAATGAAACTTTAAACAAATATATGTTAGACTTAAGGTTCAATTAAACTTAAAAATAAACAAAAAGTATAAAGTATATACAAAATTAAGGATGAAAAGTTAAAGAAAAAGTGATGGAGGCACTTCCACATCATTTATGTTATAATTTGAACATAGTTCTGTCATGTATTGATTTGTTTAATCGATAGTTTTAGCATACTCCTAGATAGTAACAGTAGTGTCAACTCAAATTTCATAAACAGAATGTGTTAGAAATGGTGACAAATTTTGATTGGATGATACGATTAGGTTTGTTTTGTTTGAAGTTTGAATTGATGAAGTAGTGATGTCAATGGTGAAAATGTCATAAAAGGTACAGTGCAAGCAGCAATTAGACTCTCATTAAATACCACGCTGCAGTATCTGCACAAAAGAGATAACCAAACCAAGTAAATGACTGATGAATGAATGCAACTCACTCACAAAAATTCACCCAATCCTTCTCCTCCATCAATGTTCTGTTCCCCTGAACCACATAACTGCACCTTCTTCAATTCAATGGACCAAATCACACTTTCATTACTACCTTTTCTCTCCTGAAAAAACTCCTCACTCCCAACACTCAGTTAACCTTAATTAATGCACCATACAAACACACCTGCACTGCACGAGGCTTCACAATTTTATTTCATCACTGAAATATTTGTGTCAGCTAAACTAAAACTGAAAGGGAAAAAAATACTACTACTATGCTAATAAGTGAGATCCCTAGGTTGGCACGTTTATGGATGTGTGTTATGTATTGATGGATGTTTCTATCCCTTCGAGGTGGGTGGCATTAGCTCACCCTCTCTGAATTCTGATGCTGAAATATCTTAATCTTGTAGCATACGAAAACAAGACCCTCTGACACACTACTTCTCTTCCCCATCTCATCTTCTTATCTAGTTTTTGCAATGGATCTACCAAGACATCACCAACCCCACCATGCATTCTCTCATGACATCTCATTTTTCCCATTCTATAGCAACATAAAAGGAAAGTATATACGTGCAGGTAGAAGATATACCCAGAGGCTTATACTATATGCTGGCAATGTATAAGTAGAAAAAGTAAAACATTACAATAGCTTTTCATTCTAAGAAGAAAGAAAAACAAGTAGATATGATAAAGAAAAGTGATTTAAGCAAAACAAGACACAAGTATGGACTATAATTGCCAAATATCTACAATATACAAGGTGGGGAAGCATGAAGAGGAATTCGTATATATAAATAATTAAAATCATACACATTTATGAATTTTTGATTCCAAAGCAAATATGGATGCAAGTTCCCCCTTTAGGTCATGGATTGAAAAGGTAGTTCCCACACTTGCATTTCCAGCTCATTGGTTTGTAATTTGAAAGGTCGTCACCTCTTGATGAGTAAGAAACAACTATGGTTGTTGCTCTTGCTGATGAATCATGACTTCTATGAGTTTGAATTTGAGGTACAACTGGGACTTGAACTGCTTCACAGTGCTCACAAGTACTGCATCTTCTTTCACACTTGGGAGGCCTAGACCCTATCTGAGATTTTGCCACCATTATCGGTTCCCGCTTTTTCATGTCCTGCATATGTAAACTCAAGTACTCAATACTATTACCTCAAGTCAATAAATACTAACACAATGGAACATATAGAAGTAGAAGAATTCAGTTATGGTTTTGTACCTGGTCTGCTTGTGTAAGATTGGAAGAAATTACTCTCGCTGCATGCATATACACATTGAAATAAGCAAAGTTAATTAGATAAAAAGAGGAAGAAGAAAGAATGAGATGAGAGAATAGAAACGGATAACCTTTGGCCGTGAATACAATAGCAAAGAGAATGAGGCATAGGAAGGTTTGTCTATACTTGTGGCAGGAGACATAGACTAGAGTTAACCCCATCTTCTCATCAGGGGAAAGAGACTGCAGAAGAAAGGCTTCAGTAATTTGTTTTGAGTGTAACTAAATACTACTAACAGGTTGATAGAAGAAAAATGATGGTGGAAAAGAACAGTGTGACAAAGAGAGAGAGTGAGAGAAAGGAGGGATATGTGGCAGTAGCGAAGGCAGTGCAGCTGAAATTCTGAAAAAGGTGTCCCAAACGTGGGTCAGATATTGAATGCCACCCCCATAATACAAAGGCAAAATCACTCACTCTCACCTCTTTTATTACCCTTATTATTTCCCCATCAATTCATAAAAACACACTGCAAAAGGTGTATTATAGATATTGGACTTTGTGAGAAGGAAAGGACCTCACCACTCGGACAGACACACACACGCTGCATCGTTCACTGAGCCTAAAAAATCCAACCTCTGTCATATGGGGACAAATTCTCGAATTGAGGGCACCATTCAGACTTGGAGTAATGGCCATGCCAACCTCACACGCACCAAACTTTCCAATACCAAAATACGAGACAAAAACAAAATACAAATGCCCAAGTTCATAACCTGGGAATAGGTTTTGTGAATACTTCATTGGTTTTCTTACTTTGGTTTTTATGTTCTTCTCAAGTTGGAAAAAAAGAAACATGCTCAATCTGTTTTGACCTTCAACACGCCAAGGAAGTCACGGAGGTTAGGATTCTGCTGTAATGCCAACTTCTGGGCATTAAAAACTCTTTCTATTGCCTTAGTATTTCATGCAACTTTTTCATAACTAATTCTATTTCATTTTTAAGTTAAATTGTTAAATTACTTTTTATCTAACTATTTGACAAATTTTGATCAAGTTTCTGAAATTGGGTCGTTGATTTATATTTATTTTGTAATCGAATCTTCCTATCTAATTATCTTTGTGAAAAATTAAATGCAAAAATCTAATTTGTCCAATATACAGGATTTGGTGCGAATGTTACTCCAAAGAGTAGACGAAACATCTCCTTCCACTCCTCTCCTCAATGTTACGCAAAGGTGGTGTAGTGTGGGCCGGTTGGGCTTTTCAAGATATAATTGAAATTTGAAATAATGCAATTTTTAAACTTTATTTTGGTTATTCTCATTCCAAATGATTCCATATATATTGCAGTCAAAGAACCTTCAGGGTACAATTATAAGCCCCATTCTATTCTTCATCTATGTATCTTGCTCATTCTTCCTTTCTCTAAACCTTCATAGTCTGTATTCTTTTCAACTTCAGTGGCAAAAAAAAATGATGAAGCCCTCTCCATCTTACCAAAAATTGCATTGCTGTCTGTTAGAATGTGGCAATATATGGGAAACTATATCTGAAAACTGTCAACCATATGTTGAATCACGTCTGCTCCATCGGAATTCATACAGTAAGTATTCACCTGGATATAGAACAAATTTCAATACAGAGTGCATTGTTAATACTTAAAACAAGGGGTAATATACCAGGCTACCATCACTATGATTTTCAAACCATAAAATGTGAGACATTGAAGACCCCATCATGGTCCTGCCTGGTGTTAAGATTGGAAAAGGATTTCTCTTCCTACATGATGTGTTTCAAATGGCAGAAACTTGCCTGAATGGTGCTATGTGCCAGATATTTCTGCCTACTGCCACTGAAGCTGACATCAATTCTGTCCCAGCTCATTGCTGTCAAGCTTCTGATCATTTCCTCTACAAGGGTCGTTAATTTGTACACCATTTAGTTATGATTCATAATATAAAGCATCATATCTTTAGGTTCAATCCGATTTGGCAGAAACAAGTAAATTTCAAAAGCAACATTCAGGATTGGTTCTCAAGGTTCTTAACCATTTCAGCAGATTCTAGGTTGATTTAAGTACTCAGTACAACAACTAAGTAATGGAAAACCATGATGTATTCCCGTGTCTATGGTCTCTTAAGTTTTAATTTGTTTAGATTAGTGATGACAGCCATGATCTGGATAAATTTTTTAAAAATTACATCTCAAAGTGCCACAGTTATAGTAAGTAGTGATCTTTTGGCTCGTGCTAACACAAACCTTTTTTTCTTTGAAATTTCCTCCTTTTACCTAACCCCATCATGGTATGTATCATATAAAGATCTGATTCGCTTGTTAAAAAATGTTTTTCACATCTAACTGCCCCCCTTCAGAAGGGAAGACCATTAGTGTCAGGATGTCTCTCCACCAAATACCATACTATAAGACGAATCATTAACTTTAAACAAAGTCAACATGTCTCCTTAAAACAAAAGACAGCAACTTTGATTTATATTTTTCATTTTCGCTTTCATGGGTCATCACAAAAGTCCAAAAATGCTCATCTTTTGAGTTTCATTATCTAAGCTCCAGTCACCTCGGACCACAACAGACAAGAACTTGTCATTTTTATCATAGTAGGTATATATGCCAAAAATATTTAGACACCAGCAGATTATACAATACAAAATAAACCTCATCAGTTGAAAAACTTGAAAGTGAAATACCTTCGGAATCAAGTTTACTGGATGCACTACTCAGTTTGGATTCAGCAGGAACTTCCTCAGCGACACAACTAGATTTTGCAGTCTCTACATATACAATATGCGGGTACTTTTCATGTCTTGAAAGATGCCGGCGCTGAACAAAAAAACATGTTAGACAAAGACACAGTTTACACAAATTATATTAGATCAATAATATTATATTGCAGAATCTTGATGATTACCTTCGGGAGTTCCTT
The DNA here is from genome assembly GCA_013389735.1 of Phaseolus lunatus. Classification (NCBI taxonomy): domain Eukaryota; kingdom Viridiplantae; phylum Streptophyta; class Magnoliopsida; order Fabales; family Fabaceae; genus Phaseolus; species Phaseolus lunatus. Next base: position 7,783,694 of record CM023865.1, on the reverse strand, counting down.
TCTACGCCTGATAGATGATGTACTCCATCCAACAAGCTCTATTTAAAGAGTCAAGTTGTTCATGTAAATAATTTGTGGTGTTAAACATTAATTCACGTCAATTTAATAGCAATTGTCGTTAGTTTAAATTCGGAATCAGACAAAATTAAATTGATTGATTGGCATCAAAATCAAGAATTAAATTGATAGATTAAGACTTCAAATTCATCTTGGCTTATGACTAAAAGACAAGGATACGGTCATAACGAACATTTGCATAGGCAACACGGCGTTTGAAGGAGCGTAAAGCAGACCTATAGAGAGAGAGACGTAGAATGTTATTTGTTATTGACTCAGAAAAGTAAACAAAAAAAATCAAACAAACCAAACCATAAATTCTTACAAGAATTTAATGTCTTCGGAGTCTCGAACCATCTGGAGAAGAAGAGGGGGTTTCCCATTGTCACCATCTTTTAAAAATAGATGTTTTCCCGTTTTACCAAAAACCCCAGCAACACGAGACACTGCTTTCTCCAGAGAGTAAAATCCACAGAACATAGGAACCTGAAGCATGCATAATTCCAAAAACTAAGTCATTATCAACTCATATAGTGAGCCACTTACGTTTCATAAACAAAATATAACAAAGGCTAAAGCTACCAAAGAATGACCTGTTTATGACCTCTAGAACCTAGGTGTGGCGTTGCAGATGTAATGAAATTTATGGGTTCTAGTCCTGCAATTTTTCCTTCATATTTTCTATCATGACATTCTTGATCTGAAACATGTTTTTCACAATGTCCATTCCCCAGAGAAAGTTCAACTGATATGTCTCTCCCATAAAGCCTGGCTATTGCATATCTTGCCACCAAGCCTCCTAAAGAGTGACCTACAAATGAAATTTTCTGAACACTTGGGTGACGTTTTATAACTGATATAACCTGAGAAAAGAGAACAAAACAAATATCTTTTATTTTTCTGGGTATTTTGCGAGAGATTTGAAGTCAAAGAATATTGAAGGGCATAACTAATTAACTACGTGTGGTATAAATGATTACAAAGATCAAACAATCGAATGTCAAAGCCATAACACACCTCCTCTGCTAGTCTATCTCCCATTACATCAACCCCATCAAATGTCAACATTGAAGAATTGCGTTCACTGCCTGCATTGCACAACGGTTATGCATTCCATTAAATGGTGGAAAACCCAATTTGCTGTGAAAGAGTGAAATAGAGAATAGAAATTTAGAATGAAGATAATTGAAACTGCTTCACTTTCTTTATCCCTTTTAAAAAGATCAGGGGATGAAGGTTGCTTCTAGTTTGCAGGCAATAACCTCAGTAACCACACAAGATTGCATCTCACCACAGCATTTTTCTCTGATTAGTTAAATTTGTAATTTCACACCATGATGTTTTTATCAAGGTCTTGGTGAAAACAGAATTTTTTTTAACATTGCACTGACTCAATGCTACCACGCATCAGAAAGATGATTTTGCTTAAACAGACAGAGGAGGCAATCAGAATTTGTTTGTGCGAACTTACAATGTACAACAGCATCTTCTGGATACCTTTGCAGAAACTGCTTTGCCGCAAATTTCCAATTCTGAGCACTGCATCAAAGATTGCTACATTACTTGACTAAAAGGCTAATCAAATAGATCACACAACCTAGTGGCATAAACGCTGTGGTACATACTTTAAGCAAATGATAAATAGTGTAGAGAAGATTCAAAGTTAAAAGTGACAGTAGTTGGGCAAACCTGCCAACGAGACCATTAACCATTATGATCAAGTGGGTGGGGGTGGGACGCTGACCAGACTCATCAACAACCTCAATATCAAAACCTCCCCCGGAGACATCATGTTCGATTCTGAAACAACCAAACCCGGGGAAATAAGAAATCTTTTTACTCTTCTTCTTCTTCTTGTTCCCTCCACCGACACCCTCTTGCTTTGTTTCCTCAAGCTGGGGTGCTAGTTCTGAATCCATGGAAACCACTACGTTGGGTTTGAAAAGGCCAAAGACAAAACTATGAAAAGGTTAGGTATCTTGGCTTGATTTGGTGGCGTGGAAAGGGAAGGTGGTAGAGTCAGATCATAGGAAGCGTTTTAGTTACAATATGCGTATCGTTCTTATGTACTCCAAAGAAATCGAGTGCTTGAAGCTGTCTTCTATGACTTCCAGCTCCAGCTTCAGCTTCAGCTTCTTGACTCTGACCCTCATTCTGCAATCAACAATATTTCACTTTTGTTTTTCCATTATTTGATTTTGACTCATGTAAACTTAACACATGGGTCGTTTAAGGTTTTGTTGATTCCTAGTTACCATGGTTTGGAATTTGTTATTACCCGTAAAGTCTAAGCAGCAGGAAATTTCTTCATCTTGCTACCCTTTTTCCTTCTTGCTTCTAGAAAGCTATAATTAATATACTCATATTTATTCAAAATAATAATAAGAATAAGAATAATCATTTTCGTGCCTACTTACCCGCAAAAGTATTTTCTGCACCACTTCCCACTTTTTAGCGTTAAAGTTGTATCAAATAACAATGCTAGCGTCAAATTAGGGGAAAAAACACATTTGAGGTATTTGTTACCGTACATATTGGTGTACATTTATATAAAGAAAATTTGAGGTATTGTTTGATTTTTTTTTTTATTGCAGTATCTTATTTTTTTATGTTCAACTATTAAAACCGGTTTGCTTCGATTTTAAAAAAAATCTGTAAATAAAGCAGTTGAGGCTAAAAAAAGTTATGGATTAAATTGAATCGGTTTTTTTTATCCATTTAACTTGCAGTCTAGATAGATTTAGATTGATCCAAATTTTTTAAGTAAATACGGTTTCAAAATATGAACAAAATTAATTTATTGAGATGTGAGTGATTACTCTATGTAAGGACGTATCCGTTGTGTATTATGTAAGTTTCTCATAATATAACAAAAACTTCTCAAAAATTTTTGAGGACTAGAATTAGCAAATCACTCTTAAAAGAGTAAAAACTTAACAAACCCAGAAAAATTATAAAGTAAAAGAAAAAAATGAGTGAAGAGAGAGAAAGAGAAGAATATGAAAAGTGAGTGAGATGATGAAGAGACAGTAAAGATATGAGTTATGGATGTGGACGAAACCTTTGTTTATATAGTGAAAAATGTAATAGTCCCAAAACTCCCACAACCCCATTGTCATCCCCAGCGGGCACTACTTCACGTTCCAATTGCCCAACTTCCCGAGAAGAACGGATGAATCTTTAGAGGTCCGAGTCTTATGCGCGAAGTACCTGTCCTTGCAAATATCGTGAGTGTAGAAGAGGATCTCACACACGAGAAGAGCTTTAAGAGAATCGAAATGCCTACACAAAGGTTGCAGCAACTCACGCAACAACAAATCTGAACCCTATGGGTTCGTGAAGCAAAACTACGTTCTTTGTCTTCTGCGATATTACATATTCAGTTTTACAACAAATTTATGGGTCCATCCATTTTGATAAAATAATAATAATATTTTTTATGTAATATAATTTTTTTCTGTTTATATATTTGTACCATCCAAGTCCAAAATGGTCTCTGGGCTAAAGTTACGTTTCAAAGTAACCTTATAAGAGTCCTTCAACCTCTCTGGCTTAAGGTTGAGGGTTGTGTACCGTCCAAGCTTAAAACGACATTTGGGTTAAAGTTATATCTCAAAGTATGTTTAGTAAAGTCTTTTTGGCTCAAGGTTAAGGGGTTGTGTATCGTCCAAACCCAAAATGACATTTGGGCTAAAGTTATATCTCAGGATAGGTTGAGTAAAGTCAATTCGCCTCTTCGGCTCAAGGTTGAAGAGTTGTGTATTGTCAAAACCCAAAATGGCATTTGGGCTAAAGTTACGTCTTAGAATAGACTTAGTAAATTTTTTTCGCCTCTCCAACTCAAGATTTAAGAAATGTGTATCGTCAAAGCTCAATAAGAACATTTGGGCAAAACCTATACGAAATAAAACTATTGGTAGACGAAAGGACCTACTTGCTTCCTATCGAAATATCTAAAAAATAATCGAAGTATCCAAAATTCTCACTTAATTCTTTGCGAATTTATCTCCATATCATTACTCTTATTTAAACTATTAAAATTTCTTCATAATCAATCACATAATTAATATTATTCTTTGATAAATTATTATTATTTACGATATATCACAACAAATATTTCTTAACTAAGATACTGGAAATCCTTGTTAAAAAGAAAAAAACTTGCAGATTTACCTCCACCTTGTTTCCCAATTAAATCTCAACGTGATATTACACAAATGATTATTTGATAATTGATTATTATTTCAAGATATTGTTATTAAATGAATTTATACCTAACAATCTCAGACATTATTATTAGATACGTTTATATCTTACAATCTCATACATGGTTATTAAATATATTTATGTCTCATAAATTAAGATATTGTAATGCTTCAATACAAAGGAGCAAAGACACACACAAAGGAGTTGTTATATATATATATATATATATATATATATATATATATATATATATATATATATATATATATATATATATATATATAATATATATATATATATATCTATATATATATATATATATATATATATATATATATATATTATATATATATATATATATATATATATATATATATATATATATATATTAACAACTCTTATGGAATGAACTCAAATTTTCAAACTCATTATACTTTTTACACATTATACACTATATTGTATGCTTTAATGGTTTCAGTGTTAGAGACTCTTATGGAGACTCCCTCCTCTCATTGTGATTGATCACTTCCAGGAAAATCACCCGATCACCATCTTGAAAATATATGGTCTTATATTGGCAAGAACAATATTAAATTATTATACCATTATTTTAAGATATGAACTGCAGTTAAACAAACATACATTTCTTAAGATATAAAACTTCAAATGAGAGAAAATTGGTTTTGCATCTCCTCACTTAAGCTTCCAAACAGGTGTTAGAGTGCTATTATCTACTCAAGAGAGAGTCAACACATTATTCCTCATTCAAAAACTGCACCATCACTTGAATAATGTTATTTGCTGCATGAAGCCACCAACATCTAAAATACATCTTAAGACTTTGGATTTTATCATCAAGTAATCATTTGTTGTTTTCAATGAAAATTTTAAGGGAAAGAAAAGTGTTTTGACATTTATTTTACTCAAACGTCAAGTCATGACTTATACGAAGAGCATTGTCGCTTAACACATTAGTCCACAATGCATGCATTCATGATCATCACTTAAATGACCAATACAATGATCAAGTAAAATGTGTAAAAAAAAATGATCATAGCAAACACAATAACCAAGATTGTTGTTCCATATAAAATCATCAAAATAAATCTATTTTGCCACAAATCTTATTAATGAACCAACTTAAACTTAACAACTAACTAGTAAAGCCTCCACTCAAGTTTAAACAAACATACACAAAGTTAAGGATGACAATTCGGGATGGGTCGTGCGGGCCGGCTCGCAAAAACGCAGGGCAGACTCAATTTTTCAACTCACTAACCCGCTTTAGTCCGCTCTGCATAACCTACAGCCCATGCAGGTCAACAGTGGGGTGGGGCACCCGCAAAAAAAAAAAGGTTTGTGGGTTGGCTTGACATTGACAACTTGGACTACATCAAATGTTATTGAAATGGAAGAATATTAATGTTTTTTAATTAACTATGTTTATTGTAGTGGTGTTTATGTTTAATGTTTTTGAATTAGCTATTTTTAATTTTTTGAAATGGAAGAATATTGATATTTGATTTTTATCTTAATTGAATTATTGATGTTTGACTATGTTTGAAATGGAAGAAGAAAATATTAATGTTTGATAGGTTCAATTTGACAATTTTTCAACAGCAAAAAGTAAAAGACATTTTCATTGAATTTTTATATATAAAAAAAATGTGAGTTGGTCCTTATGCGGGGTGGGGTGGGGCAGAGAATCCAGTTTGCATTCATTACGCAGGACGGATCAACTCAATCTGCATTTTGCGAGCCAAGTGCGGAACGGGCTTATGCGAGACCGACCAACTCGCTTTGCCATCTCTACACAGAGTAAATTATGTTATTAAAAATTGAACTATTTCAATCTTAAAGAAATATCAATGGTATTTTTAAATGTATATGAACATGTGAAAATTATTAACTTTTCTTTTGCCTGAAGGTGATTTATTTTGCAAGAAAAACACTTTTAACATCTACAAGATCTAATTTGAAGTTGATAGTTTTCTAAAACTTCAACCAGAATCAATCAACACCGTCACTTATTCATGTTATATTTATTTATTAGTTGATTTAGATAGATATAGTATAAAACTTCCAAAGCAAAAAAAAAAAAGGAGAAAATTCAATAGTAGGAGAAATAAAAGCTTACCTAAATTAAGATTTTAACTGCATATTAATATACTCTTGTATTTTTAAGAGTGCAATTTGACAACAAAAAGGATGATCAATTAATCTATAATTTTAAAGAGAATTCAAACTTATAACGTTATAAAGTTCAAATGAAATAAAAGAAAATGACGTAAAAATGAGAAAGTAAATATATTTTAAAGCTTTAGATGTTGAATTTTTGGAACTTAATTTTGATGTATACAATGTGATTTTGTTAAAGCTAAATTAATCTTTTTTATCTTCAAAATTGTTCTCTTTGAAGATACATTAAAAAAAAGTTGACAAAGGTGAATAAATAATTTACTAATGGTAAAATTCAACCATTATTAAAATTTTGAAACAATATAGCATGTACAAAGTGTTTAAGATAACTAATTAACTATATATAACTACGACTTTTTTTTTTTTCATTGAACTATATTTGTAATTGTTTATAATAAACATTATTTATATAAACAACTTTAAAAAACACTTACAAAAAGAAAACCGTTGGTACTGAAGTAGATTATTGAATAAAGAATACAATCAAAATTAAAAATATTAAAATAAAACATTATTGAAAAGCTCACATTGATTATATATCAAATAATGATAAAGATATTTTATAATATATAAATGGAATTACAAATCTCATTTATAAACTAATTTTAAATTTAAAGTTAATTTTTGATAAATAATTAAATTTAAATATAAAAAATGTTAGAAAAAATCAATTAATTTTTATTATTAAGTTGAAAATTTTCTCCTTGAGTCATCCTACAAGTCTAAATTACACAGAAAAAATTATAGATGTTAGAAACACATTTTTTTCAATCGATAAATTACACATAGATAAATTATAAAACAAGTGGAGCAAGAAAGAAAAAAAATAGCTAAATTAAAATATTGTACGATAAATAATAGTTTTTAGTGATAATTATAAAATAAAATAGGATATTCGATAAACAAAACATATACTTAAATATCGTATTCTCTCTGGATATAGTTATAAGTGAACAATAGTGCCTAAATAAATAATATTCCAACAACTATGCTCAATTTCAAGCAATCACATTATTTAAAGACCCATAACGTTTTATTTATGTTTTTCAAATAGTTTTAGTTAATAATAGTTTTTCAAATGGTTTTAATTTAAATAAATAAATTTTTTGATAAATAAAAAAATACTAGTAGATAAGAAATGTTTTTTATTATTAATTTATTTTAGTGTCACCGGTAAATATGAGTTAAAATTGTTAAATTTCTTTTGGTTTATTTTGGGAATTATTACGTAATAGTCAAGTTTCTCTGTATATAATGACTTTTCTAATAAATTTTCATTAAAATAAAACAAAACATATTAAAATTCTTGAAAAATAGAACTGTTTGTATGTCTCATTATTTTACATTTCTGAGTGTAAGAATGAACTCAAGTGAGTTGGTCCTAGTAGACATATTCTTGCACACAAATTATTTTTTCTTATACAAAATTAATTTGAATTATTTTCTTCTAAAATAAATTTATGATCGAAACAAATGTAAACATATTTATCTAACAGTGTTTTAACAGTTGATTTTTGTGTAGCATAGGAAACATTGTAAGAGGAATATTGAGAGCAGGTGGGTGAGCAAGGTTCTTCCAGAGTGTCTTGGTACATGCAAATGCACGTACGCATGCGTGTATGTTTTTATTTTTCAGTATCCATCACCAATAATAATAATAATAATAATAATAATAATTTATGGGTTGCTAAAACCAAAGCAAAAGCCAAAAACGCCCGGAAAACAATCCCACACTTACACCGCCTCCAAACAACCCTTCGTTCATGATTCCACCTCCACTCCACGGTGGCGCCGTCGCTCTCCCCTCTCTCCTCGCGGCGTTTCTCCACGCGCGCGTAACCTCTACGCAAGCAGTAGCCTACCCTTATTGTCGCTTTTCACTTCCACATTCCACATGGGTTTCGTCCGTTAATTATTTTCATTAATTAGGGGTGTGTGTCTGACGCTCCTTTAAATCGGCGTGAGGTTCGGTAAACCGAGATAACATCCCCAACGCTAGCCTCCAAGGTAATAACAAACATTCGCCCAATAAGATTCGCCCACGTGCGAAAAAATAAAGGTCGAGATTGAAAACCAGCGGGGTTCACATGAACCTCACCGCATCGTGATACCCCCCTCTCCTTTACCACCAGAATTAAATAAAGCTGCCTCTTCCCATCGTGCTTCTTCTCTCCAATTCGCTTCGATCTTTCTTCTCCCCGCGTCTCCGAGAGATTTCTAGGGTTTTTTTTTTCAGTGAGATTGAATTGAATTTCCGCACGCAGAGAGAGAGAGAGAGAGAGAGACTAGGGTTTTTTAATATTGTTATTTTTCTATTGGTGGTGACCGTGATGGGTCATTGCATTGGTTTCTGAATCAAATTTCACTTCCTAAATCCGAATCTCAGTTCCTTCAATGTGATGACTCCTGACGCCGCCGGTGAATGGCTCGATTTCGTTTCCGGCGCCTCCGATTCCTCGCCATCTTCGTCGTCGTCGCCGTCTTCGCGAGTGGTGAATCGGAGTCGGAGAGTGAACTTTCGGTGACTGATTTGGATTGGAACCTCTTCCATCAGGACTACTCGCCGCCCGCTCCGCCGCCTCCGCCACCGCATCCGCCGTCGGTGTCATGCGTGGACGATCTCGGCGGAGTCGGGACTCTGGACACGACGTGCAAGATCGTGAACGATGTGAACCTCACTCGGGACGTGTACATAGCAGGGAAGGGCAATTTTATCATCCTCCCTGGGGTGAGGTTCCACTGCGAGATTCCCGGGTGCATGGTAACCGTTAATGTCACTGGTAACTTTAGTTTAGGTAGCAACTCGTCGATTGTGACCGGGGCTTTTGAGTTGGAGGCTGAGAATGGTGGTTTTGGGAATAAGTCGGTGGTGAACACGACGGGTATGGCGGGACAGCCTCCGTCGCAGACTAGCGGCACTCCGCAGGGGGTTGAGGGCGGTGGTGGGGGTCACGGCGGGAGGGGTGCCAGCTGTCTTATCGACATGACGAAGCTTCCGGAGGACGTCTGGGGAGGGGATGCGTATTCCTGGGCCTCGCTGCAGAACCCTTACAGTTTTGGGAGCCGTGGGGGGTCGACGACCAAGGAGAGGGACTATGGTGGGTTGGGAGGGGGGCTTGTGAGGTTGACTCTTCATCAAATTGTTGAGATGAATGCGAGTGTTTTGGCTGATGGGGGTGATGGAGGGACAAAGGGTGGAGGTGGCTCTGGAGGCAGCATTTACATCAAGGCTTACAGAATGTAATATTTTATGTCTTTTTTTCCCCCTTTTTTGGTTAACATAAGCATATATTTATGTTCTCTGGTTATAATAGGGACATGAGTTATATGACAAGGTGCTATATTTGTCTCTGAAATGTTGTATCTGAGGTTCTTTGTAAACAACTGTTTATATGTTTCCGTGATGCTGCATTTGAGATGTGGTTTTCTAAGTCTAATATCACCATCACAATTAATTTGATGGTATGTTTTCAAATTACCAACTATAGCTTGTATTTTTGTATGAAACATACTGAAGCTTAATACCAAAGTCAACTGGTGAAAGTACATATGTAAAATATAAAATATACAGTTGAAGGATATTTTCTCCATAATCCCTTACATTCCTTGATGTGTAAGCTATATGCCAATAATGGAATGTTAATAATTTGTTTCGTGCTTGATTTTAATTGAAATGTGATGTAATAAATCTAGTTTTTATGCTGTTCCATTGATATGTTTTTTTGGTTTTTTTTGTTTTCTGGAAATGATCAGGATTGGCAGTGGGATTATAAGTGCTTGTGGAGGTAACGGTTTTGCTGGTGGTGGAGGTGGCAGGGTTTCAGTTGACGTGTTCAGCAGGCATGATGAGCCCAAAATATATGTGCATGGTGAGGATTCTTAGTTTGTGCATTGGTTAGCTGTTATATATGCTTAACATTAATATATGCCTTACATTAATACATGCTTAACCTTTTATAATAAATAAATATATATGAACATCAATATAGGGAGCACTGAGTTGCATGCCACTCTCTGTCGTTGATTTGTTAATGGGTGATAAGGAAAATGTTTTAGAAATCAAAGCTAACATTTTTCAGCCTTTTGAAATAAAACTTAGGTTGCCCTCTAGAATTAAGTTTCACTTGAGTTGGCAAATATGATTTGATGATCAACTATTTATCAACCTGGAACCTACTTTTTGGCCAACTCTGGTAGGTAGGGTAAGTGATATTTAATTAGTTAAATACCTTTGGCTTACAGTCAGTTGCTTGAAACTACCATTATGACTTTGTTGTTGTGTTAGCTTGTTGGGACTCCAAACTTGTCATCGGTTACACTGACTGCAGTGCACGATTGATTTCTTATTTTAGGTGGTAGGAGCCTTGGCTGTCCCGGAAATGCAGGTGCTGCTGGGACTCTTTATGATGCAGTCCCTCGAAGTCTTATAGTTGATAACTATAACATGACAACCGATACAGAGACTCTTCTCTTGGAGTTTCCAAATCAACCGCTTTGGACTAATGTTTATGTTCGAAATAAGGCTAGGGCCACAGTTCCATTGCTTTGGAGTCGTGTACAGGTTTGTCAAATGAAGATCCATACATTAGTTGGATAGTCCCAATGCCAATATTCTGTTAATCAACTCCTTTTCTTCTCTTGTTTGCTGACACCTGACATTCTCTCCCCCCTTTTGTTTTGCTTGTATCCTCAATTTTTTATATCTATTTAGAAGTTCATTAGTAAACTCAAGATGAGAGGCAGTCACTTTTGAGTACCCCTAATAAAACTCAATATCTGATTAAGTCAGGAACTTTTCTGAAAAGATAATTTACTGTTATTCTACTTCTGCCCACTACCCAATTTGACCAGCTATACACCTGAAAAATTCTGACATCCCATCTTTCATGCTATGTCCTGAATGATGCATAGGTTTTAGTATTTTATATTATCCTGATTGTTCTTGCTAAAGTTGTCTCCCTCAAAGAACCCAAGTGCTGAAAAACATCTCTTCAGTAGTAGGTACGGATATTTTTAATTAACCACTTAAGCAAATTGAGTAACTCCCACTGACAATATTGTCTTAGATTAAAACATTGAAGAATCAAAGACAATAATTTCTGGGTTTGGTTTTCAAATGCCTTTAATCCGTTTGCTTGATATATATTTTGCTTATATTGGCATGTTTAGTTAATTGTTGGTCATTGAAATCCATATTGGTTGTTCCCCTGGATCTTGACTTATATTTTTTTTAATAGATAAGGAGTTTTCTTGATGTTAATGTAAATTGTATATATATAATCTTCTAAATTCTAATGTATTTAGGGGGAGGGCTGATGCCTTGAGTAGATATACAATGTAAAAGGAAATCGACTTCCTGTTAGTATTCTGGGTTGGCTGCTTCTTTGAGGATGCCTGTCTCTTTATTAATTTTTTATGAAAGATTTTCTATTTTTATTTGCTTTTGTTTCTAATAAGTTCTTTTGTAAAAAAATGACAAGTTTCCTCCTTGTCATCCCTTCATATCTTGATCTTTGTGCCCTTTTAATTTTAATCTGTTTTGAAAAAAAGGTTTGGTATGTGAAGGACATCTATACAACTTTCTTTTCTTTTTATTCATTATATAGGTGCAAGGACAAATAAGTATCTTGCAGGGTGGGGTGTTGAGCTTTGGTCTACGACACTACGCAACATCAGAGTTTGAGTTATTAGCTGAAGAACTGTTGATGAGTGATTCTGTAATGAAGGTAATTGGAATAAGTTCCTTTATATGTTCCATCTTTGAACTGTGCTGTAGAACTAGTAAACATATTGAGCATATCATATATAGGCTGCCCCAATTTTTTTATTTTGCCAATAGTCAATGTTACAATGTTCTTTGCTGATGTTTTTATGAAAAAGGTTTATGGAGCTCTACGCATGTCTGTAAAAATGTTCTTGATGTGGAACTCAAAAATGCTCATAGATGGTGGGGAAGATGTGACTGTGGAAACTTCTTTACTTGAGGCTAGTAATTTGATTGTTCTCAGGGTATTTAACCACTCCTTGAATGAATAAAATTATTGCATGTATGATCTTCACACTTGACTCATTGGGTTTTCATTAACAGGGGGCTTCTGTGATACATTCTAATGCAAACCTTGGAGTTCATGGACAGGGTCTACTTAATTTATCAGGACCAGGAGATTGGATTGAAGCACAGCGTTTGGTTTTATCCCTATTTTATAGTATTCATGTAAGACATTGTTTATTTTTGCCACCAATCTTTGTAATTTTACCGCCTTTTAAACACTTGATTTCCCCATCGGATTTGTCTTTATTTATGAATTAGGAGATCTCATTTCTTTTTCACTAGACTAACCTTTTTTTTTCACTAATCTTTTCAAATTAAGTAGTAGCACGTTTCTTATTCTTTTTTATTTTTAGTGGCTAAAACTGTAGGGCGTTTTTCTGTAGATTAGTGGTTAGTTGTGTGCTATTTTTATTTATTTATTTAGAAAACATTGGAACACATCCTAATATTTTCCAGTTGTTAAATACCTTTAGATTATTATTAGTAGAATAAAATAATAGGAAGTTTTCCTTTTGGTCTAAAACATAATTCACTTGAACAGAAAAATGACGATATATCCCTTCAATTAACATTTATCATTTGTAACCTAGTTATATACCTTCTAAAATTTCTATAGCTAATCCAAAGAAACTTTTTTGTGTTATACTAAAAATAAGATGAATGCAGAAACTGTCTGAGGAAAATATCATTATGACTACTGAGCACGGATATCATCTCTCTTTACACCATGTCAAGATCTTGGGCTTTATATGGGGCGCAATGGACTTTTTTGTCCCTTGTGCCATTCTTTGGGTGGTGCAGTTGCACTCTTCTGATGCTTTTGGTTTTCGCAGCACTTTGGGTCTGATTCTTGTTAATTCCATCTTTGAAATGAAACTAATGTGGTAACTTGGTTGTTTTTGGACATTAACCAATGATGATAATATTTTTTGTGCATATGTTTTGGTTGAGCATTATTTGGCCTTTGCTCTACAACTTGAGTTTGTTTTTTTACATTTTTTATAGGTGGGGCCTGGATCTGTCTTGCGTGGTCCATTGAAGAATGCAACAACTGATGATGTGTATGTTAGGATGTTGTCAAAATATTATTAGGTGATTTCTCATTCTACACTTTTTGTGTGTAGTTCTGCTAAATTTCCATACTTTTATGATTGACAGTACTCCAAAGCTTTACTGTGACAATGAAGATTGCCCCTATGAATTACTTCACCCCCCTGAAGATTGCAATGTGAACACTTCCCTGTCTTTCACACTTCAGGTGCTTTATGAAGTATTGCTGGTGTAATACATTTGGTTGTGCTTATATATCTACATTTGAAACTTGAAAATTCTGTATGTTACCTTTCTAGATCTGCAGAGTCGAGGATATCCTTGTTGAAGGCCTTATAGAAGGTTCTGTTGTTCATTTCCACCGGGCCAGGACCATAAGTGTTGAATCTTCTGGCATAATATCCGCCTCTGGAATGGGTATGCTTATTTGTTGTGTGTGGTGGTTGTCACTTTTGAATTCTAGTATCTGGATTTCCTAAATTGATTGTGTAAAAAAATTTGCAGGCTGTACTAGTGGTTTGGGCCATGGAAATATTCTAAGTAATGGTATTGGCAGTGGTGGTGGGCATGGTGGTAATGGTGGGGATGCATGGTATAATGATGATCATGTTGAAGGTGGCAGTTCATATGGGGATGCAAACCTGCCCTGTGAACTTGGTAGTGGAAGTGGAAGTGGCAACTCTACTTATATCACAGCTGGAGGTGGTATCATAGGTAAGCCAAAGTTTATGTTTGGGCTAGTTAATGTTTCTTTATGAATAATGGAAAATGTTGATTGCCACTAAATTTATTCTTTTATTCATATTCTTGTGTTGTATTATCTGTTAAGCAGTTGTTGGATCATTAGAACATCCTTTGTCGAGTTTGTCCATTCAAGGTTCTGTAAAAGCTGATGGAGAGAATTTTGAACCGGTAATCACAAATGAAGGTTTTGCAAGATTTGACAATTTTACTGGAGGTCCTGGGGGAGGATCTGGTGGCACTATACTATTGTTTCTCCATACACTTACCATTGGGCAATCAGCTGAGCTTTCTATTATGGGGGGCTATAGCAGTTCTAATGGAAGTGGTGGTGGGGGTGGTGGTAGAATTCATTTTCATTGGTCTGACATTCCCACTGGTGATGTTTATCAGCCAATTGCTAGTGTGAAAGGTGGCATTCAGACCAGGTATTTCTATTTCAAGTTTTTGCTGCAACTCTTCAATATTATTTTTGTTCTGATTTTGCATAATTGTTGAGCATGTAGTCTGTTATTTTTTTCAGTCAACATAGCTGCATTTTTAACCAAAAATAAGTTGTCACCTGTATCTGATGTTATCTTTGCTATTTCTTAAATAGCTTTTAATTGGCATTGATGTTTTTATTTTATATCTATTGTTTCTCTGTATCTTCGAAGGAGTATATTTTTATAGTTTTTCCCTATCATCTTGGTACAGGCTTCTTAGGTGGGCATCAATGCAGAAAATAATATAATGAGAAGCCAGTTAACTAATTTTTTTTTTCTCTGTTACAAAATGAAGTATGATCAAAGAGATAAGTCCATTTTGGAACAAGGATAAGGCATCCTCAAGATCTGGAAAAAGTTTTAAAATAAAAAAGAAGCAAAAATATATAAAGGAACAGTGGGAAGCCAATGGATGCTACTTGAAACAGCCTTTGGAAGAACTCATGAGAGAAGATAAGAACATAAACCCTTTCCCAATTATTTAAGGGCAATAAAACACCCTTAAATATTTGTGCACCCTGCTGCACCTGATAATTGCCAATTATCACTTTTGGCCTTTCTACTCTTTTCAAACCCTTTAAATTGGTCTCTAAAAGTCTGCTCTAGCATAGGACACTCCCAGTGGTCATCACTCATTTCAGATCTTGAAACGTTTGAGGTCTGTGGATCTGTAGCAAACTTTTACTGTTAATCCTTTTTGGCCAATGTATTTCTTTTTGTTGGGTGTGAGGGTTGTATTTAGAAGATGGCTTTTTTATTTGTTGTTTGCTTTGGTGTTTTAAACTTAATAACTTTTAGCTTGTATATTTCAATAATTTAATTGGAATAGTCTAACAATGTGAAGATTTCTTACAATCATTCAATCATGAATTGTCATGTATGATTTCATTGTTCACTTTTGTGATAGTTGCTTTGAAAGTCATATCTTGGATGATTTCTAATAATTGGCATTGTAAAAATCTTTAAATAAAATCCATTTCAATCCCCAAATAATATTAGATTGTATATGCTAATGGTAACGATTCCCCTCATTAGGACACGTGACATGCTTCTCTTGGGATTGGAAGGGAACTATGTTCAGCTCCAGGGGGTGATTGTAGTACCTAACTTCTGAAAACTTAAAAAATATAATCTTTTTTGTTTTAATTTATAAACTTTTCTTTCATTGAAGTTTCTATTTTCTGTCCCTATTTCATTTCAGTTTCTGCCTTTTTGCCTTCTGTTTGTGTTATAATGGAAATTTCAGAACTTTATAATTTTATCTTGATTATGATAGGGGAGGAAAGGGTGAGGGCCAGGGTGGCTCTGGAGCAAATGGGACAATAACTGGGAAGGATTGCCCTAAAGGGTTGTACGGTACCTTTTGTGAGGTATAATTTCTTTCCACATGCCTCCAATTATTACATTTCCATATTTATGTGCTCTAGCTAGCTTTCTGATCATGGTTTTTTCCATATTTATTGGATGTGTGACCTTATTCTGCATTTCTGTAAACTGGTAGTTTGTGTAAATCTGTTACTTTTAATGTTAAATGTATGTGTAGGGCTAGGAGTTTTATCATAATGGTCATCATCATCACCATTTAGGTTATACATTATTTTTTTCCAGCCTCAATATGGTGGTTGGTTAAACCTTTGTGGGAATTATACTTGAAAGGATATTATTAATGTGCCAAGTTATAGTAGACATAGAAGAAACATGTAATGGTTAAACGTCTATGGAGGATAAGTGGGTGACACTTGTTGCCGTTGTGTTCTATGATATTTATACTGTAACCTCAATATGACGGTGCTGGGTTGACAAGAGTCAGGTATTTTGAGTCTATTTCTGGCAATGATATACTAAAATCTAAAGGGAAGCTGATCATTATTTGGAGGGCCAATTTGATTATTAAAGAAAATATATCAAGTTTCTGATTATATATCCATGTCACCCCAAAAATCTGCAGATGTTTCAATATTTATGTATTCCACTCATCATCAGAGTATTACATGGCCTTTTTATTTTGTTGAAAAACATTCCTTGAAGTCATTTCATTTACAAAGCTTTAGCATTGCACAAAACTCTTACAATTTGTTACTTTGTGGAATTTTTACCTTTGCAGTTTTGTAAGGCTTTGCGGGCTGACATATTGTCTTTTCTTTTCTCAATCTTTCTACTGTGCCAAAAAATATAGTATATTTTTTACTCTTTCTAGCTCAGTGCTGCTTTGAAGCTGTACATAAGGCTGGAAAAAAAGAATGTCTTCAAAAAGGTTAAGGGTATTATGACAGTAAATTGGTGTTGGTGTTGGTGTTGAAAGGATTCTGTGTAACTATAAACAAAATACAAGACTAGACACTTTAAATGTTCTAATAATGAACTCTAATGGCATATTGGTAGTTGAAAGTGCTGGATTTGCTGCATATTTTCAATTAAAGACGTCAACCTTAGTTTTGGCTTCAACTCAGCTTAGTAGAACCCAGTGTCCATTTAAGTTACATGCAAACTGTGGCTACTAATGTTTAAATGATGAAAACATTTAAGTTTGTTTTGTTGCAATGTCATAGTTGCAAGCTTTTGGTTCATCATGTTTTGCCTGAGCCTATTCTGATTTGGCTACATCAAAATTGGTGAGGCTATCTGGGTGCTGGTGAACCATTTGAATGGATTCCAGCTTCAGATGAACCCAGATTGACCACTGCTTTGACATTACTGGACTAGTAGGGTTATTCAACATAATAGAAGCTCTGTTTTCCCTTTTTGTCTCATGTTGTATTGCTACTTCCCGTTTTTGATGACTTAACTGATGCTTGCACTTCTAAAGTTTATACTCATAGGCTTTTATGTTTCTTGCTTGCCTCCAGGAATGTCCTGCTGGGACTTACAAAAATACTACCGGATCTGATAAATCACTTTGTCACCATTGTCCGGTTAATGACCTTCCTCATCGTGCTGTTTATATTTCAGTCCGAGGTAGATTTTATTATTTAATGGATGATTACATAGCAGACAGTCAAGGGATTTTACTCTTGTTTAGTTTGTTGTGGAAGTTGAATGATTTGTGGACTGTCTTTCATTTTTTATTTTTATCCCTTATTCTTGATGGAAAATGGTAGAATGTGACCTCCTTTCTTGATAGTATTTATCTAAAAATACCCATTTTATTTTAATCTCTGGTGCATGAATGCATAATTTTCCATCTTGTCCTTTTTTCCAGGTGGTATTACTGAAACCCCTTGCCCCTACCAATGTGTTTCGGACAGATATCATATGCCTGACTGCTATACTGCTCTTGAAGAGTTAATTTACACATTTGGTGGGCCTTGGTTATTTGGTCTTTTTCTTACGGGTCTCTTGATTTTGTTGGCACTGGTGCTCAGTGTTGCAAGAATGAAATTTGTTGGGGTTGATGAATTACCTGGCCCAGCACCCACCCAACATGGTTCTCAAATAGATCACTCCTTTCCTTTCCTTGAGTCACTAAATGAGGTTTTTTTCTCAAACCACGTGTTCCTTTTTAGTTTCCATATTCTGACATTTGTGAATTTAAGATTAGCGTGCCCCTTAACAGTAGCTATTTTGAGTTTATTTTCAAGATTTTTTATTATTGGCATGATGACAACGTGTTGCATAGGTGTTGGAGACAAATAGAGTTGAGGAGTCCCAGAGTCATGTTCACAGAATGTACTTTATGGGACCTAATACTTTCAGTGAACCCTGGCATCTGCCACATACAGCTTCAGAGCAAATAATGGATGTTGTGTAAGCAAAGCATTCTTCTGTTTGATCATTATATAGATTTCATGGTTAAATTTGAGGATTTCAGCTCTTTTACTTGTAAACTATGTTATTTGGTTATGATATTGAGATGGAGATTTTCCAACACTTGACATGGCAGTTATGAGAGTGAATTCAATACATTTGTGGATGCGATTAATGCTATAGCTGCTTATCAATGGTGGGAGGGAGCAATATATAGTGTTCTTTCTGTTCTTGCTTACCCGCTTGCATGGTCCTGGCAACAGTGGCGCAGGAGATTGAAGTTGCAACGTTTACGTGAGTTTGTCCGATCCGAGTATGATCATGCTTGCCTTCGTTCATGTCGATCACGAGCCCTTTATGAAGGGATCAAGGTTTGCACCTGTTCATATAATTGTTTAGCTTGTGAAGAGTGAAATACTTGACATTGGATTGTTTTGCTACTGAATTGTGTTGGTTTAGATGCATCTCTTGATCTTGTTTTAAGTTACATTTATTTGATCCAATGTAACTGTTGAGTCCGTTAAATACGTATAACTAGATACGTGCTGAATGATCAGTTTTTTATTTATTATTTAAGACATGGTTAGTTTTATTTCTTTAGTTAATAATCAGCAGTGATATGTCATCAGATGTCAGTTTATTGCATTACGTTTGATTGTATTATTATCACTTATTTTTAATAGATAGACAGGTTACATGATAACATCATTAATTCAAAACTATTTGGCATGTTGATAGCTAGTGGGAGATAAAAAATTCTTTATATTTTTCCTTTCCTGACTGATGTCAGGGTAATGTATGTTGTAATTTTGAACGAGAGAGTTGTTTCTTTTTATTTGTAAGATAGCTTACCTCACTGTAGATTTTGGCATACTTTGTTCCACTGTCTGGGGCCTATTTAGACCAACCAATTAAGAATTCTCAAGTTTTCATTAATTGAAATCAAAACAGGTTTCAGTATTTAATGCTATGTTATAATGTTAACTGACCTATCAAATAATATAGGTTAATGCAACTACTGACTTGATGCTGGCATATGTGGACTTCTTTCTTGGTGGGGATGAAAAGAGGATAGACCTTCCTCCTCGATTACATGAAAGGTTCCCAATGTCATTGCCTTTTGGAGGTGATGGAAGCTATATGGTTCCATTCTCCCTTCACAATGATAATATCCTTACCAGCCTTATGAGTCAGGTTTGTTTGTTTATTTTGGGGAACTCTATTTTATGCACAGATGCACTTAAGAAATGTGCCTTGTTCTGTTCCATTCTAATGAATTTAATTACATGCATACCTAATGATGTTTGCAGTCAGTGCAACCTACAACCTGGTATAGATTGGTCGCTGGGCTGAATGCACAACTGCGGTTGGTTCGCCGTGGGCGACTAAGAGTAACATTTCGACCTGTCCTCAGATGGCTTGAGACTCATGCCAATCCTGCATTGAGTGTCCATGGTGTGCGTGTTGACCTTGCCTGGTTTCAGGCTACAAGTAGTGGCTATTGCCACTATGGGCTTATGGTATATGCTCTTGAGAATGGTCCAGCCATTGGAGGAAGTGCTGATGGAGCTTTAAGAACCGAGGAAAGATCAAGGTAATCTTTTATATATTTTAGAGGAATGTGGTATGTTTTTTATGGTATGATACTTGATACTCTGTTTATATAATTTTTGGTCTCCAGGGTTCAGAGTGTTAAAGAGGAACATCCTTTTGGGTTTGCCAGAAGCAGAGCTCAGTTAAGCCCTAGTGGAAGAACTGAGGACAATTATATGAGGCGACAAATGCACGGAGCTGCTATAGATGTAAACAATTTGCAAATGCTTGACGAGAAGAGAGATATCTTTTATCTTCTCTCTTTCATACTTCAGAATACAAAACCTGTTGGCCATCAGGTATTTCTAGTATTGATTGTTTTTACTGATTTGGTAGACAAAATTGCTAATGCGTGTGGCTGCCTCATTTGATGACTGATTTCTTTGTTTTTTCTCATATGTTGACTGCAGGACCTTGTTGGTTTAGTAATCTCAATGTTGCTTCTAGGAGATTTTAGTTTAGTATTACTTACTCTGCTTCAGCTGTATTCAATTTCTTTGGTTGATGTCTTCTTTGTGTTGTTTATATTACCTTTCGGCATTCTTCTCCCATTTCCTGTCGGAATTAATGCTCTCTTTAGTCATGGACCAAGGCGTTCTGCAGGCCTTGCACGTCTTTATGCTCTGTGGAATCTTACATCCTTCATAAATGTTGTGAGTAAATCTATGGATATTTGATCCTTCAATCTATTATTTATTTTTCGGCCCAATGAACCTTTCCATTTATCACTGCTTTTAATTGGGGATCTTGTGTTATTTGTAACTAGGTTGTTGCATTTCTTTGTGGATATATACACTACAACTCTCAATCGTCTTCCAGTAAAAGACACCCGAGCATTCAGCCATGGAGTATCATGTAAGTGTCTGGTTTAACTTTGGTTAAGAGTATGCTTATTTTGGAAAATCTTACTTTGTCTGGGGATGCATGCATGCAGGGATGAAAGTGAATGGTGGATTTTCCCAGCTGGATTGGTTTTATGTAAATTATTCCAGTCTCAACTCATTAATTGGCATGTTGCCAATCTGGAAATTCAAGACCGGTTCTTGTATAGTAACGATTTTGAGCTGTTCTGGCAGTCATGATGGTATGTTCACAGCATATATTTCAACATTAACTTTTTACCCCATTTCCCTCCTCCTCTCTCGATCGATCCATCACATGTTCTCAGTACGGTAATCTAGAATAGATCAAAGATTGATTGACATAGAGATGATAGTATTTTGGATAACTCGAGGTGGGAGAAATAGAACTACAGAAATCCAAAGTAGAAGTTGTAGAGGCATTCATTACTGTAACACCTAATGTTCAATAGTTCTTTTTTTTTAAAATTAAATCATTTTCACCTTCATTTTTCCTACTATGTAAATATCAAGTAACTAAGCACATTTTAGAGTATTCTGTAGCTGTTGCCTACCTTTTTTTATTGTGCTCAGTTGGCCAACGGCTTCAAGTTTGAGTAGAGTCGGCAAATAATGTGGGGTTCTTCTTGGATAAGAATTGTTGTTGAAGCGCGTTATATTTCCATCACCCTCTAAAACGCTTGTATTTATTCATTTTTTTAATCCAATTAGTAATTGTTTGTTCATGAAATAGGATTCTACTTTGTTACCATCAGACTACGCAAAATCCTATTATAAACAACTTCTTAACAGTAACACCATGTGTTAGCCCGCTTTTAAATTATTGCAGAAGGCATTTGGCAGCTTTCGAGATTTGTGATGCTTATTAGGCTAAATATTACTTCTCCGAATTTATATATTTTATTCTGTTTGGATTCTCAATTTCCAATGAAGTTTCTAATTATTTAATTGGTCTCTATATTTATGCTCTATTTATTTTAGTTCTTGTATAAATAAGAGTTTTAATTAAGTTCCTCAATTTTTTAATTGAGATATCAATTTTTTTTGTCAATTGTGAAGACAGTTAATAAACTATTTGACAGAGGGATCAAATTAATATTAATCTAAAAATTCAGGGGTTTAATTGGGGGTTTTAATAATAGAAGAATGAAATTGGATAAATTATACAAATATAAAAATAAATAAGTAATTTAGTCTTTAATTTTTTAAATGAATTTGGAAAAAAAGGTCAAAAAGGTGATGCATTGTTAATATTTTTAACATAATTGTTTTGATTAAATGGTTAAATTATTTATTTTCTTCTTACATTTAAAAAAAAATATTCAAAAAGATCCCTTCATTATTTATTGTCTTTCTGTCGAATTGTTAAATATCTCTTATATAATGATAATGTGTTTGCCTCAATCTAAAAGAAAAACTAAATTGATGTAAATCTAAAGATGGAGGTATTTAATTGGAATTTCTAATAGTAAAAAGACTAGATTAAAAATTATACAAATACAATACCAAAATGAAGCTGTTTCAGAATACTTCTAACTTTTGGAATAGGTAGTTAAGAATATAACTTAAGCTAACACTCCAGGAAGCCTATTCCGGAATCCCCGAGAAACTTGGAATAAAGGACAGTTCACTTCAGAGAAACTATGGTGGTCCTCTCAGTCTCACGAAGGAGGTGTAAATGGTTTCCGGATTCCACACAATTTCCTAACCTTTCTAACATTTTTCAAAAAAATATATACCAATTTTTTTATTTAATAATAAACAAATATATAAAAGTTTTAAAATGAAAGCTATGTTATAAAGAAGTAAAAAAAAAAATTAATATAAAAAACTAATAAAAATATAATTAATATTAATATTATATCATTAAATACTAAAATTACTATTTGATTTCTTTTTTAATTTTTATTATTTAATTTTTGTGGTCCTCCAAATTATTTTTTCAAGCTCGCCCACTGGTTGGAGCATTGGAAGTTTTCTTATCAAATAATTGGTAGAAATAGTTTAATATTTATTCAAGGTTTACTTATTTTTGTTTGCTAACTCTTGCTTCCCTCTTTCCTCCTTTGTATGTCTCAATTCCAAAAACTTAATTGTTACCTTTTATTTCAGAATTTCAAAACCATTTATTATTTATATTTATATTTATTATACCCTTACGTGTCTTCTAAGTTTTAAATAATTTAGATCTGTATTTATTGTGCTAGATGGAGCAGAAGAAGTAAAATATAAAATTGTATAATATTTTTATAAGAGTTAAAAGTTATTGTATTTTTTTATTCTGTAAAGCAACCTTAAAAGATAGATAAAAAAAAAGAACTGAGTATTTTTGTTCATTTTGATAATATAGTTTAAATTCAATTGATGCAGATGTCAACTTCTGTTCATAAATTTATTACAGTTAATTGGTGCTGCGTCTTTTTGGGTGACAAAACTTTATGTTGAACTTTTTCACCGTTGATTAATCAGAGATTGTCATACATAGTTTTGTTGACTTCAATACATAATTTAAACGTAAACCCTAATATAATTAGTGATTGGTCAATACAATGTCTGCACAAATTTAAAACCTTGAAACTAATAATTAAGCCAAAAATAAAAGTTTGTAGCTGATATTGGATTGCTTTTAGAAATTATAGACTAAATTTTAGAAATTGGTTTAAATTCATCATCTTTCATGTTAAAGGCAGGCAGATGACAAGGCACTATCTACAGCCATCATCATGGAAAAAATGAGCTTTAAAGGTCTCAACAAACAAAACCTTATTCACATTTTTTATCACTAAAATAAGATTTACAAGTTGAAAATACATTCGATTACATCTTCAAGATATACTGTGAAGCGGCTGCACTAATAAAATTGGTGGCACGAGCAAGAAGTCAATCTCCCTCTGCATCTCCTTCATGTGCTATCAAATTGCTTCTTTCTGCGTCGTTAGTGGTGCATTGATGCAACTGGGGAGAAGCAAAGAGATTCCTCTGAACGTCATCAGAGGGATGTAAATTCACAAAATTAGTGGTATTGCCGCTAGGCACTGTTGCGACATGGGGCGAATCAAAGTCAATGCCTCCGGCAGAATTTGGTCCATTTTTACCACTACCTATAACCAGCAAGCATCGTTAGACATAGCCCTTTCTTTCAAAATAAAACCTAGCAACTATTCGGAGGACATATAACCTGGAAGATTAGAAGCAGGAGATGTGTTTGATAACGCAGGTGATGTTCCACTTCCTCTTTTCATCTTTGACTGCAAAGCAGAACTTGCAGTAAGTAAGGATTAATGGCCAGCTTATAAAATAAAGGAAGAAACATCACTCCTTCTCAATTTTAACTAGGTAAAAGAAATGTACAAATTTTGCAATTGCCATGTAGAGAAGTAATCTTAACTTGTAGTTCGCAAGTATCCTTCACAAATATGCTATGAGGGATTTGTTTTTGCTAAAAGATATGCGCCGCTAAGTAAAGAACTTCAGTAAGTGTTTAACATACCTTCGAAATTTCTTCACAATGCTTTACAACAATTGAGATACTTGCACATCGTCCATGCGATAGCACATAGGCCCATAAGAGAAGCTTCCTTGGTATGCTCAGATCAAGTGCATCAATCCCAGCTGTACTTGGGTTGAATGATACATGTGTTATTAATTGAGATGGAATCAAATAAAAGTTTAGTCCGGAGGTAAGCACTACCGAAGAACTCTCCCGGTAAAAATTATAGCATGCTCTGAGCAAAGTGTTTGCAGTTTCCAAATTCTCATCAGAAGCTTTGTTGATGATAATATTTTTTATTTTTGCTAAAATTGAGCTCCATCTTGCTTCAATCTTTTCCAGATGAGTTGGATCTTGAAAAGCTGTACTCCATAATTCATTTGGCTGCAAATCAATGCTGAGCAATTGGCTATTATCCATCCCACTGTCAGTCAAACTAAGGACCTGAATCCCATTTGACAATCCACATGATAATGGAGTTATTTGTGCCAAATTATATATAAGAGATCGGCACCAAGCGACAGAAGCATGCCTGCCAACTTCTGCAGAATTACTGTCTGAGAACTTTGGATTCTTAGAACGCTTCCGAATCTTCTCATTTATAGCTTCAAGTGTTTCCAGTTTTCCATTTTTCTCCAATAATACAATATAGTCATGAAGATATCTGCAAACATGTGAGAATCTAAATTAGTTAACACGTTAATACAATTGAAAAACAGATGGCAAACGCAAACGCATTGTATTTCAATCCAAAGAAGCTCAGTGAACAGAATTTGTTCAAAAAGTCATATATTAGATTGAATCTTATTACCCATATATGATACTCTCCGACATATCTGAGCCTTCAATTTCAGTCAAGCTGCATATTTCTGGCCATAGGCTCCCTTGTTCCATGAACAATGCAAACATTCTCTCCAGCACAATGTCATAACTGCTCCCTGAACCAGAGGGAGCAGTCTGAGAATGGCAGATAGTTGAAATTAGAGCCTTTAGATATCTTCCGATAGCCACTGGTATAAGATCTTCAATGCAGAACGAAAACTGCATTTGTGGTGGAAATAAAAGACAAACAAATAATTTTACAATACCAACAAACCAGATAAGGCAAAAACGGCAGAAGAAATGAAGCACGTCATAGTTGAAGGGTGACTAATAACATATAACTTCAGGGGTGATGCACAGAGCACACTTAAATAAAACACAAATAGTTCAGCCTCCAAGGCTGCTTAAGAAACACATTTGAAGGGTCTAGGAGAGTCTGAAGCAAAAAAAATAACTAGTGCAATTCATTCTCTAATATTGTTGACGAATAAGTACTAACTTTAATTGGCAACAAGAACCTCCATGTTTTATCGACGTACAATTGATCCACTAAGGTTTGGATTCACTAGTTAATCAGTTATGTTAATATAAAAATGAAAATTGAAGAGAGAAAGGAAGAGAAGGAATCCACCCGAGTAAAAGTACAAAACAGAAAACAAGGAAAATAAATCAAAGTCTTGGATTAGAATTTGTCCCCCTTGATAAATCTGATGCTAAAAGGACCAGATTTTACTGTGGTCGTGAAGGGGCTTCCTTCCCTTGTGCCCATATAAACTGTAAATTCATCTCTTTAGCAGTAAATTCTTATCACCTAATTTAACTTTAACTAAACCAATCTTATTCTTACTACATAAAATGCAACAAGCCAAATTTATCAAACAATTTTCATTAATCAAGTGCAAGAAACAGCTATAATAAAAGTGCTTCCATGAGAACAAATAAAGCATAAACTGTAGCAGTTATCATTTACTGACGTGTAAGTTAAGTAGTAAATCAGGACTCTAGAATTTACCCGTTTATCTGCCCTTAGAGCAGCATACGAACGTTCAAGAATACATCTATCTCCAGTTTCTTCCAATAGTTTGAGATAAAACAGCAGATACTTCCGAATGCAAGTAATAAATTTTCGAGAACTTTCTGGTAAGTTAACCTCAAGGGCTTTTTTGTTCCCAGCAGAACCTGGTGTCTTGCGCCTGATATTAAATGCAAAATAGATTAGTCCTAGGTTGGGGACTTATTTGTGTTTCCTTCCTCCTACATAGCATGGATAACAAATCCACTAAATGTTAAAATAATTTGACAAGGATCTCAAGTTACACAAGGCAGTTTGGGTAAAATTTCTTTTCATTGAGATAGAAAGAAAAGGTTCCAAGAGACTACCATCTTTCAAATCTTCAATTTTTTTGTTAGAACACTAATTAAAATTACCATCCTTCAAATTTGCCAAATCAATTGTTAGTGACAAAATGCCATTTCATTAATCAAATTAATAAAAACTTAAAAATGAAAGGATAAGAACAATAATACCTTCCTTTTTTTACCATGCTATCAATTTCCCACATATTTATTGTAAATGATGAGCGTGAAGATTTGAAGCAGAAAGATAGATGATCCTTTGCCCTCTCTATATCACCACTCTCACCTCTTTTGTACAGCCCTTGTGCCAGCATGTATCTAGCCTTATGAAAATGTTTGAGATCCCCCTCCACACACATTTCAAGAGCAGAGAGGCAATCATTGTAAAGCATAGACCATGCAGTATCCAATTTAAGCAACTCTTCATGGTTTGTTTCCACAAAATTGGTATGAATGCCTCCCTCCTTTGTATTTATAAATGAGCTATCCATACCACTAAGGATACTTGTGACAGCTTCTTTTACAGATTGATTAAAGGAGTTTGCTGAGAGAACCTGTTTAAGACCAAACAATAGGAAAAAAAATATAGATGAAGTGCCCAAATTATACAGTGAATTAAAAAATTGAAGGTTAACCTTGAATTAAATTAACTGCAACTGTAGAGGACAGAAAAACAAGATATGACCGTTAATGTAATCAGAATAAATGGACAATGTCAAAGACAGATAAATAAAGTAATACCAAAATAGAGTACAGTGATCAGAAAAGGGAGGGAAAACCTTCAAAATCTCCAAATTCTGCTTTCCATGCCTAAACAATAATTTCAAGCGTGAGGCATGCATCCTATAGACAGGATCAACAGCTGATGTGTTCAAAGCAATAGCTTTATTGTAATATGATAGTGCAATTTCATGTGAATATCCAAGTTTTTCGCTGAGTTTACCCAGGTAAAAGGCATGCAACCAATCTTGTCTGCACAAAGACTCAAGTAGTTCATAAACATCGGATTAAAGCTAGAGAAGTCCAGAAAATAACAATATAAAAGGAAAAAGAATAACATACTTAAGTGTGAAGGCTTTCTTAAAATGTTTCAGTGAGTTCTCACAAAATGTCATCCACGCTGCATCCTTTAAGGGCAAAACAGATCTCTGATCATAAAATGGGACTACATTTTGAAGACTGTCATAGTATACCAATGCCAATAACTCATGTATCTCACACTGGAAATACAACAAAAGGGAAAAAAAGGTTAAATATATAAACAACCAATACTATTACCTAGGCAATAATGATATCACAGAAGATTCTTTAAGAGTGTATACATTTGAGTAAATGTTGTAAGCATATACAGTCACAAATCTATAGCATAAAACTTGTACGTTAAAGCATCATATAGCTCTTTACCACACATTTTAATTAGTCTTAGAAAAATATTATCAGGCATTTAAGGCAACCAAGTAGCTAAACAATGAATGTCACTGTTTGTGCAAATAACATTTGCAGGTATGAACACAGTTTTTCTAGTTAGATTCCCATTTTGATTGAATTCAACTAAGTTGAACAACCAGATGGTATAAATAAAGGGATATTTTAAAAGGAGTAAATATATAAATCGAGGTAAACCTTCTGAGCAGATGTCTTTGCCAAAGCTAAACTCATTAGTAGGCATCGTCTACTTCTCCTTCGGCTTGTTTCCACTCTCTCAGATAAAGTAGCATTCTTCCTCCACCCTACTACATTAACGTGCTTGCTACCATCATTTAGCAACAAATCTACTTCCTGGCTCAGTGCAACAGAGGAACATTTATAAAACTATATAGGGCAGCATACTTAGAAATTAAGACAATAATAATAATGTTTATTAGTAAATTCACAGCATTCCGATTTTTAACAAGCCAAATAACATTTCTAACTTACCTCATCATAAATATTTCCAAGTCTCTGCCAGCTTTCAAAGCGCAGAGGATTGTAAATGAGATCATATTTGAAGAGCTTTGCATTTTGTTGAACAAATTCTTCCCCTTCCTTGGTCAGCACAAATCCAGGCCACTTATCTGTTGCACTCATTTCCTCAGAAAGAGCCAAGAAATAATACAAGTTACAGTAGACCTCCAAATATGGCTCAGACCTGAAAGGCAAATGCTTTGAGATAACCTTAAGATGCTAAAAGCAAGGAATATCAAGGATATATTGTAGCCATTAAATTTAAATCAGAAGAGGCATTTACATAAAACAAATTAAAAACGAAGCACCTACACTACTGCACAATGTATACCTTCTCAATAATGTTGCATTATACTGAACAAGGCCACCCACATCAGGAAACATTCTCTCAGTAATAGATTCAAGAAATCCATCAGATCCAGCCTCCTCTGAGAGCTTTTCCTCGCATAGATTAGGATCATCTAGGAACTTATCTATAGGGTTTCCTTCTAAGAAGTCCTCTGGTGGCTGCAGAAAATGCTTCCTGATAGCTCTTAAAACTCTACGAAGTTTGACCAGTCCCGTCCTCTAATACATAATATTTTAGCAAAACATAATCACAAATGAAATTTTCTGTACAGTATTCCACATACAAGTTGTACTACACAAGTTATGGATTGAGAAAACTCACAGAGGATGACTTTGCATAGGGAAGAACATACTTGAAAACGTCAGCACATTGTTCTTTAGTTTGATAATCTCCTCGGCTTGTGTTTTTGTGCACCACTAGATCATCCTCATATGATGAATCAGATCTTAGATGTAATCCATATAAACAGAAAAAGCACTGATCTAAGGCACAGTCAATTTTAGACTCAAGTTCCTCTCGTTCATCTTCAGAAAGTTCATTTACACATTCAATCGATTGATTGCTTGAATTTTCACCCATAATTAACTTACTGTCAGTGGCAGCACTTCCATGATTTTCACATTCTACTTCCTTGCTGTCTTTATCACGAATTCTGCACGAGAAAATATCTTGGGATAATATTCCTTCAGAAACATCCTTTTTAACTGAATTAATTTCATCAATTTTGGTCCAATCCATCTGGATGCCTAATGTGTCTGATTTTGATTCTTCAAAAGACACATTGACAAGACTGTTTTTGGACACTTCTTCACATTGCATTGATTCTTTATGGTTAAAACTGGATTTAAGCTTCATATCCAAGGCCAGAAGATGCTTTATTGCAAATCTAAGAAATGTTCCTTCTTCACCTTTGCCACCTTCACCCAAACAGCAAAGCCCATATTCAGCAAGCAAGTCATGTGTTGCAACAATTAAATCAACCTGAGTTAAGAATGCAGAAAAGAATAGTAGAAGTTTTTCATCAAGAAAAGGAAACACTAAAACAACCAAATCACTTAAAAGTACAATTATTCGGAGAAGGAGATAAGCTAACTTGAGTTTTGATAGGTGTGGTTGGGCTAAGATGCTGGAGTTTGCAGAAAACAACAACTGCATCAACGAAACATCTGCTTTCAGCTTGATCAGAAAGTACTTCTGCTGAGGCTTTATTGCAGACTAGTATGCTGGCAACATAGCTCATGATTAACAACAGCAGAGACTGCATTTGACAAATGCTACGTGTTGGAACAGAAAGGCCATCCTGAAAGTATAAGAAAGAACACATGCTTTCACCACAAATAACATTCTAATTGAAATATCGAGGAAACAAAAGGTGCTATAAGTAAACAAGTTACACAGACCACCATTAGCAATCACACGGATTATGTCCACTTTTAATTGTAAAAAATATTGAGAGGAAAGTACCAACAAGGAGGACAACGAGTTATCTTTTGAAAACAGAAATAGAAAATAATGACATAGGAAGAAAGAACATCAAAGAATGCTGCAGACGCAACAAAGCCTCTAAAGGAAAATTTCCTTAAAACAACTATGAGTGAACAAGAGAGAAGCCACAATTGCCACCCAAATCGAAGCATATCAAGTGGCAATCAGAGGTTCTTAAAATTTGAGCTTTCCACTCGACCCAAATACAAAATTGGATAGCAAAAATTGCTCACCAATGAATCATAGAAATGTTTCAGAGTGAAATGCATGCACACTCAAGATTGATCAAGCATGTCAAACAATTTAGTCCTAAGGAAAAGAGCCATACAACAGTGAATAAATAATCGGGCCCTTGTCGCCACACTCAAGTTGCACATCACATAAATATCAAAGAAAAAGAGCCCATGTGAGGCCTACAAATCAACAAAAGGGCATTAATATTACTCATACTGAGAGTACTGCACTACATCAGTACAGAAAAAGCTCACAGGTTTCACTTTGAACAACTGAGTTCAAAAAATTAGTTTCCGTCTCAATAAACCAGCTCAAAAATAAAACTTGTCAGTTTGGAAATAACACTAAAGAATCCAATTCCTGTTAGACCATACACATTCAGTGGAAAAAAAATCATAATTTGTATAACTGATAATCCGAAGGCTAAGCTATGTTTGAAAAGGTCTTCCCAATTATTTATGGCAAAAGATTCCAGTAAAATCTATCCAGATCAAAGATATCGCTATCATTTAGTGTAATCAATGAAACAGTAAGGAGGAAAAACAAGATAACAGGATAACAAAGTTCCAATTACAAATACAATTATTTTGGTTCCTTTCTTTTTTGTGGTTTGGCAGAAAAATAAGAGTGTCACTAGGTTTTTTAAAAGACCACGCTCAAAAAAATAGGAAAGAAAAATCAGGAAAAAAAGCCAAAACAACTCATCAAATACATAGAGCCCACCAATTTCCTGTATTTCTATGAGAAATCTGTGAGCCAAAAATATCCACAAGCAAACAACACAAATAATGAAGATGAGCCTTTTGTGTTTAATTACAATATAACAGAAAATTAGTTTTTCATGTAGATGACACAGTGATGTTTATTCAAAAAGGAGTAAGTAATTAATACTATTCTAGATGCTCAGTTCAAGGCTAATAATAGATAAGTAGTAGGTAAATTTTAATTAACTGATGTGTTTTTCAGGAAGGAGAATGACATATAGTTCCTGAACTTCTTGGATGAACAGGAAAGTATTTTTTAATAAATATGCCTCATGGCTATAACATCATAGAATCTGAAACTACTGAAATGGTATTTGCTTACAGAATCTCCACGTTGATCAATAATTTTCTTCACTTGTGAGATACAGTCAGAGAGTGCCTTCACTTCATCCACAACCAAGTGACTACAGTGCTTGCTAGAACTTTCCTTTGAATCAATATCAAAATTAGGAAATGCATTGAAATGAGGTGTTTGATCGGAGGATTTAAATGATTTAATACATGTGCTTAAACCCATCTTTGTCATAAGTATTTTCAGCTTTCTATAATGACAATTGAAATACATCTCCACATCCATTGGCCTTGTCTTTTGGCATGCTTCCATTAGAACATCTACAGCCATGAGCTCAGTGGAAGTTATCTTTTCATCTTTTGTATCTGCCATGGATAAAGGGAATGAATCAAGGTAGACATCCCGCATGGAGAACAGAAGTGGAGAAAGCAGGGATACACACTCCAAATACTTTTCATGCTCCATCATCTTAATGACAGAATTCTCCATCAAGAAATTGACCTTCAATATATTAATTTCATCAAGAACTCTATCAAAGTTTAGCTCTTTTACAGCCTTGCAATGTGGACGAGGAACCGAACATAGAGAATCTTCCACATTTTCTCTCTTAGCCAAAAGTGACAAAGCAATACAGAATTCTTCACAAGCTTTAGCCCTGTTGCCATCAACAATAGACAATCTACCACTTAGCCAGAAAAATCGAGCCCAGAGGGAGCTCTTTTTTATCAAAAGTGAGCTGTGTAAATTTAAATTGCTCGTAGAGGAGGTATCTATTGCTTTTACAATGGTCTCCTGGATACTATCATTCAAAAAACAACCTTCATAGGCATTAGTCAAGTGAAAAGGATAATCTAAAGCTACAGATTCTATGATCTTACAAAGATGGTAAGACGTCTCAGAAATAAATTCTGACTGATTAGAACCAATGGGAGGGCATAATCCAAAGTCATAATATAACTCGGCAAGGAAAATATCACATTCAGCAGTTCTGTCTTTTCCCCAATGCCTAGTCAACTTTTCCAACTCCAGAAATTTGACAAAAGCATCCTGATATGTGAGACCTTGTCTTGCAACCTCTTCTAAAAGCAAGTGCCCCATATGATAAGCACCATAATTGTTTGAGGTTTCTCTTACAAATGCAGAAACATTATAATACTCAGAATTTCCTAAACAGGATAGTGTTGTGGTCTCTCTATCAATTGTATCTTGACCCTCCGATCCACCGATAATAAATGGCTCTAGATATTGAATGACAACCTTAGTAGGGTCCTTGCCATAAGAAGAATCAGATTCTTCTTTCCCTGGTTTACGACTCCGGAGCCTTTCAAGTCGAGAACTTCTCCTTTCATGTGGCTGTTCTTCTTGAGTATTTGCTTCTTTCTCTTTAAAAACACTTGATTGTTCTATGTTACCATCACCAAAAACACTATTATCACCATTGGACCCTTTCATTTCCACAGTGTTCGTAACAGCTTCTGAGCTATGTGGTAAGATTATGCTTAGCTTAATATCAGGAGAGGTTAATGCCTTTTCAGGATCCATCTCACTTTGTGGTGATAAGATTTCCAGGAGTGCATCAGCAAGAGCCACCCAGGAAACTTCTGTCAGGTGCAGTTCTTTATTCTGTTTCAGCTTTTTGAATGCAACATCCTCATCTTCATTGTCATTAGAAGTTTTTCTCTTGTCAGGAAATTTGAGTCGCACATGTTTAGGTTCCAATTTGTCTATGCCTCTTGGAGCAAATGGCAAAATTTCTGATTCTTCAATGGTATTTCTAACATGCAAAGCACGAGCATGTGAAGGCCAGTGCCTCAAAATCAATTCAGCAACAGAAAGGCAAGCAACCTCATCACCAATTGCAATAAGAACTTCCAAAAGCTTCTCCATGCAATTCCCTGATGACACAGTAGGGATCAAATATGCATAAATACATAATATGAGTATGTTTGCATAGAAGGTGTAGGATTAATATTGAAAAGAAG
The DNA here is from genome assembly GCA_013389735.1 of Phaseolus lunatus. Taxonomy (NCBI): domain Eukaryota; kingdom Viridiplantae; phylum Streptophyta; class Magnoliopsida; order Fabales; family Fabaceae; genus Phaseolus; species Phaseolus lunatus. The sequence goes on along the minus strand of CM023865.1, from coordinate 7,749,989 downwards.
GTATTATGAAAATAACTTTCAAAGGGTGAACTTTATTGTTTAAAATTATTCTTTAAAGTGATTTAAAAAAACTAGTCTTGTGTGGATAAGGATGAGCTTTGTTACAATCAGATTAAAAACTCAGGTCCCAATGCTCACATGGTAAACGGGTAGATACACATGTTTGTTCTTGCCCATACCTCATAATAGTGGGAGCCCCTAGTATTGGGATTCCTTTTTTTATTTACGACTGTATGATGTTAGTGAAAATTACTTTCGAAAAAAGAGTTTGACAACAATTTCAAATTTTAAAAATTAGCATTTAAATGCTATGCATGACAACATATTTGTAAAACTACAAGCCAAATACATAAAAATCAATCCTTGCTGAATGTGCATTCACTCAGCCAGAATCAACATAATATTTCTGACAGAATGGCAGTTCACACTGCTCAATATATAAATTTTACTTTTGTAGCCAAAATTGATAAGAAAAATATGCCATCCAGTCCAAATTGCATTTGTACAGTGCAGAAGCCATTCCTCACTTTAATTCAAACATGCTCGTAGACACATGAAGAGATTGATAAACAGTTCGTTCAAAGACACCCAACTGTAATACATGATGGGTAAAGATAACCCAAAGAGGTAAACAAAAAATTGAATTTCACATACAAGTAAAACTATGAAGCACTCCATTACGCTGCTATTAGAAAAAGAAAAAAGACTTGTTAAGATCTAAGAGTATAAGGTGCTTACAGTTATTAGGGCTACACAACAGGCCTTGCTCAAATGCCCAACGTGAAATACTCAGCGAGCCCATTGAGCATGACAATGTTCCAAGCTGGTTCCAAACAACAGAATCTTTAGAATCGATCTCCACAGCTTGAAGATAACAGCGTAAAGCATTCTCATAATACGTGGAACCTTGATTAAGAAATACAGCAGCAAGGTTTTTCAATGCCAAAAACCTGTATAGAAGCATTTGTAAGAACTACGAAACACTAATATAGAGATATAAATATTCAAGCATATATCAAATTCACAATAAAAAACTTGTTACGAAACCTAATGTATCCCTAACCAAAAGCACTCAACAATGCTAAGCTGATATTGAATGGAGGCAGTCTAGAATCAGAAGCATTGAAAGCGAAGTGACAACTAACACAGAAAGAAAAATGCAACAAGTACGAGAAAAGTGTGGTTTTACCAACATGATACCAAATAATAAACTAAGATCAATTTTGTTAAACTAAGATTTCCACCCAGAAGGATAGCTTTAAAACTAGTTTCACGAAAAATAGAAATAGTGATAGAATTGTCTTGATATGAGAACCAAGCACCCTAAAACCTAAGGAGAAAGGAATTTATTGCAACATATTCACGTGAAATGTTACCTTAGACTAGAATTTAAAAGGAAGAAATTCTTTCATGAGCACAGTGTCAATCAAATGCTCAGAAAAAATATTAAAATAACTACATAACTAAAGCAAACAACACAGACTTTCTAGTTATTTTAATTAATTACGGGTACTGAGCTCGCCAGGAATTGACCAATGAAAGAGGCGACTATGAGCAAACAGTGATGACGGAACAGTGGATATCTTAATAAATAAAGTGTAGTATAGCACAGATAAAAACCTGAGTTGCAATAGATGACCATCACTGGCACTGCTATTCACCTGATAACAGGAAACACATCAAACCACCAATCCTAAATGAAATTAATGATTGAACAAATTATGCATGACCCAAAAACCAATACCTGAGCATTAGCAATAAGAGGATCTTTAAGAACAGATTCCAAGAGCTCGCGAGACTTCTCGTAATCTTTTGCTTGTAACTTGAGAAGCCCGTCATGATAAGTTTGAGACAGATGAAATTCCTGAAAAAAAAATGGAATCAATAACGGTAATGTAGAAGTTGAATTTGTATTAAAAAAAAATATAAATAATAACAGCACATATACGAATAACAAAGCTATTTAAGAGTTCCAAAAATCCAATCTTTGTACCGTAAGCAAAGCTCTCAGAAGTGCTTAACATTTTCAATTAAGCTCAAACAGGAATACGGAGAGAAAGAAACGTACCTGAGCTTCTTTCGTGGGAGCTAGTGGTTCCCACTTACTTTTGGAGTCAGTGTCATTGATAGCAGCAATTGAGAACTGAAAAAGGCAAAACCAAAGTCATTAATCAGAATGAATAATTCAACACTGCGAATTCAAGTAGCTACCAACAAGTACCGACAATGGTACGAAGATTGAACAAAAATTTAGTCACGTACCATATTCGGACTTCAGAACGGTAAGCGTTCACGCGGTTCGTATCGTACCCTGTAGATTCGGCAATTTAGGGTTCCAATTTTCTTTGGATTTTGGCTTCAAAACGTTTCAGTTGTGAAGAGCTTTATTTTAACAGGCACTTTAGTTATAGCAATCGAGCGCGCTCTGAAAACGCCTTTACCCATTGAAGATACGACGTCGTACTAGGGGTTTCTCTGCTATCTTTGACATTCGAATGGAAGAAAACGTCCCTCTTCTCTACCACACTATGGCTCAGTTTGCAATGTTGCAATTGCATTAGGAGAATCAAAGTGTGTTTCCGCAATAACCCGCACCTCTACGTACCCTACGTCACTTCTGGATTTGTCTTTGAAAAAAAAGAAGTTTAATACAGTTTTATTCTCCGTTTTTTAAACTAAATTGACCTTTTAGTCCCTTTCTTTATTTTTTTAATATGGTATTTTCCGTTAGTTTCATGTTGACACAAATAAAGAAAGTAACAATCTGACAAAATAAATATCAAAAGTAGTGAACTTTTATCTTTTAATTACTATAATATAGGTAAAATTTTTAAAACTTAATAAAATTAGTAAGTTGTGTGATTTTAATAATTAAGAGGTAAAATTTTTATCAAATTATTAAAATAAGTCTAAGAAATAATATTATTAAGATTAATTATTGAAAATATTATCAATTTTAAAAATCAATGTTTTATCATAATTTTATTCTTAAAATTACATTGATAAGTTAAAGAAAAAAAATTATTTAAATTATTTTTAACTTCAACTCCTAACCCTCTAAATAAGATGAAATTATAATTCGGTAAAAAACAATTTAAGTTACCAACAAAATATTCTTTATGTTTGAACCTTTTTAAGTAAATAGATTATCTTTCTCGTATTTATAACGTTAATTTTTTTAATAAATATGTTTTATTTTTATTTTAAATTTAAGTGTTTATGCTCATATTTATTAAAATTTTATATTTTATTAGATAAAACCTCAACATCATCAGAAAATAAATCAATTTTCAACTTTCATTCTTCAACTTTTCTTCTCTCTCTCCACTATCTTTCTCTACTATATTTATGTAGCTTCTCCGTTTTCTTTTCTTATTTTTCTTTCAACTTGTTATTTAGTAGTATAAATTAAATCATTTCTTTGGGAGTTTGAACACAAACATAATAAGGGATGAGGTTATATTTGGGAATTTTACCAAAAAAACAATGAGGGAACGAGGTTATAATCTTAAAAAAATTATTTCTGTTTTATTAACTTTTTATTTAGTTAAATTTATATATTATTTTAATTCTTTTTCTATACATATTTACTTTATGTTTAGTTACGTATTAATTTTATTTATAAATTTATATTTATGTTATTTAATTCAACTTCAAATACATGAGTCTTGTTTATAGATTTATATTTGTGACATTTAATTTATCTCTAAATATCTGTATCTTATAAATTTATATTTTTCACTGAATTCATCTTCATTTATTCTATTTATTAATTTATAATTATGTTTAATTTATCTTTAATTACATCTGAATTTATTTATTTATTTTTATTTATGTTGTTTAATTTGTCTTTATTTATTTATATTTATGTCATATAATTTATTTTTAGATACGTACTTATTTTATTTATTAATTTATAATTATGTTATTTAATTTATTTTTAATTAAACATTGATCTTCTTTATTAAATTAATATTTAAATCAATTAATTTATCTTCAGTTACACATTAATTTTATCTACTAAGTTTATATTTAATTTATCATTAGTTACACGCTAGTTATTTTTATTAAATTTATATTTATATCATTTAATTTATTTTTAGTTTTGTTACTAAATTTACAAGTATATCATTTATTTATTTTTTATTTTTTATTTTTTATTTTTAAATATGCATTGGTGTTTTTTTTTTAATTTATATTTATGTTATTTAATTTATCTTCAATTAAGTATTGGTCATCTTTATTAAATTATATTTTTTTTATTTTATTTACATCTGATATACTTACTCGTGTGTGATTATTTATTTAAAATTTCTTGCTCTTATTTTTATTTTATTTTATTTTATTTCATATTATTTTAAACATCATCCTTTTATAATTTGAAGAAATACAATAAAGTAATAATAAAAATAAAGTACAAGTAAGTATTTTTATTCCATGAACTTGAAAAGAAAAAAAAAAGTTTACATGTGTGCCCTATAGTTAATTTTTATATTTTTTCTATTTGTTTAGATGGTGTATATAGATTATTGGTCAAGACAAATATAATGTATCTTAATAGACATAGGTTTCCTTGCAATGAGTTGAGACTATGTTAATGTATGAGTGTTTGTATTTGGAAAGTCATTGTTTGATACAATTCGAGATAAAAGACAAAGACCATGGTAAGATCTAAAGAAATATTTACCAATTAAGTGAATATCTAGATAGTTCATAATAATATCAAGGATTATGATATCTCATACATGATCAACATCGTCAATGTCAAGTAGTGAGTATATATATCTTTTAATGAAAAAGATCCACCTACCTAATCACTTTTCAAGTAGTTTTTTTTTTTTCATGTTCATAGTGGAAAATAAAAAGTAGAATATGGATCCATATGTTTGATAAAATGTTAATAAGATTACGTTGAATATCATTAACATGTTTGATTAAGTTCAACTTCATGTGAGAATTGAAGAATGATCATTTAGGATAACAAATGACGAAATCATTGGTGAATGAACTTGAAAGTCAACATGTTACCTATATCATTTTCTTCGTCTTTTATTTTTATACACAAATAATCACAACCTCATTTTACTTTAATGTTATTTATAACTTTTATTGCTTGTATATAAGTTTAAAGTTTCGTTTAACTGGATTTAGAATTAGATTCATTGGGAGACGACTTGAGGTCAACTAACCTTATTTATATTAACATCCTTTTGGTATTAGATGGTTTAGCATTGCATGAGATGGTCTACACTGAAACTATTTTAATTTGGTTGAGGAATGATGTCAGTCAGTTACAAATCCTTAAAGAAAGACAATCGTATAGAAAATGGTCAAAGTGTGAGTTCTAGTTAAAACAAGTTTAATTTTTAGGGCATGTGATATTGCAGTTGAACCTCAAAGGTTTAAGCGATATTTCATTGGGAGCAACCAGAAAATGTCATAGAGATACACAGTTTCTTAAGATTAGCAGGCTATAGTAGAAAATTGCTTGAAGGACTTTCTAAATTAGTAGTGACTGTGACTAAGATAACATGTAAAGGTCAACCTTTTGAATGGAATGACGCGTGAGTTTAGGTTTCAAAAGTTGAAGAGAAAATTAACATTTGTACATATTTTAGCCCTTCATGACCCTGACCAAATTTTAAAGGTATATTGTGATGCTTTGGGATAAGGATTACGATGCATACTTATGTAATAAGGGAAAATGACTATTTATGCTTCACGATAACTCAAACAACATGAAATTAGTTATCTTATACATGATTTAGAATTAGCTCCATTGGTGCTTGCATTAAAAATATGGAACTATCACTAGCGCAAAAAGAGGGTTTCACGACGTGCATAGACACTGATTTAAGTGGGAGCGTTATCTACAAAAATGCGATGACAATTTTGAAAATAAAATCAACGTATAGACTACGGTTCTAATTATAACCGTCATTTATTTGAAAATAGAACATATAGAGTACGATTTGATGAGCAACTATCGCCTATAATGGTCATTATAGACTACGGTTTTTAGGCAATTATCGTTTATATATGTGTCTAACATATAGACTACAGTTACTAGGTCATAACTGTCGGCTATATGTTTTTTTATTTCCCACTTTAGACCTTTTCATCTTTGCGCTTTCTTCTCCGTCACTCCAATTGATGCCTTCTTTACGACCTCTCTTTGTTGTCAGTACTCTCATTCCTTGTAATGTGCTTTCCTTATTGTTTTTCTATGTTGTTTTCCATATTTTTTGTGCTTTCTTGATGAGCTTTTCTCCATTTTCAGTGTTGAATGAGTGAGTTTACAAGTTCGAAACTATTGCTCGTGTTCTACTCACCACCATTGTTGTGCGTCACCGTTAAAGCTTTTGAGCTCCTCCACAATCTTTGTCCCTTTACTACAACATCTGTCCACCATTTTGAGTTTCCATAACTCAAAGTCGTTCTTTCTCAAAAATTTATTGACATCAAACTTGGTGGCCATTTCTTTATCTTCTTGACTTTCTTTTCTTGTTCCCACAGAGAGTACCAATTGTTGGATTGTCAACAATAAAAGACAAGAAAAATAAGAACAAAAATTGAAGAAAATATTTTAGGATTACCTAAGCTATAGGCGACGGTTCTGTACATAATTGTCGCCTATAGTAATCTGATAGACTACGATCGTAGGACCGTCGTCTATAATTCAAAACTATAGACAATGTGTGCATAAACCAAGGTTCTAAAATCGTCGTCTAAGGCCTTTAAAAGTTGTTGTCTAAAGACCTTTTTACAGTAGTGTATTACTTGTATACGGCAATTGTTAAAATTTTTAGTAAACATAAAAGCCTGAAGTACCTTTTTTATCAAAAAGAACTAAACATGAGACAATGTATGTGAATGAAATTTCTTAAGGATTACAACTTTGAGTTACAATATCACCCTAGGAAAGCAAACATTATGGCAGATGGTTTGAGTAAAAAATTTATACATGCATCTATGATTGTGGTGAAGGAATTAGATTTAATAAAATCATTGCAAAACTTTAACTTAGTTGTAGAACTAAGATAAAATAGTTTATGGTTGGGGATGTTAAAAATCTCAAGTGGACTCTTGAAAAAAATAAAGGAAGCTCAATAAAGAAACCAATTTTTGCAAGAAAAATTGACAACAAGAATAGAAGGAAAAAAATATGAATTCCACAAGAATTCTAGTGGAATCATCAAATTTAGAGATAGAATTTGCATACATGCAAAAGAAGATCAGAGAAAATTAATAATGGAGAAAATTTATAAGAGTAGCTTAAGTATTCATTTAGGTATTCAAAAAATGTATCAAGACTTGAAGAAAATGTTTTGGAGGTCTAAGATGGAGAAAACAATGGTAGAGTTTGTTGCACATTATTTAGTATGTTGAAAAACAAAAGTAAAACATTAAAAGCCTTATAGGAAACTGCAGTCCTTAGAGGTTCCATGCTGAAAATGGAACATTGAACTATATTGGTAAAAAAATATAAAAAAATCATATTTAATATTTTGTTTAATAGTAATTTTAGTTTATTTTAAAATATAAATTTGATCTTTGTTTACAAATTTTATGATTTTGGCATTATTTGATTTCTTCTTGCACTTTAATTGATTGAATCACTTTTTATTATATCTAAGATAAATATGTTAAGTCTAGATTCAATTAAACTAGAACAAAATAAATAAAACATATATACAATTAAATATTCGATTAAACTTTTGGTTCGTTTATAAACAGAGAGGCATGTGTCTCTATTTTAAAATGAAAGGAGCAAATTTTCATATTAAATAAAATAGGGAAACCAAAATTGCATTTAAAATAAATAAATATAGGTAAATTCTCCTCCATCTCCGTATCTTCCACATTCATCTCCATATTAAGTGTAAAAAGTCAGTTTTAACCTTTTTAAAAAAATTAAATAACTTTAAATTAAGCATAATCTTACCTTTTTAAATAACCTTAGTTGCACCTATGTATCTCATACCTCCATTTGAGCCTCATATCTTCTTTGCAGTCACAACACTCCCATTCTTCTCCAACCACAACATTTGAGAGAGAATTTCACCATTGGAGTTTGTATGAAATGTTTGACAAAAAGATTTGTTGTATTTGACGTTCCCCAAGCAATTTTTTTTTTATAGTTTTGTACTCCATTTTTACACGTTGATTTTTTTTTTTTGGTTTTATGACTTCTAAAAAAATGAAAAAAAAAACAAACGAAAACACAGTCATCACTAGTAAAAACATCATTAAACGTACTTCAACCATCAACGTTTACTATCAGTCACCACCAACCACCACTACTTGAAAATGAAAGAGAAGACACCACACTCTCCAACATACCCATGAGGGTATTGTTGGAATTTTAAAAAAAAAAAGTGTGGAGGTACATGGGAAGGTATGGAGGTGATGGGAGAATTTACCTAAATATATATAACTAGCTCAATTGGAATACTCGGTTGAGGCGATAGATAAATTGGATTGGTGTGGGCTTTTAAAATGAGGTTTTCTTCACTTAGGCAAGTTTGAATCTTTTAGGACTATCAACAAAAAATTTGCAAGATAAGTCCTTGCTAGGAACATGATTATATTTGACTAAATTTTATTATGTTTAATATGTGGGAAATTTTTTTTATAAAAAATAATAAATAAGATTATATTTGAATTGATGGAATGTGGGCAATATCTCATTACTTTAGATAGTATTAGGATGGGATCTATCTCATACTTGTCTATACTAAAACTATTATATAACCTAAAAAACATATCTTCATTATTCTCTCTTGTCCTTAACTTATTTTTATTTGATTTTTTTTTCTTTTGCCACCACACCAACTATGTTTAATATTCACAAAGTTCGTTTAGATCTTAAAAGTACTTTCACTCTTATCACATATTTTTTTGTGCGGTTTCATTTAAATAATATAATGTAACTCTAGAAACACAAACATCAATTTTATTAAATCAAATAATTTTTAGGTTACACATTTAATTATTTCTACTCATTTTTAATATTTTAATTTATTGTTTATTTTTCACATTTATTCTTAATTTTTTTAAGTTTTCAAATGTCTAAATCCTTAATATCATGTTTCCTAATTTTTAATTTTTTTAATAAAAAAATCATTTAATTATATTTGTAACAATAAGAAGATGAGTATGAATAGATGTACAAGTATACTTGTCACTCAATTGAAATGAGGATAAAATAAAATTTTCATATTCGTAGAGTATTAGAACAAAGATAGAGATAAATTTTTACTTAGAATGATAATAGTCAAACTCACATTTATCTCATCTCATTTCCATCCCTAAATAAAATAAATTTAAGGTTTATTATTTTTATTAAAAAAATAAGAATAAATAGAATAGTACGTGACTAGTTTCATTCCATTTATATAATTTGATTTAAAAAAAGGAAATAAAAGTAAGTGGCTAACTTCACTATGTCATACAAATTTTGAAACTTTTTTATCACCCCTAAAATTGAAATGTATTTTAATATGACGAAATATATCTTTATCCTTTCATTTAATTATATTTTTTTTTATCAAAAAATAAAGAATGAAATGGAAGAGTGACTGATTATCTCCGTCCACATCATTTTAAATCAACGAAGAAGAAAGGGGTATTTATCCTTTTCATTTTTTACTCATTTAATAATAAAATTATTGTTTTATTATTTTTTAGTAACCGACGATTTCAATTTAAGTTATATGTTTAATATTAAAAAAAACAAGTTATTTGTACAAATAAAAATAATAAATGAAATTTATATTCGGATTGATGGATTAAAGAAAAAAAAGAATGAAGACGATGGAGTGAAATGGAGGTTATTATTTTTATTATAGAAAACATAAATTGATTAACTTTAATTTATTTTGTGTATCCGATTTTTTTATTTTTTTATTTATAGATAATTATATTTAATATTAAAAATTAAATAAAAGAGGTTATATGTATTTATTATATATTTAATATAAGATTTATTAAAACTAAATCCATCAATTAAATATACAAAATGGGAAATAATATTTTAATAATTTTAGTGTCACCATTAATCTTACATCAGAACAAATACAAATGTATATTTCTTTTTGTACTTCCTCCTGTGGTCTTCTTTACCCTTTTGGATTAATGATTTCTACACTTTCATATTCTAAGTTTGAAAATAAAATAGAAACATGTAAATAAGCTTAATAAAACATTTATCTCTTTTTAGTTTGAAAGACTTAAAAAAAGTATCTTTGAAAACACAAAAGAAGTGATGAAGGATTAATGTTTATAAAACAATGATTTGAATATTTGATAAAAAGAAAAAAAAGAGTAAAAGGATTTAGGGGAAAAATAGTGAAGAAATAAGCAACGATGTCATGTGGATATCTAAAACGCAAAAAAAAAAACGTGGTTAGGTTGTAGTGTCTTATGAAAAAAAATTTGAGAAACTTACTATTTGAGAGTGAGGAAACAGAATGAGTGAGAAGAATTGGAGAAGATAGCATGTTAGACAAATAGTCGTTCATCTTAATTCACCCAAGGGACCAAACTTCATGCGTTTGATGACGACAATTGTAAACCAATACAAAAATTATATACAAAAACGCAATGCATGTAAAGAGGATGGAACAATTGGAACAAAACTAGAAAAAATAGAAAAAAAAATGAGAATGAGAGTAAGTATATATATACATAAAAGAGGAAAGGGATAGAGAAAAAAGAAGTGTGAGAAGGGAGAAAACTTTAGATACATTAATATTGTAACTCATTTAAGAGAGGGAGAGATGAGTTGTTGATAGAGATGGAAGTTGAAAGTTTTAGATAGTGAGAGAAGTAAGAATTTTTTGAGAGAAAGAGAGATGCGAAGTTGTTAAAAAAGTTACTTTTGGTTTTCATATTATAAAATTAAAAAAATAAGAGTGTACCAAAATCAAATGATAAGAATGTCCAAGATAACAATAAAATGACAAAAAACCTTTTATTATATATTTTAAAAATAATAAGATAAAATATTAGTATAAAAGTAAAATGAGAAAGCAAATGTGTACACCAAAAGAGACTTAAAGAGATTAATTCTCTTTATATATAGGTATAGAGGTATGTATATTTTAAAATTCTTTAGGAGCTTTTAATATGTTAATGTGATGAAATGAACTTTTCTCTTTTAATTTAATTATAAATTTATTATTTTATTTTGGTCTTATTCAATCATATTATTTATGTTCCTATCACAAAGTTCGGGATGTATTTATCTTTTTTGGGTTTTATTTTTATTCTTTAAAAATAATTTTTCCTAATTTTTTATTTTTTTTTCTTTAATCTTCTTTTTATTCTTAAAATATAATTTATCTAAAAAAGGTTAAAATGAAAAGTTAAAAGAGAATACGAGGTTAATGAAGAAATGGGAAACGGTAGTTAAATAAAAATAAATTAAAAAAAATAATTTTAAAACAGAAAAATAACGTACCAAATCAAATATCTCCACTCTCCGTCAGTTAAGTGACAACAAATAAATTAAATAAAAATTAACGTAACAATCTGTCAGTTAAGTCAGAACAAATAAAATAAAATCTTAAAATTAAAAAACTACTTTATTAACTTCTAAAATTATAAAATATCTAAATAACCAAAATAAATTAATAAAACGAAATATTAAGCAAGGATAAAATAGGAAAATAATTTAAAACAGTTAAAATGGGAAATTCCAAATGTCTAAATAACCAAAATAAATTAATAAACAAAATATTAAGAATAAAATAAAAAACAATTTAGAGCCGTTAAAGTAGGGAATTCCCTTTATATATAGGTATAGGTAACAAGAATATATTAGTTTAATATCACATTATTAATGTTATTATTATTATTATTATATTAAAAATATATAATTTCATTTTTATGAATAATTAATAAAAAATAATACAAATTATATACATATATATATATTAAAATTATGCAACCATTATTTTAAAAAAGATTTCAAAATTATTTATTTTATTAAATAAATTATTTTTTATTTATTAAAAAATAGAATTTTAAATTAAAAAAGGATATTCAAGAAAATTATCAAATATTATATCTTTTTATATAATGGTGTATAATTATTATTATCATTATTATTATAATTATTATTATTATTATTGTAATTATTGTTATTATAGTTAAAATATTATTATATTTAACAATATTACAAAAATCGCATATAGTATAGTTGTTTGATAATAACCTCGCACTAGAGATAACAAAATATAATTTTTTAACTTAATAAACACAAATTTTTATTTTAAATTCAACAAAATATCTAAAAGAAAGAAAAGTAAGCATTTTCCCCCATTTTCACTACTGTCATGTTTACTACTACTATTATTGTTTTTACTGTATTTGTATTATTATTATTGTTATTATTATTCTCATAGTTATTATATATTATATATTTTTATTGTTATATTAAGACAATTGATAAATTTTACCAGGATAATTATTATTAAAAGATACAACATTAAAATTAACATTATATTGTCTGTGGTATTAGTTGTTCACCAAATAATACACATAGCAAAAATACTTATTATAACTTGAATATTTATCATATTTCATTCTTTTTGGATCATGATCAGTTTGTTTAACATTATTATTTTAAAATACTTTGTAATAAAATAAAATATTTATTTATTTTTTGCCTAGTTTTCTTATTTTAAGAAAAAGTACTTTTGTAATTCTTTAATATGAAAATTCCATCTATTTATTAAATGAGTGGATTTTTAAAAATGATTTATTTAATAAATACTAATTTTAATTTCAAATAAACTAATCCTATAGCACAGTGTATAAAATGTTAACACATGTAAGGTAAAAAAAAAATACAGGGTGAATCGACCACTGATTTTAAAACTATCTTATAATTAAAAAAAAATTATTAAAAAATTTCATAAAAACATTAATTTGTTTAATTATTTTAAAATGATGGTTTGTTTATTTATTTATAACACATTAACATTTTTTATAGAAAAAAAAATGTTGTTTTTTGACATATAACGTGCTAGAAAGGACGCTCCTCGTCCGTAGAAAAAATAAAAGAGACAAAAAAGCAAAGGAGAAATTTGAAAAGCGTAAAAAGCGGGATTGGAACACGTGGCTCGCTATCCGTTATTCGACCGTTGCAAGAAGAAAGCTGTTGTGCTCTGTGTTAATGCAAAACACACAACGCAACAGCACAACACAGCCTCTGTGTCCATTAAAACCACTCTCTCAGATTCTCTCTCTCTCTCCATCTTTCTTTTCCATTGCGCTTCCATCATCATGGCCATCGCAACAGAGACTCAGCCTCATCAGCCTCAACAACACAAGGTCTCTCTTCCCTTCTCTCACACACACAAATCTAGGGTTTTCGTTTCTCCATATCAAACCATTTTTTCTATTTTATTTTGCGGAATTAATCGGCAACAAGATTTTGTCGCAGTTCTGTTCTGATTCTGTCGTGCTTCGTTTCGCTAGGATTCTTCTGATGTGTCGGGTTCAGCTGCGGAGCGGAGGTGGACGCTGGACGATTTCGACATTGGAAAGCCTCTTGGAAGGGGAAAATTCGGCCACGTCTATTTGGCAAAAGAGAAGAGTGTGAGTTTTCTTTTGTTAGGGTTTCTGCTGTTGATCTTGTATTCTTCTGATCAGGGATGGTGGCTCGTGATTATGCTAATTTCCATGGATTATTTCATTCGCTTCTCGATTTATTTGGGGACAATTCTACGGTGTTTTCGTATTTTTTCGGTCTTTTAATTTCAAATTGAGGGTTTGAACTATAAACTGTTTAGAGGTGTAGCTACTCAAGTTTTTACAATTGTTGGCTTGTGACAGGGTATTACTATAGTCTTTGGATGAACGAGTATGAGATGCAATATTAAGCATCTAAAATGTCTTTACATAACACTGATAACAGGTTTTTCGAATTGTTGCTTTAAGATAAGAGCTGTTACATTACACATGATCATTGACCATTGTTGATTTGTATTTATATGATATGACTGTATTGTATTGTTGCTAAGTTGTACTGGATGTTTCTCCTTATCTTCTTGTTTTCAGACTTTAATTTTATTGTGAAACTGATATGTGGTTTAAGACAAGAGCTAATTTGTACAGGATGTTTCTCCTTACCTTATTTTTTTTTGAGACGTTAATTTTATTGTGAAACTGATATGTGGTTTAAGCTAAGACCTGTTACATTACACATGACCATTGACCATTATTGATTTGTATTTATATATAAGATGACTGTGATGTATTGTTGCTAATTTGTACAGGATGTTTCTCCTTACCTCCTTGTTTTCTGAAGTTAATTTTATTGTGAAACTGATATGTGGTTTTGGTGCAGAGTAATCACATTGTTGCTTTGAAAGTACTCTTTAAGACTCAATTGCAGCAATCCCAAGTTGTGCATCAACTTCGGCGAGAAGTTGAGATACAGAGTCATCTTCGGCATTCCCACATCTTGCGCCTCTATGGATACTTTTATGATCAGGTATTCTTGTTTTTACTTATGCTGATATTGCTAAAGAGGTTTAAAATTCACTTCTATTAATATCTAATGTGAAATAACTTCATTGCAGAAACGAGTGTATTTGATTTTAGAGTATGCACCCAAAGGTGAACTTTACAAAGAATTGCAAAAATGCAAATATTTCAGTGAAAGGCGTGCAGCTACTGTAAGTATAGCAGCTATTGTTCTTTTCCTCTCCCCATGTACTTGTTTGTGTGATACAAAATTCCACATTGACTCATTTTCTTCCACATAACTGTATTAACATATTAGGAAGCAAGGAAATACTGAAACAACATTAGACATAACATTTGGCTTAGAGTGCAGTTGATTACTTATGTGTTTGGCTGTCCACATTCTTAGTGTTTCAGAACATTACTCTGATATTGACAAAATGTTTCCTTTGTATTTGAGAGCAGTATGTTGCATCATTGGCCCGGGCCCTAATATATTGCCATGGAAAACATGTAATACACAGGGACATTAAACCAGAGAACCTTCTTGTTGGTGCACAGGTGATCTTCTAAACCCAGGCTGCTGTTCTTATGTGGCTATCTTTGTTTTGTTGTCCTCATTATTATGTTAACTTTTTTTGTTAGGGTGAGTTAAAAATTGCAGACTTTGGGTGGTCAGTGCATACATTTGATCGTAGGCGCACCATGTGTGGCACACTGGATTATCTTCCTCCCGAGATGGGTATGCCTATGTCACATGAATCTCTCAGACAAGTATTTATGTTATTTTTTTCATAAATGATGCTGCATTATATTTATTATTAATACTTTTGATGTTTCATTTCAACAGTGGAGAGTGTAGAACATGATGCGAGTGTGGATATATGGAGCCTTGGCGTGCTGTGCTATGAATTTCTTTATGGGGTGCCTCCCTTTGAGGCTAAAGAGCATTCGGATACCTACAGGAGGTAAAACACTAATCAGTCGAAATGTAGATTAGCATCAGCATCATGCTCAGACTATTTTTATTTTATTATCCCACCCTACTAAGGGGATTGATGTTAAATAATTTAACCAACTAGGGTGCTTGTGCTACTGAATCTACTTCTGACTTTCATGCTACTGGTCTCTTTTCATTTACTACTTTGTAAGCATTAATTCAATATAAGTTGCAGTGCAAGTGGATCTCATGTTCCCTTTTGGAAACCTTTTTTTTATAGAATAATACATGTGGATCTCAAGTTCCCTGCAAAACCAATTGTGTCTTCTGGTGCAAAGGATCTTATCAGTCAGGTTTGTTGTCAACTTAACTTGTCTTTGTAGATTTGTTGAAGCATTTTTGCCTTAGTAACTTTTTCCTCTATTATTTTTATTAGGTTTGTTGTCAACTTAACTAGTCTTTGTTGATTTGTTGAAGCTTTTTTGCTTTAGTAACTTTTTCCTTTATTCTTTTTATTTGCAGATGCTGGTTAAGGATTCCTCGCAACGGTTACCATTGCACAAACTCCTTGAACATCCTTGGATTGTTCAGAATGCGGAGCCTTCTGGTGTATATAGGAGCTAGCATGCCTTATCGTTCTTAAAACATGAAATTCATTTGGTTCTTTGTTGTACGATCTTAAAACATGAAATCCATTTGGTTGAGGTATTGATTGTAAAACCTTACTACCTCTATTATAAAGAATGATATCACTTGATTGTTGTAAACCCTATAATATATAAGAATAATTTTGTTCAGGGCACTAATCTATGAAAACACTTTATTAATTAATATATTTATGGTAAAATTATTTTTTTGGTTCCTACCATTAAAATTATTTCCCCCTATCCATATTATTTTTAATCTTTTCTACTCTCTCTCTCTCTCTCTCTCTCTCTATATATATATATATATATATATAATAATTAATAATAGTATATATATGTAAGGACTAAATAAAATAATTTTTGAAAATATAGATTTGAACATAAAATTCATGTAAGTCATAGAAAATAATTTAAATTATGAGTGTTCACATAAAAACTTATTTGCTTGGACAAACATGAACTTAACATGTTTGTATGTTATGTAAGTTCTGTAACGCATTCTAAGCTAATTGTTTAAATTAAAATTAGTTGTTTTAGTCAACTTATAGAAATTTTAACATATAATTAAAATATATTTATTAAATGTTTAAATTATTTTTATAGATATAAATTACTTTTAATCAAATATTAAATTATAACTTTTCATTATTATTATTATTTTGAAGTGTTATTGTTAGTGTTATTTTTAATTCATTATTTTTTTAAAAATTTATTATTATTATTAATTTCAATTTTATTATCTTCATGAGAATTTCATTATTATTAACATTTTTATTATTATTTTATAAATTTATTATTATTACCATTTTTGTTATTATTATTGATTGATATTATTATTAGTATTTTAGAAATCTATTCTTATTATTTTATGAATTTATTATTATTACCATTTCTTATTATTGATATTATTATTATTAATTATATTATATTATATTATATAAAATAATCATAACATTATCGAATATTTTTTCAATAATCATTCACTCTTTTATCAAATGGTCTCCATCACTTTTATCACATTGGAGAGTCTAGATTGGAGGACAAAGAGCTTCCTCACCCACAAAATACTTAATGTATAATGCATGTTGTTCATACTTATATGTATATAAAAATTTTCAGTTTAGGAAACGATCCTGCTGTCTCACTCTACAGTAACATGTGAGCTCAACAAAAATGATCCATGATCACATTACACAAACGTAAGATTAAAGGAAAAAAAAAAGAAAAAAGTGTACTAAAAAAGAGTGTGTTTATACCTCGTTCCAGTAAACTGTTTATAAGAACTGGAGCCACTCGCTATCAAATACATAGAACAACCAAAAAGAAAGACATACAACAACCAGATAAACTAGTCCCTCAAGCCCCTAATAATTCTGTTGAATTCTTAATAACCTAGGTTAAAAGCTCAATAAAATCTCTTTAGTAAAACGATGAAGTAAGGAAAAAGACAAAAAGAACAGCTCCTATTACTCCAGGCTTTTGGAGGCTGTAGGGCTTGGATAAAAATGATACAACATGTCACCAAATACACTTGTAGGTAAACAAATCTATATCTAATTTATTGTCTGGATACTATTGTCTGCATGGTTTTCAGACTGTTGTTCCTCTTTGAAATTGTCCCCATGTAACAAATGAGGGAAATTGTTTTCTTTTTCCCCAGCTTCACCAAAGTCATTGCAATTGCTCCCTTCTATCAATTCACTCGGAGGTTGTTCTGCTTTCTTGGCTTCATCTAAGTCTTTCGGGCTCAAAAAGCTTGGCTGGTTGGTGGAAGAGAGGAGTCTTGCCCACATTCTGTCAGTGATTACAACCTTGTTCTGACTCTCAGTGATTCTCTGGTATCAAAATTTGAACATAAACACTCTATTGTATAAAGAAGAATTCTGAATATAAACCATCAATGTAAAATTGGAGAAGCAATATAAAACAACTAGCCATGTTCATTATGCACACAGTGCGGTAAAACATAAAACAAACTCGATGTATATTGTAAATATCATTCTTCCGTCCCAATGATAGTAGCTAACTAGCAAATATCTCTTTTTTTTCCTTGAATGCAAGAATTTCCCATAGAAGACTATCCTGTTCAAGTCCGGCACACTCACAAAAATAGAACTCAAAATCCACCCGCTTAAGCCCCATTCCCTTGATATTAAAAAATAAGAATAGAAAATTATTGTACCCAAACCAAAAAAAGAGGAAAACATTATGAAACAGTCCAACATTTGGGTAAGAACATGTAGTAACTCACGTTGAATGGAATATAAGTATGTCGGCCATTGACCAGTCCAACTGTAAATCCGCTATACCCTGCCATTGCACCATGGACTGCACTCTGAGCAAGAAGTGTACAGTAGACATTATCTGATGCGTTGCTTGGAATTGCCCGGATCATGTAGGTTGGATCTAGCAGATACAAAAAAAAAAAGGCTTATTCCACCAAGCAGAACACTCAGTTAAAAATTAAATAGTTGCCAAATTCGAATTTTTAGAAACTTTTCAAATCCCAAATAAAAATGGAAGACTAAGTAAGCTATAAATAATAGGTCAAAAAAGAAGAAAATAATGCAAGAGAAACTGACCTATATATTTAAGATTGATGGCAATCTTATCCTTCCTTGCAAAGTGGTCCTATTACAGAATGACAAATGTTTATTAAAAGGGAAAGAAAGAGAATTCTGCAATTGATTTTTCTAACTAAAAAACCCTAAGTGTGTGTTTGGATTGAGGAGTGGATATGTGAGAATTTGAGGGAGTGGATGTGTGAAGATTTAAGAAGAAAGTGTGAAGAAAGTAAAGTTGTTTGAATTGAGGTATGTTAGGGTGGATGTGTGAGGAAAGTTCATGGGAGTTTGTGAGTGATGTAATGGTTGTGAGATTTTTTTAATTTTTTTTAAAAGTATAAAATGTAAGTTTACAAATTTACCCTTATATTTATAAATATTTAAATAATGAAATATGATGTATTTTTGTGTAAATTTGAGTTAGTTGAAATATTTTAAATTATTTTCGATACTATTAGATAATTATTTTCGAAAAAAATACGAGTTACTTAATATTATTGAAACATGAAAAAAATCATAAAAATAATATTATCTAAGCATATAAGAATTTATTGTTATATTTATTTATACATTTTGAAAGTTTTTTATATTCATTGATTTAGATTGTATGTAAATACATAACCATGTACATATTTTAGAGGACATTTTATAATAAAAAATATTATATATAGAGTGAATTGTACAACAAATTTATTTATAAAAAAAGAGAAAATATATATAATAAAGTATGAAATATCATAATATGATAATTATGATGTAAAAATAATAAAAATAAAATATATTGTTATATATATTATTGCATGAATGACAAAGCAAAAAAAAGGTCGAAAAGGGAAAACACCACATCCTAGGTGACTTTCCTCTCAAATCTTTGCATATGAGGAGGATGAGAAAAATCACTGTTCATGGATATCCATTCTTTCCTTTCCCTGCACATCCCTTGATCCAAAGGATGGATATTCATTCACATCATTCCTCTTGAACAGTATAACCCTTAAAGCAAACAGAGCCTAAAACATGACTTGTAAATGTACTACTCTCTGTGTCACCTACACCGACATCAAGTGGAATTAGCAAAATAAACACCATTACACAACTAAACACTCGATAAGGCACTAATAAGGTATTAAGGTTATTGGGAGTTAATCTAGGCCCATCCGATAAAAGTCTATTAAAATACTATAAATAGGTTTACATTTATGAGGTATACATTTAATTTATTACTCTTTGTTTAATAAGGTATTAAGGTTATTGGGAGTTAATCTAGGCCCATCCGATAAAAGTCTATTAAAATACTATAAATAGGTTTACATTTATGAGGTATACATTTAATTTATTACTCTTTGTTGACTTGAGCTTCAACTGTGCAGGCACATCAACCCTCTAGATTAGAGAAGTGAGGAGACATCCTAGAATGACCCGAAACTCAAAGACACAAGCAAACAAGCACAAGAGCAAGTTGAAAAACGCATCTCAATCTTATAAGGTCATTTCAGTCCTTGTAAGAACAATATATATATCTATATATATATATATATGGGTAAACAATATATACCTACACACACATGCCATCTAACAATTTGCTGAGATGGAGAGGACTACGATAAGTTGTGAGCTTGTGAGCTATTTACTGATTGGCCATTATATACACAGTAGTGATAGTAAAGAGGAAACAAAATCAGGAAAAACTCACCTCAAAATGTTTCACCAAATGATGCATAATAAATTTCTAACTACTTCTGTATTTTTTAACAGTTCAAGAATCCGAAAAAGATTTTAGTGCTCAGCAAGGCAGAGATTAGATTATCATGGACATCTATCTTAAGGGAGTGAAATACAGCCCAATAAGATTGAAATTAATCAAAAGAATATTGTTAGGTAACCACTTCACCAGTTAATTATAATATATCAGTAGTTAGCCTGAATAAGTTAATTGAGTGGAGAAAATTAGAAGTTTTAAGGCAAGTTTCCTACATAGATAAGACGAGGGGACACAAAAGGGGGGGAGATAATTCCATACAAATTCATTGATTTTTCTATAATTCTGATCCAGCTTCTATCAAATATTGTCCAACCAATTAATAAAAATTTGAAAGATCTCCCCAAGTAATTAATTCCTCAGAGATGTATAACTATGCAAGTAGAATTATACTACAAAAATTCCAAGGAAAAAGAATTATGTTTTAAGAACCATCTCATGTATAACAATACCTTGATCTTATGAGATATCCATAAACCAACATCTTGAAGTAATTTGTTTCCAGAAGCATCTTTCTGGTCCATGGCTTGCATGCTTTCAGTAAGAAGATCTTGTCCTGCTCCCTCAGCTATGACTATGACCATATGTCCATTTTCTTTCAGCCTTTTCTCAATAAATTCAAAAAGTCCACCCTTTCCTTCAAGGTAGAAAGGTGACTCTGGAATCAAGCAACAGTCTACATCTCTGCTAGCAAGAGTAGCATACATAGCAATAAAGCCTGCAGTCACAGTACTCATCATAACACAGGAAAAGGAAAACAAATAAATCCAGCTCCTTTAAAAGAACTGGTCGTCTTTAGAGGATAAAATGCACTTACAATTGTTGATTAAAAAATTAACAGTTGAGAATTATGATAAAATCAAATAAAGTACGAAAAATTTCCAAAGTTAGTAACAATCTCAATCTTTTTCTTCTTCTAATTAACAGTTATTAGTGCCTTTATCCTCTAAATTGCACTTCACTCACTTTAGAGGAGCTAATTCAAAAAAACACAAGTCCAATTGAGAGACAACAGGAAACCAATTTGGGCTTAAATAATCTGAATTAGATGCCTAAAAAATATCAAAAAAATGCAAAGTATTCATACCACTATAACGTCCCATTAGCTTTACAACACCAATGCCATTCTCAATACTTTCAGATTCAACATGAGCTGCATTAATGGCACGTTGAGCCTCCTCGACCGCAGTATCAAAACCAAAGGATTTGTCAATAACCTAAAGAAAAACAAGATAATTCCCACATGAAGTTTTCTCAAACATAGATAACCAACACTTCAGATGTATTTTAATAGTAACATTAGAGTTCTACACAAACAAAATGACATGACATTTTGATCAAGCATACCGGGATGTCATTATCTATGGTTTTGGGAATTCCAGCAATTGCTACCTTCAGACCCCGCCGTCTAACTTCCTGTATAATACCAAAATATATTCATAATGCTTAATTCATATATTAAAAGATGCCAAGAACAATTACAGGTCAATCAGGCAGTTATAAATTTATGCTACCAAATTTGTTTAAGTAAAATCACATGCTCCTAACAGTCCCTTGAAACTATCATGAAGCTTGACCCACATGTAAAAGGTAGTACTGCACCACAGAAATTTGATTTGAAAACCAACATACTTTAAGGTGTTAAGACTCTATTTAATTTGCCACTGAAACTACATTTACATGAGGTATAAACTATCATCATTGTGCTGTTTATTGGAATGAAACAAAAAGGGCTCAAATGTAAGATCAGAAATATACATTTATTACAAAAAATACAGTTCCCCACCTTGCACAAATAGAAGGGATGTATGAGAGACTTGTTAGTTGTACTACTCTTTGATAAGAGTGATAAGATGATGTCGGTCACCTAAGATCAGCTTGGATTAGAGGAATAAACACCATTACGCAACTAAATATTTAGTATTATTAATCAGGTATTAAGCCTATTGGATCGATTTAATCTAGGCTCATCCAAGTAAAAGTCCACTAAAATATTATAAATTGGTCCACATTTATGAGGTATACATCATGTATTGATTGCATATTTATTGCGCTTTCAATATACTTTGCTGACATGAGCATTGGAATGTCTCTGCAAACACACCATTCCTCTCGGTCAGAGAAGTGTGAAGGAGCCATCTGACATGTCTTGAAGCGTGAAGACACAAGTAAGAGAAAGCGAACCTTAATGGAGCGCTTTGTCTAGGTGGCGTTACACAACATGGTCACTACTCTAAGACATCGGGCAGCTAATTTCATACCGTTAGAAGAACTTAAATACTTCAGAAACAAGGTCTGATTTGAGACACCACACGCCGAGAAAAGGACGTATGAAAAAAGAGTGCCCTCAACAACAACATGGTGTCCAAATAAGGGAGCTGAGGCCACCATGATCCATTATACCCCCCTTAAATGCCAACAGGGCTCACATATTAAATGAGGCACTCAACACCAACTTGATACCAACACCAACAAAGGTCCCAAGGCCTCCAAACGCTGTCACAACAAAAGTGTTGATATCATCGAATCTATGGGCATTCAATGAAAGATAAAATTGAAGAGTTGATCCAGGTGGGACACTTTCAAAGGCTTATACAAACGGGAAATGATAAAAGAAGTCGATGCTAGCCAAGGCACCATGATGATAACCCATGTCGCGAAGGTCCTTCCAGGGAGGAAAATTATCATCAAGAAGACCATGCCTAGTGAAAAGAGGTAAACCAAAGGGAAGAACAAGAGGATAGGGATGCACCACTCTAAGGCGTAATAAACACGATCCCTAGTAGTTCCGGCAAGAAAGAAAATTTCCATTTCTTTGATGGTAAAGACCTTTTCAACTATCACACTATAAGTACTTGTCGAGTTCTATATAGGCCTCAGAATCCGACATGTAACCAACTTCGTGGATCATCCCCAGACCAATGGTCATGTTGAGACAACAAACAAAGTTATCCTTTTCAAATTGAAGAAGCAGTTGGGAGCCACCAAAGGTAAATGGATCATAGAACTAATAAAGGTTCTATGGGCCTATCGATGTACTATGCAACCGTTTAGGCAAGAAACTCCATATAGTTTAACATATGGAGTAGATGCCATGATTTCGTTCAAGATAGGAGAACCCTCTCCCTGACAAAAACTCTTTGACATAGAACTCAATGACCAATGTTTACTAACAAACCTAGATCTCATAAATGAGCTTAAACATAAGTCCCAAATTCAAGAAGAAGCTTACAAGCAACTAGCAACTCGAAGGTACAATTCTAAACTTATACCAAGATTCTTCCACAAAGAAGTTTTGTATAGAGAATGGCAAGTGATACACACAAAAATGAAGAAAAGTTCTTAACTAACTGGGAAGCACTACTTTTGAAAAGAAGTCAAGAAAAGGGCATATTGGTTAGAGCATCTCTCAAGTCATCCCATACCATGAACATGGAATGACACAGATTTGAAATTTTACTTTAGTGGAAAGTGAATGTAAACTATTAAGTGCACCTCAGTCATTTTCACCAAGGAGGGTTTTGGATGAGAAGGTTTTAGCAAGGCATTTTAGGAATCAATCAATTATTCATCCTATGTGTTTGTATTTTTTAATAATTTCACACAACACCTCAATCAAGGATTGTTCACCCATGTGATCCCTCCCGAGTTAATTGCATACAGTCAAGGAGGTTTCATCCCGTGTGATCCTTCCTATACCTCCCGATTACAACATAAAAGGAATAAATAAAGGCACAAAGAAAAAATAGCATTAGGATACATCGAAAATATCATAAATATAAAAGTACAAAACTATTACCCCAAAAAGTAAATCTTCGCTTACTAACACTACTCTCTACATTCTCAGCATGGGTGGTTGGAGTGGGAGGATGGTCCTAATTCTATTACAACTGAAACCTCTTCCTCAACCGCAATATCCTCCATCGACACCAAAACATTGGCTTTCCCAACATTAAATCTTCTATCATCGACAGGAACTTGGTATAAAAAGGCAATCTGCCTGCTTTATTAAAGCCCTCCTCATGCTGAGCAATAAGGCATTTTGAGCTCAGTGAGGTTCCACGCCATTGTCTTCACAAGCACTTAGTTGATCATTATAGGCTAGAGTCATGTTGGTCAAATTCTACTTTGGAAAGTTAAAATTTTGTGTCCTTCTCTTTCTCTTCAGCTTGAAAGGCACCAAGTCTTCCATGAATTACAATCGGTTGCCAAATCGAACTTCTCGCCATTAAGTCTTTCTACCTGGCTGCTCAGTGGGGCTTTGGAATCCAAAATCACCTTCAGAGACCCTTGAGCATCAACCAACTCTTTCTTGAGCTCTTCCATCTCGATTGATGACCCTCCCCTCACCAATTCCGAACCCATCTATCAACTTATTACCAATGCACAAGATTGCAACTCCATGAAAGAATAAAGCAGATCATTTGGAACTACCTGACTTAGTACGTCTGTCTCGGTTGAAGTTAGTGAAATCCTAATGCCTACACACATGCAAAGATCAAGACTGAGTAGACACAACAACACTCGACCCGACACCCATGGTGAATCGTCCCATCTTTGACAATCTATGTGACAGTGATCAATACTTTCAGGATGACTTATCCTTCTTTTGGTGCTTTTTATTATCAATCACAAGTGGTCGAAGCTCAATCACCATGACTGTTGGTTCAGCAACCGGGATCTCCTTCACATCCTCTTCGGCAACTTTCCCTTTCTTTTTTTCCTTAGTCGAGAACTGCAGCCAAAGTTGCTTAAACAAGATCTTCTAGTTTGGATTCATTTTCGTAGAAACCATGATGCCAGAAAGTAAAGAAAACATTCAACAAGTTAACACAAAGAACAAAAAGTTCGCATACCAAAAACAACACATACCTTCAAGATCTACACAAGGATGAGGAGACAGAAGGACTCCGAGAATCTTTCGAATGGGTAATTTGCAAGGAAGCTAGTCAAGGATCTCTAGAATTCTATTATCTTCAAAAGTCATCATTAACCTCAACCAATTATGATACCTCACCAAATCTCGAGTCCAATAAAATGGAAATTTCAACTTTTCTCCATCATAAAAAAAGTCGACTACCCATCGGCTCGACAGTGACTCAAAAGAATTCACCCTTAAAATTTTTATACAATGATGGATAAGACACGAACAAACAAGCACACATACATGAAGAAGAACTCGTCCGAAAACCCTTCTCAGTCATGACATACATTATTAATGGCACTCACTCAATCTATTAAAATGATGTCTTCCTCCACGGAAGCATCAAGCATAGTGACACTCTTGCAGAACGTATAAACACGACGACCAATACTTCAAATATATTCTCACATGTTGGGCTCAACCCATTCATAACCTTGTTGAAGTAGTAAGTCATCCTCCACCCATTCTAAGGCCATCATTGCAGCCAAATCATAAACGTATTGACCTTTGCTAACCTCCTCGACACTAGATGATTACTAGAGAATCATCATCTACATTTACTCAAACAATCGGTCCTCCTTAGCCAACAACCTACCAAAAGAAGTCTTAGAGCCTCAATGAGTAGACATACTAACCTGACAAAAACGAAATGTTTATTTGCCTCCTAGACCAAAATTTATAAACAAGTGATCCCACAAAAAGGGACCAACTCTATTTATGGACACAACACAAGATCGCGACAACCATCGCCACTTAGATTTTCAAGATCCTACAATCTTTGAATGTGAACCACTTTCACTTCCCAAGAGTGTAATTGCCAACACATGTTTCGTCATAACTGTTGACATGATTGATTAAAACTCTTTTCACTTCCATCTAAAATCTTTATCGCTAGTCGCTTCTCAAGCATGAGGGGTCTGTGATAGACAAAAAGGTCTCAACCACAAAAGTAATGGAAATTTTCTTTCCTTCATAAGCCTCTCAACTACCTCTCGAGCCTAGGGGGCTAATGTATTATTGGGGTGCTAGATGGTATCGATCATCTAGACCAACATCAGCTCGGATTAGCATAATAAACACCATTAAGAAACTAAATATTTGGTAAGGCACTAATTAGGTATTAAGGTTATTGGATAGAGTTAATCTAGGTAAAAGCCCATTAAAATATTATAAATAGGTTCACATTTATGAAGTATACATGGTTCATTGATTGCACTTTATTACGCTTTCAATACGCTTTGCTAACTTGAGCATTAGAGTGTCTTTGCAGGCACGTCATCCCTCTCAGTCAGAAAAGTGTGGAGGAGACATCCTGGCACATCTCGAAACCTAAAGACACAAGCACGCAAGCACAAGAGAGCAAGTTGAAGAAGGCATCATGGTCTTATATAGTTTATTCAGTCCTTGTAAGAACATCATTAATTATTAATAATCTATAATTTGTCATCTGAAATTATTTTATTTGTACTATCTTCTCTTAGTGTCGTTAGCAAGTAGAGTGAACATGTGTAAGCTTATGCAATGTCAACTAAGATGTAGAAAGCAAATTAAACGTGGGATGTCTGATTAGCTGGCTTCATTAAACATAATCAAGAAAATCAACAAATAAACCAAAATAAATTACACAAATATGCCACTAATAAAAGGTATATATTAAACATATTTTTTCTTCAATGAAATTGTATTCTTATATTTTTTTTATTGTAGTTTAAAGATAGAAAAATTACATTGTTAAAAACTTTGAATTTCTATACCTACCTCATAAATCACAGCTGCTCCTCTTTGTGTCCCATCTCCTCCAATAATATAAACCTGTAATAATAACCCAAACAATGAAAACCCATGCAATAACAATAACCTACTAAGGATTCAAGCACATTGATATAACAAAACTCTAAATTTGTGATTCCAGCATTCATCATCATTAGAAACTTTATTATAATACAGTTGACACAGAAGGTAAACCTGATTAATTCCTCGATCCTGGATGCTGTCAACTATCTTGCCAGTATCGTGGCCTCCTCGTGAGGTGCCAAGAATTGTACCCCCACGCTTATGGATGTCATTGACCACCTTAGGTGTTAAATTAATGGTGTTCTTGGAATAAAAACCTCTATAGCCTCCCTGTGTAATATTGGATACAATATAGTAGTGAAGACAATGGATCAATACGTAACTGAGGTTAAAAAACCAACAGGAAAAAAAATGTGAATAGTAAATCGTCTTTATGAAACCCAAAAGTTTGTTCAGTCAGGTATCCACAGAATATTCACATTAAACACCTGCATTAATTTGCCAGAACTTGCAAAAACAATGAAATGCACACATCTCATGTAAACACTACAACACACTTTGTATTCAGTATGTTGTCTTTTAAAAAATGTAGTATTCATCTAACCTACCAATTATTAGAATCTTTCATAGCAGCTAGTCAACTTACCATAATTACTAATGTTTTATTTACAAATGTTTATCATTCATGGCAAGAAGTAGTTAAGAAAAAAGGCTCATGATCTGTTGCATAGCCATTGGTCATCACGGTTCCCAAATAAACATTGATTTGTTTTGTTACATGAAATTTCAAACTGGTTCAGTAACAACAAAACAAAGAAATTCCCAGATCTAAAGCCGTAAAGAAAAAACAAGCAGCTACGACATCTAGGTTGGATAAACGTCTAATAAACATCTATGGAAGAAGAAAATAGAATGAATTAAGGAGATAAGCTGAATCTAACTTCTTGGTGAGTTTAAATTAATTTATGAACCTTAACCTTTTTCTAAAGCCTTTTCATGGAACTTCTCCGTGAGCACTTATTAATTTAACAGAGTTTGGTATTCTTACCTTAAAGAATCTTTAACAAAAGCTCTCATAAGCTGGAAGCTAAACCAAATTTTTAATTCAGAAGTTGCAACTTAGACTACATTTACTGTATTTAGGAATGCCTCTAAAAAAAGAAAATAAGGAGTAAATCCAAACCAAGAGTGTGTACAAAACCAGAGTCTGTTTGATTGTCCGCTAAACTATCCATGCAATTTGATTTACAAGGATGAAATAAGATTTGCACACACAAAGAAGCCAGGGACAGAGAAGCACATTATAGCAGTGTTACCTAATGCAAATCATAGGATATACAATCCAGAGCAACAGATTACGTAATGAACATACATCAAAAGAGAATTGACTCACATCTATGCCAAGGACTTTGTTAACACCATACATGTAAGAAAGACCACAGACAATTTCCCTTATGACAGTGTTGAGGCCAGGGCAGAGTCCGCCGCACGTGACAATGCAAGCGTGCACATCATCCGATCTAAAGTATACCTGAACAGCATTAGATTAGGAGTCGGTGAGTTGAGACAGAATTAATTATTCATTCTCAAATATGCTTAATATATGCAAACAACCAAAGGAAATTACCTTTTGTCGAGGGCCTGCACGTCTAAAATGTACACCTCTTAGACTATCCTTGTTAACAACAACCTATCAAAAAGGCCAAATAAAAGCATAAACAACAATGCATCTTGCTAGTGATGATATACAAGAAATAAATCCACGGTTCCATTTTTTTTTCCTTCTTCATCATCGAAAGAAAAAAGAGGTTCAGTCCAGTCTTTCTCATCAACGAGAATTGATTAAGTATCAGAAACCAATGGAAAGATTTTCCTGTTCCGCCAATCATCGAACAAAGCGATAATACATTAATTCAATCGCAAAGTCGTCGTTGATACTGAACACGTCAGGCAACTCAAAATAGTACACAGCAGAAGTGTATAAGATTGAGGAAACGGAGAAATAAATGCACAAACAGGTCGCCATCGCAAATAAAAACAGATAGAACCTGCTGAGGCACAGTGTCGTCCATGTGCACGAAATACTGCCTGAAAGGATGCAAAAAAAATAGAAAATCAACGTTTCGAACAGAAAACATTCCAATATCAGATCACAATCACAGCACGAACCAAAGCGATTCACTTACTTAACCACCGAGTAAGCAGGATTGGACCGAAGCGGATTTGGATACGTCTGCAAATAGCAAAAAATATTACACATACTAGCTGCGAGTGAATGCGTCAGTAAGACGCAGTTCGCAAATGTAATCGAGTAAATCCTAGAGAGAGAGAGAGAGAGATACAGGAAGATTTAAAATGTAGTCGGTGAAATGAGGAACGTCTTCGAGTATGTAACCAGCGGCGCCATGGACGATCTTCAACTGCGAATCAGAATCGCTGGACGCCATTGTTCTTCCCTACGGAATCTTCGTTATTTCTCAGTTTCTTTTTTTTGTTTGCAGATTGTTTTTGGACTGTAGAATGTGGGTGAACGACGAAGCAGAAAGAGGGTGGAATGCGTGTGAAAAGTGAAATAACACTTATAGCTTGGTTGTGTGCCGATTAGTTTAGTTTCAACGAGAATCTGAGTTCTGACAGGTCACGATGGATCTCAACCGTCCACCCACGTGATCGTGGTGGAGATGGACGATCAGGATCGAATCTGATACTAGCGTAGAGTTGAGAGTGCGCGAGAAGTGCTTCTGGAATCCCAAGGACTTGGTTTTACCAAGATGCGGTGGTCGCAGAAAACAGGTGGCGCAGTTTTACCGGATACTGTTTATTCTGAACAGGAAAATAAGTTGTACGACCGATGTTTTGGACTTAACTTTTACCTGTAGAAGCGGTATTTCCTTGCTTCGGACAAATTATTTAAAAGCTTTGTGCTTCTTTTGAAATCATTCTTACAAATCAGCATGCAAATTCAAAATTTGCGCCACGCAATTAAAATATTTATTGTGTCAGCTCATTCTTTTATGGAAATTTGTTTTTTGCCTAGTTTTGCTTATTTGTTAGTCAGTCTTTAATAACTTTTAGATACTGGCTAGCTCAATTATATAACATATTTATTGTTTTTTACAAATATGATAATTAAAAATAATTTACTGTTAATCTTTAAAAATTTTCAGTGTAATATGACGATTATTTTTTATATTAATTTTTAAATAAAGGTTAAATATGATGTATTGTTACTATTTTTGTCCACTCCAAATTTTATAATTCCTGATTATTTGTATTAACAAAGTTATTGAAATGAATTTTTGTTAAATTTTTTAAGTGATAAATTTTTTTTATATGAATTGAGATGTTAAAATATTTTATATTAATTAATTATTTATGTAAATATTGTAAAATTATAATGCATTCTAATTCGTAAAAAAATATTGATTTTTTATAAATATTTAAAAATTCTAAAATTTAAATTATGACAATACAACAAAAACATATTTCATCCTTTAAATAATTATTATTTCTTGCATTTATTATTTTATTCGTAAACAAAGATTAATAGTAACAAGTTTTTTATATAGTAAAAATATATTTTTATTATTTTTTTAATTTCATAAAGATAAAAAATTAATAATTACCATTTCATATTACATATAACTTTTTAATATATTATAAAAGCAAATCACTTTTTGTGATATATCAAAAAATGAATTATATTGCAGTTATTTATTGAGTGAAAAAAAGTTAGAATAACATTAAAAACAATAAAATTATATAATATATTAAAATTATAAGCAAATTATAAACATTTATTTTAGTTACCTAACACGTGTCAATAAATAAATATATTACTTAAGAGAACAAGAGCTCGAAAATAATA
This sequence comes from Phaseolus lunatus, assembly GCA_013389735.1. Lineage (NCBI taxonomy): Eukaryota > Viridiplantae > Streptophyta > Magnoliopsida > Fabales > Fabaceae > Phaseolus > Phaseolus lunatus. The sequence goes on along the minus strand of CM023865.1, from coordinate 7,719,015 downwards.
TAATTAAATTATTTTTAAAAATATTAATTTAATTATCTTGAAAATACTGTTTTTCAAAAAAAAAAAATTATGAACTTGAATAATATATAATTAACTCAGATTACCTTGTTGTAATTTGACAATTTGCCATGTGTTGCCTTAAAACGTAAGCGTTTTTTTTTTTAAGTATGATTTTTCAATCTTAAATCCTTAATAATTACAAACTTAGAAATTGTAAATTTAAAAATAAAAGGTTTTTTTATTAAGAGTTTACAAAAACAAGTTACCAAATATATAGTATAGATGTACATAAATAAATAAATATATATACACTAAATTTGTTATTATTTAATTCCACACAAGGTACAATTAAAATAATAAATATATAAATAATGTAAAAGGATCAGTCAACTGTAATAAAGCTAATTATAAATATATTGTTAAACTAAAAGATTATATACAATTTGTTTCAAAGATTTAGAACCACAACATTACCCTAAACTCAATTAAATATTAAAAATATGTCTTCTAAAATACTTATCCTAAATGCTTTTTTTTTTTTAATTTATTTAAAGTCTTTTTGTATCCTAAATGTATTTTACTACTAAACAATTAGTGAATTAACATATCTATCTAGTTAAATAACAGGCTTAGACTTAATACTCATAAAATGGTAAACACAATTTCACATATGTCACTTCCATACATTATAATTAAATACATCATACCACTCATTTAATACATTCTGAAGTGAAAGTTAAATTAAACATATGTCTTTTAAAAGATCTTTATTAAATATATTTTTTCAAAAACTAACATTTTATCCATTAAGATAAATGATCTAAAAGAAATTTATATATTTGAAAGTAGTCGTATATTCAATGCATTAATATTTATATACAAATCAATACTTTTGAATATAATTTTCATTACTGTATCAATACACAATTGAAGTAAGGATATTCATCATAGTCATATGTTCATGGACTTAATACTTACAAATAACAAATTAGTAAATACATTGATCCCACGTTACATATACAGTATAATCTAATACACCATATTACTCACATCATATATCGACTAATTTAATTCATTAAAACATAATAATTTAATATTTAGATTATAACATGTTCTCGTACATGAATGGATTCTGAAAACTATTATCTCCTCTTTTGGTCGGTCACTTTTCTCCCTTTTTCACTTCACTAAACAATTACCTCTCCTAAACCACCATGACTGGTCTCCACTCATTCGTAAGCTCTCGATCGGGATAGTACCTGCAAAAGGTACTAAAACACTAAAGTGAGTTATCGGTATTTGGTACTCAATGCAATTAATATGCGATAATGACATACATTTTTCTCAAAACTCACCACTATTTATATGTTTGTTATAAACTCATTATTACTGGAACGGATTAACGTTTAGGTTATAATTAAGAGTACATTACTTAATGCTTAATCCTGGTTGAACTTGCTAATCCACTATTGAATTTAATGAATTTGGTCATATCGGTCGACACAAATTGGGTACTACGACATCTATCATTTATTTGGTACTGACTGGTTTACAACATTCATATGAAATACGATGATCACACATATTAACACTTTAAATTAATTTAAAATATATTTTAGATAAAAAAATTGTAATTCAATCGAGATTAGATTGCTTAATCAAGATCAAGTTGCTTAAGTGATATTTTTCCAATAAAACAAAATTCAAGATCTCTCATTAGTTGAACTAGTATAGGTAACTTAAAGAGTAAGTATTGTCATTTTAACATTTGATTGATATCTCGATTATAGTGTTTTAGTCTATTTTGTGGGTTTTTTTAGTAAAATACGTGTAATTTTATTTATTGAAACTTCAATATTCCAATAACTATTTTTTTCTTATTCGAACAATCTCAACAGATTATATTTATTTAGTTTATTTTAACATCATGGACGTAAACGTATTAGTATAACAATATTTTTAAAGGTTGGATATGATGATCATTTAAAACCATTAAAATTACTACAATATTAAAGATACATTTTAAACACCAATGAACTTTTTATTAGTGTCTGTAGTAAAAAATGTTTTAATAGGATGATATGTAGGAATTAATTGATTATATTTTACGTGTTTTAATACTTTTATAATAATAAACATAGTTATAAAAACAGAAATATAATACACTAAAACAAGTTAACTAAAATTTAGTTAAATTAGTACATTAGATTAATAATTTGTTTTTCGAATTTGCAATGTGTATATATATAATATATAATATATTTTACATGACTTGATTATATTAGTTATTTTTTAAATAATATACAATTACTTGATTTTTTATATGAATTATATGCATCTTTATAATATATAGTATTTAGTTTCCAACGTTTTTTGAGTGGTGCAAAAAAAATGTTTTTACGAGGAAACGATGAAGAAAGCAACACAATGGATAAGAGATACAAATCTGAAAGTTCTAGTCCTGAAGAAGACAGAATTATTGTCTCTCTCACCCAACAAAAATAAAAATCTCAAACTTTATTTGCCAATTTGAGGCGAAAGAAGAAAAAAAAAAGTAAAAAAAAAGAAGAAAAAAAAGTACAGGTGGAACGTTCCGAGTGGACACAACGACGTTAACACAACACAAGTCCGGTCCGTGGAATAAAAATCAGTTTTTAAAGTTGCATTCGTGATTGCGCGTCAACACCAAACGCTCCCTTAACCCACCTAACCCAAACCCCAAATCCGAAACCGTCCTATTCCTCGTTCGAATCAGGGGCATCTCTGAACTGGAACAATCAGATGCCAGCGATTTGAGCGATACTCTGTGAAGAAGCTGCGTAGTGCGTTTCGCTCTTCCAAATGGCGGTTTCCGATAGTCCAAGCGGTGCCTCCACGCCGCCTCAACAGGAACAAGCCAACAAGTACGGTTTCACGAAGCCTCTCTCTCTCGCGGGTCCAACCGACGCTGATCTCCACCGTAACAACGAATTGGAGAAGGTAATTAGTTTGTGATTCGTCTCATCTACGATTTTTAGGGCTCCACGCCTTCGCATTCTCGCTTCGTGTGAAACCTAAACCTCAAATTCGTTTTCTTTTGCTTCAGCTATTACTCGATTCGGGGCTCTATGAGAGCAATGATGACTCCGCTGCGAGGAGAGAGGTTCTTCACCGCCTCGATCAGGTTAACTGCCTCTTTGATCTGCGTTTGTTGTTATTTGAGCGTGTTGATTACTGCGGTGGTGTTCTGTTTATACACCTGTTCAATTTATGTGAATGGTGTTCCTCCAAGTTTTATAGGAGTATTGTGTAATTTGCTGCATGTTGAGGAACATGATTTGGATTGAAACCTTTATGCTTGTTTAGGGTTCAACAGGGCTTTCGAATCGTGCCCTTTCTTATTGTTATTGAGGTTTCTCTCTGCCCTTTGGATTTGATTTTTGTAATGATCAAGTTAGCTTTCAATGTAGATTGTGAAAAGCTGGGTGAAGCAGTTGACGCGCCAGCGTGGCTACACAGATCAGATGGTTGAGGATGCAAACGCAGTCATTTTCACTTTTGGTTCTTACCGACTTGGGGTGCGTATGCCATTGTGAAAATATTGGTGTTTGTTTGGATTGTGGGGGTTTAAATTAGAGGCTTGCTTTGCACGAGCCGAAATCTGATAATTTCTCCAGAGTATGCTTGTCTTGTTGCTAGTCATGAGTTGTCAGTAGCATAAGGAACTTAAATCTGGACTTAGGAAAGATTTGAAAGAGAAATAATTTAATGAGATAGAAATGCATTTATTGTTATTAGGATCTGGGAATAGCTAAAAGTCCGAGAATACTTAGTCTGGTGGATCCTTTATGCTTAACTTTTTATAGCTGCTTAAAGAAAGAGATCCATGATGATGTTAAGCTTTTGGTGATGAGATTTTGTTGATGTATAAGTGTAATTCTCCTGGACTCGGGAGTGCTGTTCCATTTATGTAAGCCTTTCGTTTGTAACAATATTCATGTTTCAATTTTGCAGGTTCATGGACCTGGAGTTGACATTGACACTTTGTGCATTGGTCCTTCTTATGTGAACCGAGAGGTGACACACTGCTGCTGGTTATTTTCCTCAATTTAGTAAAATCCCTGACATTGGTTATATTTTAGCCAATTTTTCTCTTTTTCAGGAAGATTTCTTCATTCTTTTGCATAACATTCTGGCTGAAATGGAAGAAGTTTCTGAACTTCAACCAGTTCCTGATGCACATGTTCCTGTAATGAAATTCAAATTCCAGGGAATATCCATAGATTTGCTGTATGCAAGTATATCACTTTTGGTTGTGCCAGAAGTAAGTTTGGTTATTCATTCATGAGGGTCTTTGTATCTTCTGAGTGCACACTTTCGTGGGGGACAGTTTTATTAAAACTGCATTCGTCTTAGGTTGAGAATTTGAAGACTTCCCTAACTGAAGCACACTGTCCTTCATAAATATTTTAGAATTTAAACCAATCATGTGTCCTATATAAGTACTGCTATCACTTTCTTATTTATCTTTCTTTTGTGTTTTTAGCATGTTTGGTTTGGAGGTAGGATCTTTATCTTTCACCCACTTTCTATGGAACAGTATAGCAATTAGGAAGGGGTAGATGTTTTTATTGTTTAATTTCAGAAAGGAAGAAATTTGTTTGATGATTATTGACCTTCATGTAGTGTAAGTTTTGCGGAATGCACGTTTTTATTGTTGATCTAAATTTATTTATGCAGTTTATTGACTTTGATACGTTATATTCGTTCTAAAAGGTTGATAAACGGTATTGTATTTATAACCTGTCACCATGTATCCATTTCCTGTTGCCTTTTGCATTCTAATTTTATTCTAATGGTGTGTTTGGTTGGGTGACAAATCGGAAGGAAAAAAATACAGATAAGAATGTCTTTTCTTCTGTTTGGTTGAAGAGAAAATGAAAGGAAAAAGAAAGGGGAAGTTGACTTTTAGAGAGAAAATTTTCTAAATATTTCTTTACTTTTCCTTAAATTCGAATCTCAAAATTTTCTCTCCTCCCTCACTTTCCTCCCCTCATTCCAAACAGGCAATAAGAGAAAAACACGTTTCTTTCCATTGTACTTTCTCAGTCTTCCACCTTAGGATCTAGTTTTATTTAAGCTTGCCTTTAATTTGATTCGGTTTTCTAACATGTTTATCTACAGGACCTAGATATCTCGCATGGTTCAGTGCTGTATGATGTTGATGAACCAACCGTTCGAAGTCTTAATGGCTGTCGGGTGGCAGATCAAATTCTTAAACTTGTTCCAAATATTGAGGTTAATATATATGTTCTTTAGTTTGATTAAATGAGATATTATATTTAATTGTTGTTCATCTTATTAATTTGATAGTCCACTAACCCTTGATAATGATAGCACTTCCGAACTACACTGAGATGCTTAAAGTTTTGGGCCAAAAGGCGCGGTGTTTATTCAAATGTAAGAGCAGCACCTACATTCTTTGTTTTTTTTTAACACCATTTGTATTATCTTTTAAAATGATATTAAATACTCTTTTTTTGGTGTGCTTAGGTTACTGGATTCCTTGGTGGTGTAAATTGGGCTATTTTAGTTGCTCGAATATGCCAGCTTTACCCTAATGCAATCCCTAGTATGTTGGTTTCCCGATTCTTCAGGGTCTATACCCAGTGGCGGTGGCCAAACCCTGTAATGCTATGCTCTATAGAAGAGAATGAACTGGGATTCCCTATATGGGATCCTCGTAGAAACCCCCGAGATAGATTCCACACTATGCCAATAATTACTCCTGCATACCCTTGCATGAATTCAAGCTACAATGTCTCGGCAAGCACTCTTCGTGTCATGATGGAACAGTTCCGCTATGGCAATAAGATTTGTGATGTAAGATAAGTCTATTATTGCTTGGTTTATTTTATTTGTGACTGTCTTTATGATTGATACTTGTACTGTTAGGAAATTGACCTCAATAAAGCCCAGTGGAGTGCACTTTTTCAGCCTTACGTCTTTTTTGAGGCATACAAAAACTATTTACAAGTGGACATAGTTGCATCAGACACTGATGATTTACTAGCGTGGAAGGGCTGGGTAGAATCTCGATTGAGGCTGCTTACCCTTAAGGTACAGTTTTGTCACAGTTCAGTAGAAGACTTCCCTGTATTTAGTTTAATCGAATTCGGTCTGTTCTCTATTGAAAAAATTAATCTCTGAACATTTTGTAAATTATTTTTTCTCCGAAGTATAGTCTTGTCGTGGTTTGGTATATACAAACTTTCTTGAACCGGGATTAATCCATTTTTTTTATTGAAAATATTTAATTGTTGAACATTTGTGTATATTCTTTTCCTTCCCATGTATTAAACATTGACACATGTTTTTCAATTATCTGTGAGTAGATAGAGCGAGATACAAATGGGATGCTGCAGTGCCATCCTTACCCACATGAGTATATAGACACATCCAAGCCTTGTGCACATTCTGCATTTTTTATGGGCTTGCAAAGGAAAGAAGGGGTAAGAGGTCAAGAGGGGCAGCAATTTGATATACGAGGAACGGTTGATGAATTCAGACAAGAAATAAACATGTATATCTACTGGAAGCCTGGAATGGAAATTTTTGTTTCTCATGTTCGTCGAAAGCAACTCCCTGCATTTGTTTTTCCTGATGGTTACAAACGCAGCAGAATGCCAAGGCATACAGGCCATCCAACTGAAAAAACAGGTGATGATGCCACAAAGTCGTACTCTGGGTCTGGGCCATCTGAAAGATGCATCAAGAGGAAAAGTTACCCTGAAATGGTGGAAAAGAAGCCAGACAAACCAGATAAACGGGCATCTATTAGCCCACAGAGGTTAGAATGTGTTTCTCCTGAAAGTTGTACGAATAAATCTGGTGGTACAGCTCAAATGAGTATTGATAGTATTGAAGGGGTTTGGCTAGCTGGTTCAACAACCAAGTCTGATAACAGCAATTGTGAAATTAAGTCATCTGACGTACTCCCAGGAAGTGGACTAAGCACCGAGGTAGCTGACATGCAGATTAGTGAACCAGGATTTGTTGACACCACACATGATATGTTGAAATCAAGTAGTGTAGAAGTTCCAAATGAGGTAAGCTGCTGAATCAGTGGTGGAACCTTTGGAAGTTGTTTGGTTCATGTGAACTTCCTTAATTAGACGTTGGTGATGCATTTCAGAATGGAGTTGTCAATGGGGACAAAGCTCAGGATCTGGCTTTAGATTGCTTGGAAAGTGAAGAAACCGAATCTACTAACAAGTTTTCACTCTGTAAAGCGGGTGTCATTGATATGGATCAGCGACTAGACAAAGCATGTAATTTCATCACAAGGGATGAATGCTCAGATTATGTACCAAATGCCAGCTCCCAGAACCTCAATTGCGAGGTGAGTTATTTCGTTTGAGGACTTTTTTGGATTAGGAACTATTGTGGATGGCAGTGAAAAAACTGGAAGTCTGGGAGATAGTGAGTCAGGGATCTTTGCAGGGTGATGTTTGTGTGGCTGATCCAGATCAGTTCTGAAGAGAGTGGGTGTTTTCTTGGAAATAGAGTATTTCAAAATATCAGGGCTCAAGAATATAAGGTTTTGAATTTTCTAACCTTTGTTTTCTCGGTAATAAAGGCTATCTGATCTTACGATGATACTATTCAGTTCACCTCATCCTTTGCTTCGTGCCTTCGTGAAAGCTACCAATAATTTATATTTCATGATTTTTAAGAATAAAGAGTCTAATCTTGTTTTATTTTTTGGTCTGATTTGATCTTTTTTTCTTTGATTTTAGATTTGTTTTCATATTTGTAGCCAAATTTAGATTATGGCCTGCCCCTTCTCTCTTCCCATCTTGTCGGGTCTTATTTCTATGAGCTACTGTTTTAATCTTGTATATTTTCCTGTTACTTTCAAGATAATTTGACTGTCAATTTCCATGGTAATTGAATTTCTTAGTTTTCTGACTGGTGAATATGTGGTCGCAGGTCCTGCACCACTATACGTGCTATGTTTCCAGTAACTGTGCTTAAGAACCTAACTTGTTTTGTGTATAGAGAGACTCAGAGACCAGACCTTCCTTTTGTTTCATTTTAAATTTTTTTGTTTAATACATTTTTTTCCTAATTGTTATTATTCTTTCTATTTTCTATATTGTGTATAGCCAGATTTCAGACTCAGAAGTGTTGTAAAATTGAAGATGGGCTAGGTCAGAATCTGAGCGGAACTTTTCACAAACATGTTTTTCAACTCTCTATAATAATGTTTTTATACTGTGCTCTTTGGTTTTGGTTTTGTAGGTGGACGAGTTTGGATTGAATCACATGATGTTTGGGAGGTTAATGGCTGAAATTCCTGTCACGCTGCTGCCCTGTGCTTTGTTGTGACTGTTGCTGTGCTGAGCTCCTGTGAGCAGGGACTAAGGCTGTAATTGAACAGTGAGAAAAGATACAACAAATGATGGCAGTGAAAGAGATTGGGGTTTGGGGTATTTGGCGTTGCGATGATCGTTTGTGTACATAGATGAACAGCATGACGGAGACGCTTAAAAATGTGGTCACGTCCTGTTGTGTGAAACGCGCGCTCATCTCATCTTCAGAGCTCTGAATTGTCTCATAAACCTTAACATATCTACTTACCTTGGATTTTTAAGGAGTGGGAATTTTGTTGTTTGCTTGTGACGTGGATATGATCGAAACATTATGTAAATGTAAAAATTGGCTACTTCGGCTAGGGTTATTTAGAAGAGAAAACGTCAAAACAAAAAGATATTGGGGCTGAATAGGGTAGTCCTCTCCTTGTTTATCCTTTCTTCGGAAGTTTCGGTGGGGAGGATCATTCTGTTCGTTGGTCTTTCAATTTAGAGAACACTTATCTTGTGAAAATAGTTTTTTTCATTAGTGTTTTCACTTTCTTTTGTTTTTGCTAAGTAATTTGCTTGATATTAAATTTGCTTCGAGTGAAAAGCCCAATGAAGCAGGATTTTGAGACAATCGTATTAGTTATGTAAACCTGTTACGTGTAAAACCTAGTTAACAAATTTTGGTTCTACACGTTAATCGTATCTGAAACTTGCATCTCCAACACAATGAAGCACTAAGTCACTGGTACAAATATAACACTTTTACAACATTTTTTTGGAACCCTTTTCTTTTGGTTATTTGTGTTATCTCGTCTGTCTTTCATCTCATACGTTGTAGGATTTGTTATAAAAAAAACTTATGTGGGAGTATACTATCCTTTTCAAAATAGTACTCTTTTAAGGAGTTCATGTGAAAGCGGGAATAATTTACATTAAGCATTATACTATCTCTACATGCTGTACAAACAGTTTCTTAATTTTTGCTTGCATCATTCTCTTTGTAACTAGAAAAGTACCTTGTATCACCAGGATGAGTTATTGGCTGCAGCATTACTCTCCTTGTAACTACAAACGTACCTTGTGTCACCAAGTAGAGGAGCGATATCAAACTCATTTCCCACTCTTCTGCGAGTAGAACCTGAATGACAACACCGACGAAGAACTTGCATAATCTCCTTCGCGGAAGGTCTAGTTGAGGGCAAGGAGCTTGTGCAAAGGAGGCCCAATTTGAAGACATTAGCCATCTCTTCCGCATAGCGTGGTTCTTTGATGTCCTCATCGAATGCATCAGTAAGGCTCTTCACTTCAGTAAAATGCTCCCACGCCCATTCAACTAAGCTGCATGCATGCTCGCCTCTCATATTAGGCTTCCTTCCTGTCACAAGCTCCAAGAGCACAACGCCAAAGCTATAAACATCAACTTTCTCGTTAATCTTAGTTGAATAGGCATATTCTGCAATGCAAGTGAAGCATATTATCATATCAGCTTAATTCAGTATCAATATAAAAACTTCTGTAGATGGCAATATAGCATCATTTACCTGGTGGAATGTAGCCAAAAGAGCCTGCTAGAGCAGACATGGTGTTTAGTTCACCGGGCTTTGACAACATTTTGGCGAGCCCAAAATCTGCTATTTTAGCTCTGAACTCCGAGTCCAACAGTATATTGCTAGATTTGACATCTCGGTGGATGACGGGGGGTGAGCATTCATGGTGCATGTAACACAGACCTTGTGCAGCCCCAATGGCAATATTCAACCTCGTTGGCCAACTCAACCCAGTAGGCGATTTCTTCTCTGCATGAAGCCATTTGTCCAGGCTCTGATTTTCCATGTATTCATAAACAAGAAGTTTGGAGTTGTCACTTGCATAGCAGCACAAAAGCTTCACTATATTCGAGTGCCGAATATTGCCCAGGATCTCAACCTCAGCCTGGAACTCTTTCTCCAACGTGTCATCCACATCCTCGCGATTCCAGATCTTCTTCACCGCAACATACTCACCTGGACGATTTGTAGCAATCCGGTAAACTTTCCCAAACCCTCCACTTCCAATGAGGTTATTGTCTGTCAAACTTGAGAGGAAGTTTATTTCCGTGAGATCAAGCCTCTGGAATGAAGTGAGCCTCCACGTTGCAACCTTATTTTTATGCCCGCAGTGCTTTTTGCCCCATTGCGTTTTCAATGTATAGAAGACTAAGGAAACTATGGCCAGTAACACAACGACGGTGGCAGCCAGAATCAGGGCCAGTGAATTCGAAGACGAATTGCTCGACTGTGGTGCCGCTGATGCGGTTTTGGTCAAGCAGTTATCAAGGTGGATGTTTGGATTGTAAGCACAAAGACGAAGATTGTTCAAGAAACTGTTTTCAAATGCGAGGTTATTGAACTCATCAGGGATTTTCCCAGATAGCTGGTTGGAGGACAAGTTGAGAAAAACAAACCTCAACCTATCAAACTGAGGGGGAATTTCACCTGATATGTCATTTTGAGACAAGTCCAGGTAAGCCAGGCGGGGAAGAGCAGTAATAGCCGTGGGAATTTGGCCAGAAAGTTTGTTTCGTGATAGTGTCAAAGTGTTCAGTGATTGCCACGAAATAATCTCAGAAGGAAGTGCACCCGAAAGTTGGTTACCATCCAGCATGAGAGCAGTGAGCTTAGAAAGTTGAGTCAATTCCCTTGGAATTTCACCCGAAAGCATGTTGTTTCTCGCATCAAGAAACCCCAGATTTTTGGCTGAAGTAATCCCAACGGATATCCCACCCGAAAAGTTGTTGTTTGCGATCTCAATCCTTTCCATATTCCAGAATATTTGACTCGGAAGAGGCCCAGAAAAAGAGTTGTTGCTCAAAATCAAGGACGAAAGGTTACTCATAGTCCACAAACCCAAAGGAATCTCACCCGAAAACTTGTTATGATAAACCTGAACCGTGGCGAGAGAAGGACAATTCACAATCCACTCAGGCAAAGGCCCACTAAAATTGTTGGAAGAAACAACCAGACCAATAAGCGCACCACCTGCACATAAATGTTCCGGCAACCCACCACTGAGTTGGTTCTCAGAAACCTCAAACGCTGCAAGCTTGGAATGCAAGCCTAGTTCTGGAGGCAGTGTTCCACTCAAGTTATTGCTGAAAACCCTGAAATACTTAAGACTAGGAATTTGGCTTAAACCTACGGGAATCTCACCGAACAAGTGATTCTCGTACAAGTGCAAGGTACTCAAGTTCTTTAACTTTCCAAACTCTCGGGGTATGAAACCCGTCAAATTATTCTTCGCGAAATCAATTTCTGTTAATTCCAAACACTGCATCGTAGTACTAGGAATCACACCCGACAACCTGTTACTGAACAGGTACAAGACCGTCAACTTCCTCAGCGAGAACAAAGTCCTCGGAATGCTCCCTGATAGTTTGTTCTTCGACAAATCCAACCGTTTGAGGTACGTGAACATATCCCCGAAATATTCCGGAATCTCTCCGATCAGGTTACACTGCGTCATCCACAGACGCCTCAAATTTCTTAATTTCCTAAACTCCAACGGGATCTCCCACGGCGCGAGTTTGAGATTATAAGCCAAACCCAAGTATTGGAGGTTCGACAAGTTTCCGATTTCCTTCGGAACGGTTCCCTCGAAGTTGTTTTTGAAAAGATGCAGCGTTTGCAGTTCCGGCAGGTTCCCGATCGCAGCCGGGATCTCTCCGGAGAAGGAGTTGGCGCCGAGGCTGAGGAAAGTGAGGGTTTTGAGGCGGTCCACGTCTGCGGGGACCGCTCCGGCCAGGTAGTTCTGCGACAGGTCGAGGTACTGGAGGTTGGAGCATTCGTACAAGGCTGTAGGAAACTCGCCGGCAATGGAGTTGTTGGAGAGGTCAAGCATGAGGAGGTGTTTGAGATTGCAGATTGTGGAAGGAAGGCTCTTGGTGGTGGTGATGTCTTTGCTGGAGAGGAGAAGATTGGTGACGGCGCCGTCGCTGCCGCAGCCAATCTCCGTCCAGTCGCACGGCGCCGACGGAGACGGTTTCCATGATTGAAGCGACGGTGGGTCTCCCAGTTGACGTTTGAGTGTGAGTAGGATTGTTTGTTCAGTTTCCGAAATTACCCGGGAGGGTACAGAGATGGTGAATAACAGAAACAAATGAAAGGAAACGAAGAGGGGCATTTTGGACATTTCGTAGTTCCAGTGAGGGGTTTTGCCGGGAAAACGGTGACCATCAAAATTCGAACACGAGGAGCTTCAGGTTTTGTTTTGTCTCTCTTTAGTTTCCTATGTGTTTGATGTATTGTGATGTGTGAATTGAGTTTATTATATATTGAAAATAATCACGGGAAAAATAATATAAGCACTAACAATGAACTTTAATTACACGGGTGATGCTGAAAATGATGGAAGCTAGACGAAAGTGATTAGAGTTTCGTTCAAACACGACTGATTAGGATTTTTTTGAGTGGATATCTTTGGTTAGTTAAAACTACACAATTGAAAGGACATTTGATCATTGTTTTTCTTCTCTCTTTAATTTTTTTTGTTTTGGTTCCATTGTCTTCCATCAATATCGATTCTCTGGGAACTTTGTTGAGCCTCTAAAGGCGAACTGGGCCACAAACGCATGGATGAAGGAAAAGAGAAAGTTAGTCAACAGTGCAGGAGTGAATATCTTTATGTTACTAGACTCAACCACGCTACCACAAACCACCATTTTTCTTTCCAATAATATGCATTCAAGATGGGACAAACCACACGTAATATCATATATTTCCACATTTCTTCCACCACTACACACCCCTTTTTTTATCCACAATCTATGCATTTAATTCAAGTTTTTTTCATAACATAATCTCTGTTTTTTGTTAACAACTTCAGATAGTACAAACCTATTTTTTTTAATTAATTTGAATGAAACATGCACTTTTTTTTAGAAACAGTTGGTACAAGAAGATGCAGATACAAAAGAATCTAACAATTCCCAGCTAGATTCTCAGTCAAAGCACACAAAAAATGTTTCCATTTCACCAAAAAGATTTACAATGCCACTTGCTTCTTTGTACAACACCCTTGCCCTCCGCAGCAGCAACATACATTTGTCTGCTATAGTGCCAATAACTCATGACCATTTGGTAACCTCCTTTCCTTTCCATCCTAACACGCCACTGAGATTCCTGTATTTTATATTGCACCCTTCAAATATCCCTTTCTAACTGTCATAAAGCCCCTAAAACGGTTTTTACACACAGCAGAAGTTGACCAAAATGTAGATAGCACAACATACTCTCACCTCCATTTCAGCTCTTTCAATTCCTTTCATCAGAGTGTTGTAATGTAGCACACACATTGTAGAATCATTAACTTTGCCTGCGAAACAGAATACTCAACAGAACTTCCCTGCCAAATGGAATTGTTCTATGTTTTTGCTAACTCAATAAGTGCCAAAACACATGCACTAAAGGTAGGAAAAAGTTTTAAATTTTCAAAGAGCATTTGCAAAAATACTTATATTATTTGAACATATAAAATGTCTATGCAACAAAGAATTCGTGTTTGTGAGATCATTCAGTAATGCTTTCTAACGAGAAATTGAAATCTATCATTTTCTCTAATTCTCCCCCCTCTCTATAAATCTCTACTGTTTTAAAGTTATTATAAGGTGAAGAATTCTTATTTTTCGTTTGGAATATGAAGGAAATTAAGACCACATGTGTCTGCGATTCTGATTCCCGCAACTTGAATTTGATCTGCTACGAATGGAAGCAGTTAGAAAAATTCCCGCTAAAAGGAGACTGCATAATTAGCTTGTTTATCATGAAAATTTTTGAGATCAAACTCAAATTTGTAACTTAATTTTCGCCCCAAAACCTGTGATATTTCTCACGAGGCAACCATGAAATTAATTGAATTAGTGAGAATGGAAATGTGAAGAAGTGGTTAGGAAAGTTCCCATTTCATTAGTATATTTTAAGTGTAGTTCGTTTTTCTTAGCAGTGGTTAACTAAAGTGTTGTTTTAGTCAAACTTTCAAAAGTCAGAGCACAATTTTAACTGCCATGTGCTCGGTGCTATTGCATCTTAGAATTAATCAAAATAACTTCATTAAAGTGACTTCAACCTACCTTGTAGTATAATACTCTGTCATTTAACGCCTTTGAGATTGGAGCTTATATTCCTTGAGTTTACATTTGAAAATTACAACTTGTGGTATTTACTGTAGCCTAAACAAAACAAAAAAAGAAGTGAAAAGTACTATTATAAGTCTCTTTTCAGTCATAGAAGTGGTAAAAGTCCATGAGGATCTGCATTTTAAATTAACTTCTCTTAGGAATAGTAACTAGTAAGACTTTTAACAATTTGATTTGATCTTACCATACCAACATCATAAGTGCTATATTTTGACAAATTGGTTTGGTATTACCAACCATAAACCAAACCCCAACTTCATTATTTTTGTCTTAGTTCTTAGAAGATGCAACTTGTAACAGACCAAAATATAAGTGCCTCACATTGGAGAAGGAAAATGAACCCATGAATTCGCACAAGTTGTAGAAATATTTTATTCAAGACAAATGCATACAAACACATGCAAATTCTTTTTAATGTGAGAGTAACATATATTTCCAAAAGTAGTTAAGGCAAAAGAAAGTCCCAGTGAACTTATATTGCACTTATTGAGTCACTTCTCTTACTCCTCTACCAACTCAACTTAATTTTTCACCTCTCTTCCCTATCATGTTTACGTTCATGAAAAAGTACCTAAAATTTGACTTAATTAGTTTGGTTTCACCGCAAACATCATAATTGATTTTTCTTCATATCAAACGTGATTCTGTTAATAAATGTTTACTTATTGAATAAAATTGATTTTACGTTTTGTTATGAGATAGGTTTTCACTGTTTAAGATTCTGTATTAAGAGCACTCAACTTCGTCTTTGAATACCTGCTTGCTCCTGTCCCTTCTCGTCTCTTTCATATATGTGTGTAATTCACTTTAGATTATGTATTGCGCCACTTGTCCACATTATTTTAGTATCTTATTTTAATATAGTATATTATTTTTAGTATCTTCAATTATTTCATTTTTATACAAATACCTTGAAATAAATAGGAAGAATAATCACATATGCTCCCTTTCATTGTCTCCAGTAATATTTGAACATGTACCAATAAAGCCATAAATTTTAATTTTTTGTTGAATAATGTGGTCTTACAAGGTTTAATGGAGATTGAATGAGTATTCAGCGTATTCATATAACTCTTTATATTTATAACTGTTAGAACACTTTTATAAAATTATTTTCATCCTATAAAACAACTTTGATGAAATAGGGATGTATTTCAAGCCAATAAAAAAAAGAAAAATATAGAAAGAAATACAATCAAAATAGAAGTGGCATCAGAGTTGTAGGTCCTTGTAACAAACAAAAAATTAAAGTGAAGAATGATGACCACAAATACTCCAACATCCAACAATAGAACAATTTATAATAATGTCTAAGTTCTTTATTTAAAGCAGAAAATTATGATTTTTGAACTATAAAAAATAGAAACTTTGTTTATCTTTAGATATTTCAGAGTTAATACAAACAAAATATGGTGATAACTGGATCTACTACAGTTGCACAACACGAGTAAAAAGAAACAAAATTGCATATATTAATGTTCTTAAAATGATTGAAAGAGGGGTCTCTCGCTCGCTGGTGATATTTTTAAGGATCATGAAACTAAAATAATCAAGGAAGCATGAGATACTCTTTAAGAAGAGTTTGAAGGAGATTCAAAATGCAAAACAAGGAGAACGCAAAATATGGTGAATATAACTTATTCTTTGCTTGTTAAAAGATAATTCAAGAACATAAAAACATAAAAATGTGTGATATTTGAATAGTAGTCGCAATAATCACATGATTGGAGATAAAAATACTTTTGTTAATATGGACTTTTCATATGTCGAAAAGTTATATTAGACAATGGAGAGTATGTTAAAGTAGAAGGAAAAAGATAATATTGGAGTCATAACAAAGTAATGAGTTAAGGTGATTAATGATATATTTTTTATGAGTTAAAATTAGATAAAAATTTATAGAGCATTAAAAAACTTTTAGAGTACAATTATTCTTTTCTATTTAAAAATGAGGAATGCAAAAATTTTTACTTAAAAGAAAAAATTGTTGTTATGGTAAAAAATGATCACTCTCTTTTAATTATGTGAGAAAATTCAACTTGATGGCAAAATAAAAAAAAATGACTCTTTTATATGACACAAGATATTAGGATAGATGACCATTCTGAAATAAAAAAGTAAAGAAAGACCAAAAATATTGAATTTGGTGTACACATATATGTCATCAAATGAAAATTTTTCTCATAGTAAAAAATAGGTGCTTATTTTATTTATTGATGAGAGGAGAAATAACCAAAATGTGATGGAGATTACAAAATTCATGTTGTTTTAAAATGAATATTTAAAGAATTTTGGTCACAAGTTGTTAATGGGACAATTTACTTATTGAATAGATATCTAACAAAATCAGTTTGAAACATGATATCATTTAAAGTATACTGTGAAAAAAAAACTTTTGGTGAACCATATTACATTTTTTGAATGTGTTTGCGATGTTCAAGTTCTAAAATTGTGGAGAATAAAGCTTGAATAATCAAGTGAGAAATGGATATGTATTAATTATAATTTTCTATTAAATGACTATAAATTTTACAACTTGGAAGATAAAGAAGGTGATAAGAAGTCGGGATGCAATATTTGGTGAGAATGTTTCTTAGATTGATAAGAAGAAAAGGTAGAGTAAAAAACAATTTTAATAACTATTTTGTGACAAAGTGCAACAAGTGAGAGTGATCAATGTTTAAAACTTCCAAATCAAGTTTTTCACTTTTGTGAAGTCCTGAAGTTCAAATTTTTAATCTTCAATATGGACTCTTAAAAAAATAGGAGTTTAAGTGATATTTATGTAAGGTATAATTATTGTGTTAGGCTAATAAAGAAGAAGCTTGGAGGAAGACTTGAAATAATTAGAAGAATAACACATTAAGAAAAAAATGTTGAATAATGTCCTTTAACGAGGGTTTAATGAAGATTGAAACATTAAAATATTTAATGATATTATTAAGAAAAAAATGTTGAATAATGTCTTTTTTCAGAATTTAATGAAGATGGAAACATTAAAATATTTAATGATATTGATGTGATTCTTTATACTTATCATTGCTATAGAATTAAAAAAGTTATTTTAGTCTGTAAAATAGTTTGAAAGCACTAGTTAATGTATTTGAAACCAATAAGAACATTATCTTATTCTTGTTTTAAGTTTTAATATTGCACCTTTGCAATGATACAATTGCATTTCATTTGTGTTGAGTTGAAAGTTTACACTGAATGTTGTGTGAAGCTTATTTTCAAAATTCAAAATAAATAAAATCACTTGAATTCAATACTAATGTTAATCAAAATCAATTTTTCGAAAGATTAATCTAAACATTAGACACCACAAAATATAATAGTAATATGCACGTGATTACAAACAATTTCAGCCATGGATAAAATCTGAAAAATTCATGAAGCAGAACAGACAATTTATTCGCTCATTAATGACTAAAAACAACATGCAATCTTTTTGAAAACACTTCAGTGGAAGTGACCCATACCATACTCTTAAACATGCTTTGCAATGTTTATTTGAAAATTATTAGAGTTTGGTGTACTAAGTCCTTAAAGAAAGTGATTATCTAATTTATTGTTTTTTTTTCTTAAAGCACTTTATAAGAAGCTTCCTTTAGAAAAACCACTTCATGAGACGTTTAACTAACTATTCTATAATTCTTTTAATAGTAGTGGTGTAGCAAAAAAGTATATTGACAAATTTTTCATAGTTCCATGAAAAAAATATGCTTTATAACAGAATCAATAAAAATTAACACTTGTGCATTTCATACTTGCAACCAACCATTCAAAAATAAATAAGAAAATTGTATGGATCATTACTATGAGATTATTTAACCTCATTTTTACTTAACTTTAAATTTTATAATAAAATGATTTCTGACATTGATTTTTCACGACAATTAGACTCAGAATTGTCAAGTTCATGACAATTAGACTTCACCACTTATCATCTCAATATAAAGAATTAAGAAATGCAGATAAAATATGAATTAGAAGAGATAACTAAATAAATATAAAATGAGGATAACTTAATGTAACCAAGAGAATTTTTTTTACTGGTTGGAATATGCTCACATACTGTAAGTTGAAAATAAAGCAGCTTACAAATAATTTCACATTATTCAGATAAATTTCACTGGCTGGTTGTAATTGAATTGCCACACTTCTTTTTTCTGCCTATCTATTGCTATCTTCACACATCTCAAATGTAAGTCATTTGAATGTGCAACCAAAATGCCCTATTGTTTATACATAAAAAGTTTGTATTTTGTGATGTTCTTGCTAATTCCACGAATGGATGCAGTTGCAGCAGTAGCTGTAATTAGGAAGCTAATGAAGCTCAATAATTGAAGCATACACCACTTCAATGATAGTCGTTTTATCTGTTTCTGTGCAATGTGCATTTGTACAGGGAAGAAGACAATGAGTGGCCAAAACCCAACTGCTCCAAGCAAGGCAAGAAACTCGTTGAAAAATGGCATGGCCATGGCCAGAACTGTGGCCAGTATCACATATGCTGTCCTCCAGATAAGCCTAAACAAGTTGACGTTACATGATAGGAACCCCATTTTGATTGGATAGCCCTTGTTTATGAAATCTGAACTTGGCCACGCCATGTTAGCTCCCATCTCAATTACACGAAATAGTGGTTGAGCCATTACCTGTGTCACATAATGTTATATCTCACACGGCTGATTAGAGATTAAACATGCACATGCACTTGCTTGCAGGTATTAGTCAGGAGTGTCTAATCATATCATATTATGCAGTTAACAGAGAGAATGTTAAATAGAAAATTAAAGCTTGAAAAACAAGACAATTTACTTAGCAAAAATAGCATATGAAATGTTGAAAAACTTGATGATTACTTAATAAAAATGAAAGATAAAGAGTCTAATAAAAAGTGAACAACAAAATGTCTAATAATCACTATTTGTTAAATTGTTGTAAGTGGCACTAAATAAAGTATGAACCTGTTATTCAGCGAGTAACCTAGGTATTTATATTCTTTTTTTAGGGTTGGGTACTATACTTAAACTATCAGCCATATTTTAGTTTAATGAAATATTATCACAAAAATGTCCCTTTTACAAAACTAGTTAAATAATAACATGCACTTTTTCAATACTATATTAAGGGGAATCAACAAAACAAAAAGAGTATTAATTAAAAGCATACGAAATATCTAGCTATCTCAAACACAATTGATCTATTTTATAAATCATAGTTATAAAACAAAGCATAGAAAAAAATTGGTAGATATGCAAGCTCTTTTAGGAGAGTTCAATAGTTTTTTATTTTATTTTATCAGGAGAGTTCAATAGTTATCATGCATAAATAAAGTAAGAAGATGTAGATGGAATATTTAGACACTTCTGGCAAAAAAATCTTTTCCAATATAAACATTTATATACAGAGAGAGATTGAACTTTATAAACAAATAAAAGGGTCGAACCTGATATGCTCCCACCATATGGATTACAATAAAAACATTGCCAAGGGCGACCAACCAGTATGGCTCATAAAATCCAAAGCCAGTGAGGATGTTCCCAGGTGTGTTATCTCCGAAAGCAGCATATCCAAGTCCACCGCATAAGAGGAAAAGTATTGTCATTGTTGTGATTCCTAACACATTGGCACTTTTCATCTGTTTGTTTTCTGGTGAATCTGACTTCAATGTGTCCTAAATAATATGCATGCAAGCAAAGCCATATATAATCATTTAAAATGGAATCACTTTTTTCTATATAGTATTTTCTTAGTATGATCAGCTTAGTTTAATAATGTGTTATTGCTTACTTACCATTATATCATAAATAACTGTAGCAAAATGGGAAGCAAGTGCAATGTTTCCCAAAGCACTGAAAACCTTCCAAATTTTTTCTGATTCAGATTGGTCTGGTCCTATTCTCTTTCCAAATAAACTTGTTGGTTGTCCGTTACCTGTTCACAACCCCGAATGTTATACTAAGTTGTTAGGACACTGTTATATTGAAAAACTATGACTATTCATACTAGTACTAATTTATGGAATAATTCTCTGCATCCCATTTACATTCATCAATAATAGACTATTGTAATCAAACAATGTCCTTTAGAGTGATGGGCCTCTTGGTAGTCCTTTTGGGTCGTGCATTGTAGGTTGAATCGCTATCATAAGTAATTAAAATTACTCAATTGAAAGAATATTATACTGAGAATCTATGCATAAAATACTCTTGTATACAGGGGAAATCTTCAAGAAAGAAATTGGTGCAAACCTCGAATAAGTTAGTGGCATTCTTTGGAAATATATAGTATAAAAATTGAAATCTCGGAATTAATATCGGAAATCTTCTGGAAAAATATAGGTGAAAAGGTTATAATACCTTGGATCACCGTTGCCAGCGAAAGCCCGCTTCCAATGAAAGCATAACCAAACGAGGTAGCGGCAGCAAGGGTTGAAAGCCACGTTAACTTGTGGAAATCTGGGATTTGAGACAAAAAAACTTGCAGAATCCCAAAACCTATCATATAGGGATTATTTGAAAACTTGCAATAAGCATCATGGCCTTTTCTGTGAAAGCAAATGGCTTTCTTTATAGCCCTGCATGCCACAACCATAGTTAATTCAGACTCCGTCATCGCATTAGCACATTACTAGTATCATTATCCACAATCAGCAATACAAATAGAAATAATTAGTTGAAGAATGTAATAAAACAAAATAACGTACACCATGCTTATAGAACTAGTTATAGAGTAGCCCACTGTAACCCCGGCGAGCTTCCCATACAAGACTGATCCACAAAACACGTGCATTGTTCCACCTAATTCATCAAACGGCAATATGAAACTAATCAAGCATTTAAAATAGGCAAGTAATGAATTTATGTACATGATGATTTAATCTTTGCACATCAGTTGCTAAGGAAGTTGGTTATGATACCTAGGTATGAACCAACGGCTTGCATGTAAGTGTAGTTTCTTTTGCCAGTGATTGGGTCAGGAAATCTGTAGCAATCAGCTATAAGACCGTAAGTGTAAAGGGAAATGCATGCAAATACGAATATAACAGCTATCCCAGCAATCCAGCCAAGTTGGGCCATGGCCCATGCCAGAGCCAGCACTCCTGCTCCTACCACCACCGTTACTATGTGCGTAGTAGCAGTAAACAAGTTCCCTGCAGGTGAAACAATGAAACAATATCATTGATAACTTGAAGAACGTATTAAAAGACATTTTTTCATTTTCTTTTAAAAAATCAACCGGTATGCTTATAACAAATCAAAACATTGGAAGAAACAATAAATAAATTAAATCACTTTCTACATTGTTGACTAATTATTTACACTCAAACTTTTTGAGTTCAGTGAACGTAACACTTGATGACGAATTTTCCAACTTTTGGTCAAATCGAACACGGGACTCCATTTTTCTTTCACAGTTGTCTAGTTCACGTGTCTACAAAAATAAACACTTAATTCCATCTCAAAAAAATTAAATGATCGTTTAACTTTATAAACGTCAAGAACTTCACCCCTCTTATAATAAAACTTAATAAAGTCAATTTATAGGTTAAACTTTATCTTATAACTTAAACTCATTTTCTAATACAATCAAAATATTTTTCTTTCCCTTTTTTGAATAGTTAAATAAGTTCAAAGAAGTTGGTAAGCAAATGAAGTTGCATAATAAACACGAGAATAACTGAACCACAACTTCATATACTGTTACATGACTTAGAAGACTGTTCATCAAGAAAGTTATGAGTTAAACTTCTGTCTTACAAAAAATTTCATTAGTTCCTTTCACTCCAGAATGAATATTCTGAAAAATACCCATTTCAAAATGGGAAGGGACGCGTGAAAATTTTCATAGGATAAGAAAGAGATACAGGAAAAATATCCCGTGAACAATTGGACTTGTACATTTCCATACACGTCTTGTTTGTACAGGGTGGGTTAAAAATGGCCAAAAGATTTTCTTGCTTTTGCTGAAAGTGCATCGGCATCTTTATTTTCACACTTTGTGATGTCTGAACTATAAATTATAAAACTTTGCACGTGGTTGGTAAGAAACTCGAATAGTTGTCTCGCTGGACCAGATAGCCAAATAAAATACTCCTACACTCTATTCTTTCAACCAGTTTCGTCCAAGTAAAATTCAATCCAACACATATTACACAGTTAGTTAGCATGTTTTATTTGTCTTTTCGAGGTGATTTCATTTCTTGTGAATTTGAGCATTTGTATTTGTTTTTAACTGTAAGCAAGCTATGCAGTGCTCTAAAGGGTAAATATATATATATATATATTTGTGCTATATGTCAAAATAAAAACAGAGAGTTGGTTGAATGGGGATATCGAAAGAAAAAATTTTCTTTGAATATTTAATATAGTTTTATGTTAAAACAAATTTCAATATAAACAAATTTCAACTACTTTAATATATTTTAATGTTTAAATCTGAACATCATTATAACTAAATACTAGTAAAGACAGTTAAATAAAAACTGTTCTATTCTATAAAATTAAAAACATTCAATAAACTTAACATTTTTTTACAAAAAATTTAGGTTGGTGAGTGCTGCACTAGACAGTGTTTTGAACATCAGTTTATGTGCACGAGTTTGTGTTCATGAATGAGAATTGATGTTTACAATATGCTTATGATTTGTATGTGGAGACCTTTCACCCTAAATCATGGATTGTGATTTGTATACGGATGCTAATTAAAAAGAAATTCTTTGCCTATAAAAACAATTTTTTAATAATGAATTAAATAATTTTGCTTCCAGTTTTTTTAATTAATCTCAGAGTTATGATGAACGCAGACAGATATGCAAGTAATTTTAAAGGCAGAAGATGAACTGTTCTGGGAAGGATACATGAAAATAGGGAAAAGAAGAAGCAATAAAGAGATGAGGAATGTGCGGAAGGAATACCGCGATTCCTTGTAAGAAGGAGAAAAGTTAGTTACAAAAATTGGATAGATTCGAACAATCAGGGAGTTAGCAGAGAGATAGGAGAGGATGATAACTGAAAAAGAAAAAAATTAAAAACAAATAACAAAAAAAAAAGTGTGTGAATTTAGTTTTGATTAGATCCAAATCCAAGAATTCCATTACATATCACTCTCATTTTTTTCTCACTGTTTTGCACTGAACAGTCTATTTGTTGACTGTGTCAGAGAGTGGCTACTACAAAGTGACACTCTTACATGATAATAATATTATCTGGAATTTTAAGAATCTTACCCACCCTTGAATGAACACGCGTTAACGGAATATCTCAAATAACGTGTACCCATTCAAGTATCTCCATATACAAGAAAATCTTCTGACACGATCGAAATCTCAAACCACCCTTCACATACGTCCATGAAAAGTTGTTTTAAATACATTTATGACAGAAACCGGTTCTAATTAACATTAAAAACGCGGTATCAGATGGATCCAAAATGTGAATCACAGGGTTTTCAATTGACGTTTTTGTCGTGTTATACGAACATTTACTGCAGATGGCATCAACATGAAAATGAGCGTAGATTTTTGTGAACAATGAAATGAAGAAAACGATGCGAAATACGAAGACGAAGAAGGAGAAAAAGAAAAAGAAGAAGAAGAAGAAGAAGAAGGGAAAAAAATAGTGAAAGCATATACACTAACCGGTTCTTTTGACTCTGCCATCGTCATCGACTCGCGAGAGGTCTCTTTCAATATCCATGGATGTACAGTTCAAAGTGAGGAGAGTGATAAAAGGTTAAGAGAATGGTAAAAGGTTAAGAGATTGATAAAAGGTTAAGAGATTGATAAAAGGTTAAGAAAATGATAAAAGGTTAAGAGAGTGAAGCATTAAAATGAGTGAAGAGAGATAAGGATGAAGTTAAGAAGAGGCAGTGAGTTTATTATATAAGCAGCTTGATAGCAGAAAAGTGTTGAATCTGTTAGCCAAATGGCTTTGCATGCGACATTGGAGTGGCAGTATTAGTGGCTTATCTCACTGTCTTAATCCATCACTGCGCTCTTCTTCCTATTTTTATACTCTCTCTTCCTATATTTAACTCACCTTTTTTCAGATCACAACTACAAACACTAACAGCTCTACAATCCTTTTTTTTTTTGTGTAAAAAAAAATAACTGTAATGCAACATGTCTTCCACACACCCCGTGCTTTTTAATCTGTTCAAATGCATCACATTTATCACAACTCACACACACTCTCTTTTTTACTTTTCCTTTTAACATTTACTACTTCACTTCAAATCTATTATAAGACTTTCAATATTCTTCTTAAAAGGAATAAACATTACTTTTAACTAGAGTCTTAAAATACGAATAAATCTTTTTAATCCTATAATTGATATCTAAATTAGATATAATTTTTGAGATAATTATGGTCTAGGAGTAAGATCTAACTCATCATTTGATATATATAAAAGAAATTACAAATAAGTTCTTCACTTTTGTTAATTTTCTTTATCAACAAATAATAGAATTGAATAAAAAAGAATATTTCAAGATATTCCAATCCGTATACATCATCTATAGGTTTAGGACATAACAAGCAAGTCATAAAATCCATCAAAATCTTCTACGTTAATGGTTAATATTTATTGAAACAATTACATGCTATAAGTATTTTGTAGATCCTACAAATTCTAAAAAAAGATTAATGTCGATTCAATGAGATATATCAACAATATTCATATAGTTATTATTTAATGTAAATGACATCACATTTTCAACTAAAGTTTGTTATGTTTTACTGAAAAGGAAAATTAACTAATCATTATTATGATAAGAGTTTAGAAAGAGACATTATTTTAAATAGTCACTTATGATATAATAAGCATTCCATGAAAATAAAGCAATGTATGGGGATTAATTCTTTCTCTTTTTAACTAACAATTACTATATGAGAAACAAAATTAAAATTAAAATAAAACAAATAATTATCTAGATGTTCATTGGATTGGGTTACCAATGATCCAACTATGTAATTCTACCTAATTAGATTGATGTTCCATTTATGATTATGTCAAATTTGATGTAATCAAAATTTACTATATTAGGTTGAATAGAGTTGCATTTATGATTGGGTTAAATCCAACTTAACATAATTACCTAACTCACTCTTATAGTTGAGTAAAATTTAGTATAACTCAAAATTCACTCTTATAATTATATTATAGATAAATTGTGTTATATTTTTCTGTTCATATCCTAAATTAGTTTGGACAATCTTGTTATGATTTAACTTATTATTAACTTGAAGTTTTGAATTAATTTTTACAAAAATTGTATTATTTTTTAATTAAGTTAATACTTTAAAATTGAAAAAAAATCAAAATTTTCACCCAATTGACCAATCTCCAACATGCTAAAGAGTGAGTTAGGTTAAATTGAGTTTAATATAAAAAAAAAAAAAACACAAAAACTTGGTAGAATTCAACCTAATATTTTTTTAGTGGGTTGAGTAGTGAGTTTTTCAAATTTTACTCAACATAATCCGTGATCACCTAGTTAATAATTATCTAATTACCCATGTTGTATGTTGTTGTCTCTTATTTAATGTTTTTTTTTTCTCTTAAAAAAGTTTCACTAGTCATACTTTTTTTAAAAGTTTTTTTTGTTTGTATTTTAGTTTCTCTTATTAACTTAAGTTTTTAATCTATTAAAACCAATTGTTTGAAGATGATACTAGTTTTTTTTTTTTTAGTTTTTTACTACCAGAAAATATTGTTAGAATCTAAATTTAAATTTTATATCTTATATTAACTAAAAAGTGAAAAGTTGAACAAAATATAGAAAAAAAGTATTTATAATAGTTTCATGTTTTGACTAAAAAAAAAAATTTCTGACAGTTTCCTTCTAAAAACCTAATTAATAATTACATGATGTGAGAGTTTAATCAAGGAAAGGAAGATATGTATTGATATTTATGTTTGTAATATAAAATAATAAACGTAACAAATCATTAAATATTAAATGTAACATTAGTACATCACAAATTATTAAATAAACTAATTTTAAAGATTAAAATAATTAATTGCTATTTAATTAAATTAAAAATATTTTTATAAATTAAAAAAAATTATTATTAGTTAAATTAGTTTTTATTATTAATAAAAATTTATAAAATAGTTTTTAAACTGGTATTTAATAATTAATTACTAAAATTTTAATTACTTATTATTTTATATTTTAAATTAATCTTTAAAGATTAATTTAAAATCTAAAATATTAGTAGTTAAAATTTGAATAATTAATTTAAAAATTATTTTATAAATTTGTATTAATAAAAAAATTAAATATGAATATTTTTTTAATTTTTAAATTAATATATAATTTAATTAATAATTAATTTTTTTTTCTATTAATGATTTTTTTTAAACAATAGATAGTATCTAGATTTGCTGTTCTCCATATTTCACATATTCATTCATATACCCCCGACAAATTGAATTGAAGTGATTAGGCTATAATTGGATACAGATTTCAAATAAAAGAAAAAAAAAATTTAAACCATTTGTTCTTCATTCAACAGTTGGATTGATGTGACTACATTAACGCACCAAATTTTGAATTACCGAAAACTGGTTCACCACTCATAGTGCATCCACAGATGAACATTATTTTGTAGAATCACAAGAAGCAGATGCGCGTGCGGAATGGGCCACTCAATTCAATCTATCATCTCACTCAATCAATCTTTTAATTAAGGTTTTCTTCTGTTCAATTTTTTAGACTTAGGTTTTTTATTAATTATATTTGTCAAAATAACTGTATTTCTATTTTTCCTCAGTGTTGAAAGCATGATTTACTGATTCACTAATTTTGATTATTCTTGAAAGGTCTTCATATTTAAAATATGAAATGGACCACACTGTGATGTTTGAGTAATAAACACTAACAAAAAAAAATGTAATAATGTGAGATCAAGTTTAAATGGTGGTCATCAAGTTTTTAAATATGTTAGATATTATATTTTCTTACATTTTTTGGATTTTATTTATAAAGGTTTCATGTTTCACATTATTAGCAATTTGATACATCATATACTTTAAGGAACAACAATCATATGATATCATAAAAAAAATTATTATTAAAATTAAAAAAAAAAAGATTATACCAAAATTCATATGTTAACAAAAACGGTACAGGTAATACAGGTAAAAAATTATAAAAACAAACTAAAAGAAAGACTATTATACCAATGAAATAATTTTTTATGAATAAATCCTAGTTAACTAACTTATCCATCCACACATTCTCTTTATGAAAAATATAAGTAAATCTAAATTTTATGTTACCAAAGTAATTAAGACAAGTATTTCATTCATGGTACATTAGTTTTAATAGGAAATGCAACATAAATTAAAGACAGAATCACATTTTTAGTATTTTAATATTGAAATTAATTTATTTTTATATTTACTCAACTTGTTCATTTATTTTTATGTTTCCCTTTCAAATCAAAAGTGAAAAGTTATAGTTTCGACATTTAACTTAAATCAAAACACGAAATGTTCTAAATAATTTTCCACCTACGGATATTTTAGTGCGTCAACTTAGGTTTTTACTTGTCCACGTTGAAAAAAAGTCAACACCATGAATAAATTTGTATATAATTTAGAAATGGTATAAAAATGATTGGAGAAGCACTAACAATGAGGTCTTTGGAGTAATCAAATTTGAAGATAAATTTGAAAGAATTTTACAGTGTAAACGACAAAAATAAATGTTCAATAGCCTTTTAAGTTAGATGATTTGGTTTAACTTAAATTAATGAGACTTTAATTAAGTGGCTTTTTAAATATTGAAAGGCCAGATCTTTTTGTGGTAAATATTGAAAGGCCAGATATTACTTTAAATAGATAGAACGTTTCTTAAATTTGAAGTTTTAATTTCATTTATTTATTTGATATTTGTTTTTTTAATGCTTGAATTAACATTTTTGTAAATGTTGACCCAATTTAGTAGTTTATTTAAAAGCATATATTTGATTAAATGAACCACAAAGCTACTTTAAAAAAAATCCATTAACGGATTTAAATTCAATATTTTAAAACTGGCAACAACTAAATAATTTTAAGATGTGTTAATAATAATTTAATTCACATTATCATTATTATCAATAATACTATTAAATGCCTAAATTAAATAGTACAAAAGTGTTGTTTTATTTAGATTTACATTATCATTTACACATTTTCCTATTGGTTTAATTTAGGTTCGGCAAAAAAAATTCAAAATCCAAATGAAACTAATCCACTTAAATATTTCATAATCACTTTTCAATTAGCTCTCTTTCATATAACTAATTTATAGTGCTATATCACTATCACTTCCACTTCCAAAAATACTGCTGTTACTTTCAGTGTAGGTGCTTTGATATCTATCAACTATAAGAAGAACATCTCAATATTTTCAATCATTTCACTTTTCTAGATTTCTTATTCAAACAGATGCACCAAGCTATTCCTTAGCTACATTAGCTTCTGATTTTCCAAATGGCTTCGTTCGGATAATTTTCAACAAAAACTGTTGTTTTATATATAATATGTCAATTTTCTGTTTCATAAAAAAGCTGCAATTGCTACTATCATAGCATTATTTAACCCCATTTTTAGCTAAGGTAAAAATCAAGAAAAAAAAATTGAGATAAGACATCCTCAACTTAAAGCATTCTTAATCATATTATGATGCAACTTTAGAAATAGTATAAATGTTCTAAGTTGATTAACTTGTGTCTGATATATGTTAGATTTACAAGATATCACAGTTTATTTATTCTTTTGAAATGGTCTTGGTATTCTCTTTCATGTAATAGTGAGCTGCAATTTTTTTTTTAAAAATTTATTTAACGAATCTTATCTGACGATAAGACAGTGTTGAAAGCAGCAAATTTTAGAAAATTTCATTCAACAAATTTCTTAACTGAGAAATCATAAAAATTTCTAAAAGTTTTTTGGTAGATAAAAATTTTGTTTACTAGCCAAGTTTTGCTTAACCAAGTTTTGCTTAACAAAATGTAAGGATTGTCTAGAAAAAACTTGATTGTTATTATCTGTGCATATGACTTAAATGGTTTTATTCTATATAGTGCTAATTTGTTTTAATAATTATATGAATGTGTTTTAACTATTATGTTAGTGTTAGTGGTAGATTTTTATCTGGAATTAGATATATATTAGTAAATATAATCAATGTGGGTATTCAAGAAGTGGTCAAGCCACGAGTTTAATTAAATTCATTCAACTTATGAGAATCTTAAGTGAAAACTGAGGATGTGAGTAATAGAATGATTTGTGACAGTGAATAATTATGTAAATTTTTGAATGTGATTATAGAGAAAAATGAGGCATAAACATCTGCATAACTTCTTATGATAATGTTACATCTGCATAACTGACAGCTAAATAATAACTGGTTTCTGTCCATTCAGATATCTTGAAGGGACCTATTGTTTATACATGAAAAGTTTGTATTTTTTTATATTCTTGCTAATTCCACGAATGGAACCAACTGCGGCGACTACTGAAACAAGGAAGCACACAAAGCTCAATAGCTGGAGCACACACCATTTCAATGATAATCTTTTGATCTGTTTCTGTTGAATGTGCATTTGTATGGGGAAAAAGACGATGAGAGGCCAAAACCCAATTGCTCCAAGAAGGGCTAGAAACTCATTGAAAAACGGCATGGCCATGGCAATAGTTGTGGCCACTGCCACGTATATTGTCCTCCAAATTAGCCTAAACAAGTTGAAGCTGAATGTTAAGGAGCCTATTTTTGTTGGGTATTCCTTGTTTATGAAATCTGAACGTGGCCACACCAAGTTAGCACCCATCTCAATTATACGAAATAGTGGTTGAGCAAGCACCTGTTCCATTACGTAATTGTTAATATATCTCACAATAGACATTAATTATAATTTAAAATATAAAGTATGGAAATCTAAGCCTAACTTAACCACAACAACTCATGTGTGAGATTATGTATTTATGAATGGTTCAGCATAATAATGGATGACACAATAGGTCTAACAAAACTCTAACAAGAATAGATTTTAAATGACATAACATATTAAGAAGTTGACTTTCAACCATATAATGAAATGTAATCAATGTGAGATCTAAAACAACAAGTTGGGAACATTTATGTTTTAGTTAGTTGTATGATTAAAATTAACTTTTTTTTAACCTTTGAAAACTCAAGAAAGGTCACAAGAAGAGAAATGGAACCTGATATGCTCCCACCATGTGGGTTACAATGAACACATTGCCAAGGGCAACCAACCAGAATGGCTCGTAAAATCCAAAGCCAGTGAGGATGTTTCCTGGCGTGTGATCCCCGAAAGCAGCATAGCCAAGGCCACCACATAGCAGGAAAAGTAACGTCATTGCTGTGATTCCAAACACATTGGCCTTTTTCATCTGTTTGCATTCGGGTGGATATGACTTCAAAGTGTCCTATATAGTGCACAAATAATCAAATGAATATGCCATTCAACTCTTTCTGTTTAACACTACACAATAATGCACTTTTACCATTATATCATAAACAACAGTTGCATACGAGCAAGCAAGTGCAATGTTTCCCAAAGCACTGAAAACCCTCCAAATTTTATCTGCTTCTGATAGTCCTGGCCCTACTTTGTTTCCAAATATACGGGTTGGTTCTCCTTTACCTGCTCACACAAACAGACTACATTAAGATGCAGAGGAAACCTCCAAAAAAAGAGATTGGTGCATGCAAACCACTCTTGGAAATAGTGCTCAAATTTCGGAATTAGTGTTGGAAAGTTTTCGAAAATGAAAATGTTACTTTTACAACCGCATATTGAAACATATCACTTTACGACTGTGATTTGGCCAATACATTTAACATATCTGCACTTTTTAGAAAAATATATATTGGTGAAAATCATACCTGAGACTACCACTGCCAGAGAAAGCCCACTTCCAATGAATGCATAACCAAAAGAGGTAATTGCAGCAACGGTTGAAATATATGTTAAGTTGTGGAAATTTGGGATTTGAGACAATAAAATTTGCAACACTCCAAAACCAATCATATAGGGATTATTAGAAAACTTGCAATAAGCTCGGTGACCTCTTTTGTGAAAGCAAATGGCCTTCTTTATAGCCCTGCCAAATAAGAGGATTTAAGAGTCCCTCATCTCATTAGATTGTGATTACAATTATATACTAATTGAGCAACACAAAAAAGTTAGCTTATCGATGTGATAACTTACTTACACCAAACTAGTAGACGAAGTTATAGTGTAGCCCACAGTAATCCCAGCAAGCTTCCCATACTGAATCAATCCACAAAACAAGTGCATTGTTCCACCTAATTATGAAGTTGACGTACGAAAATTAGAACGTTTTAAAGAGTCTAGAATTTACGTAGATGAGTATATAGTACACATATGATACCAAGATATGCATGGACGGCCTGCATATAAGTATGGTTCCTCTTCCCATTGATTGGGTCAGGATATCTGTAACAATCAGCTATAAGATTGTAAGTGTAAATGGAAATGCATGCAAATATGATCATGGTGATTATGCCGGGTATCCATCCTAATTGGGCCATTGCCCATGCCAGAGCCAGCACTCCTGCTCCTACCACCACCGTTATTATGTGCGTGGTAGTGGTAAACACGTTCCCTGCAATTAACACCCAATCTTAGAGCTGAAGCTGGTGAAAGTGAAACTATAATAGAATAGAATATGGTTATTTAATGAAAAACAAACTGTGAGTAGCATGAGCAAACTCAATCCAACATCTGAAACACCTATAAAAACAGAGTTCTTCTTCTCCTAAATCTTTGCTTTTCAAAAACAAAAGATGTTTCAAATGGCAGAATCCCATCAGCAAAAATATAACTGGGAAATGAAAAGAGTTATCTGCGGATTATATGCAAGGCTTATATAGGTCTAACTAGGAACAGGGGTCTTAAATTTGTTCATCCCGTTTGAAACTCATCCAGCAAATAAGCTGAATTGAAGAAAAAAAAATAGTATAAGCATTGATGAAAGTAATGGAAGCATACTAACCAGTTCTTTTGATTCTGCCATCATCATCCACTTCTGCACTTCTACAAACACTCTTACCAGCTTCAACTTCCATCAAAAGCTCCTTCCTTGAACCTCAGAACTCACAATCTTACGAAGGAATCTGATTTAAAAACACAGCACCCAAACATGAACCATTAAAGTTAAAAAAAGATAGTTCAAACCAAAAGATGTTATCAGTTTATATATACATACCTGTTTGTTTCAAATCAGAATGCTCCGTTTACTTTCTGCACTAAAATGTCTCTCTACCGTGTGAAATTCGAATCGCTTACTCGTTTTCTCTTATCTTAACAGCTTGTACTGCTTATATACGCGCTTCCCTACACCCTCATTCTTATTCTATTCTTATTTATTCATGCTTTTTTTGTATA
Organism: Phaseolus lunatus; assembly: GCA_013389735.1. Taxonomy (NCBI): domain Eukaryota; kingdom Viridiplantae; phylum Streptophyta; class Magnoliopsida; order Fabales; family Fabaceae; genus Phaseolus; species Phaseolus lunatus. Next base: position 7,686,061 of record CM023865.1, on the reverse strand, counting down.
GTAATGAGTGGAATCTGTAACTAGAATGCGGCACGGCAAAATCGTACACGTCTTATCAGTTCTCTGCTTCTGATTTGATTTCTTTCCCATCCCAATTTATTTTTTGGCTCAATTCAACCTCAAATTCATGTACCAAAATGATTTTCCTCTGTTTGAAGTATATATTTTCTTTGTAAAAAGATACGAACTTACTATGATTCGGTTAAAAGAATGACTTATAAAAAGTATTTAAAGTAGCTTATCAGTGGGGTATCAATTACATTTTGGAATTTTCATGTTATTTTTAAAAGTAAGATTTTTATAATTTCAGAAACATTAAGCACAAAACACGAAGCAAAAATAGATTCCTAAAAGTTGCTTCTGGAACTAGCTGAGTAGTATTTTGTAGCATTAATATAATAGAAAAAACACTATTAATGTTCCCTTTTGGGCCTAACAATAGAAGTTTGGTCAAATCAATACTACCTTCCTTGAAAATAAAATTATTCGAAAGTCGTATGAAGATTGAAACCTTTTCTCAATATTAAAAGTCATTTTGATTTATACATCAAACCATAAAAAAATGCAAGAAAAATTATTCTTTTTAATATTATAGATGGTCCTATAAGTAGTGGATTATAAAAAAATATATTCGAAATATTCTGATATTATATTAAAAAATAGATTTTAAACTTAATTTAATTTTATAAAATTAGTTTATAAAATATGATTTATATTTATTTATAAATTAGAGATATTTAGCATGTTAAAACAAACTTTTTTTTCTTTTTTTCTATCATGCCTAGCAAACTGACTGGTACTGTGACTTTGGTGGTGGGATCGTGAGTCCTGAGGAAGAGTTTTGGTTGGGGTGGGTGGCTCTAAACTTGGGCATGAATGTTTGTGTACGTGTGAGATATTAGTGGAGGTCCAGTGAGGTGTTAGTTTGTGGCAAGTGGGGAGGAGTAGATCCTACAATTTGTGTTCATAAATAAGTTAAAATTGGACCTGTTGAAACAGTGTTGAATAGATATTTTTTACTTTTCAGTATGCTAACTGAGAAGAAAGTAAAAACAAATGTGAGGACCTCAAGTTCATTTGTAGAGACAGTAGGTTTGAGTTAACTTGAATAGCTTACTCCATAGGTTAGTAAATTCAAAATCCTACACGACAAAATTATTTTTTAATCAATTTAAAAAGTGTTTTTTTTTCTATTGAGCTGGGTAACTCGTCATGTTTTAAATATCATTCAAAGAATACGAGTTTATTAATTGTGACTTCATGTATAGATTTCGATCATAAAATTTTTGGGTTCAAACCTCTTAGTTTTAAGTTTGAAATATGATTGACTGTGTGGTGTTAGAGATCGTCTCTGATGCATATAAGAATGTCTAAATGAATAAAAAATGTGAACACTAAATCTCATTAATGTTTCATAAGCATTTATGGGAATTTAAGTAAAAAATAAAATGTTATAAAGATAATCTGACTGACATTTAACAATGAACAAAAACCTAAAAGAGAATCAGACATCAGAACAAAAAATCAGGAAATAACATAAAAGAGATATCCTGGATCGGGATGAGATAGACAAAAAAAACTAGACTGAAAACCATTTAACATTAAAAAAAAAACATAATTGTTATAAATGTTACTTGCTTTCTTCCTAACCAAATCATTTAACTTGCACCACTTTTACTTTCAAAAGCAACATTTTCTGAATCTGGTATATGGGGGAAGATTTGGGTGAGTGGGTTGTTTTTGAGTGATGGCACATGTAATTTTAGCTATGTGTCATTTTCGTAGGCAATACTATGATTAGTATCATTGATTTGGCATATGTATAGATAGACATCAATGTAGTGTTTTTTTCTTTTTTCCTTTTTGTGGGGATCCAAGTTAGTGTCTATCTTTCGGCCAACCTTAGTCATTGTTACCTAATTAACCAAAATATGGATTCAACTGTGTAGCTTCTTAGGAAGACAAGAAGATTCAAAAATTGATGTTAATGTTTATTGAGCGTAAATTTTTGTGGTATGAAGTTAACCAGAATTTCTTTTCGATCTTTAAAAGATTTATTAACAATTTAAAATGTTGTAAAAAATTAATCTATTAATATTTATTGAACTAAACAAAGCATATACATAATTAAAATAATGTGTGATTAACACATTTTAAATAACAATAACAACAACATAAAGTAAAATACTTTCAAATATCTTCATTCCCACGTGTCCAAGTTGGAAGACATAATTAGAAAGCGCGAACAATAGTTACATATATAGTAAAAGTGAGGAACATTATTATTAGGAGGAGAAGGTAAGGATGTTGGTGGAGCAATTTATGTGGTCACTATGAAATGTTTGTCATTGAACCTAAATTTGTGAACTGCACTGAAGTAGTGGTGGTGGAAATTTTTCTGTCGTGATTATAACAACACAATAGAGGGAAAAAACCACAGTAATGTTGAGAAAGAAAGGTCTAGTAATGACAATGACTGTTCTGGAACTAAAGGACCATCTTTGTTTGCAGATTGTCCTACCACATGGTGGTAAGAAGAAGCCCAATAATTCACCCTAAGCTTCTCTGGATGATGTACAATTTTCGTTTTAAACTTTTTCTTTTATATGTTACAGCAAATGTAAATACACATTAAAACATCACTATTTTCTTACGATTTTGTCTTTAAAAGACGTTTTAATAAATTGAAGGAGAAAATTGTATTTAAACTATCATTGACATCAATTTCTAAATGATGTAGAATTATATTAATCATACCAAATCAGATACAACTATATTAATTTGATTTACATTGAGTTTTGAGAATGAAGCAACCTCTAATTGTGCTTCCAAAACTAGTGATTAACATGGTGTACCTAAAAGAGTTAAGAAAGAGTTTTTACTAAAAGATTGATGAACAAGAAAAGGAAAATACGAATCTAAAAAAGGTGATAAAATAACTCCATGATCAACATTTTTTAATTGAATGGGATTTATCACAAAGAATAGTTGGATTCCGAAGAATAAGTCAGAGGAACAATAATTAGGTTTATTAAAAGTTTTTTCACAGTAAGTTTAAAGGTCATTTTTATACTTTTTACTATTTCTAACAACTTAATAGGGTCCCTCAAGTTAACTATGGTAACTAACTTTTAAAGCTACAGTTATTAGATAAAGAAGGCCCAACTAAGCCCAACAAAGGCCCAACTTAGAGAACAATGAAAAATACAGACTTTTGCTTCCTGCACCCTCGTTATTACTTAGCTATACCTTCATGTTAACAACACAAAGACTAAAAATACTTTTTTTCTTGCTGCACCACGCTGACATTGCCACTACAACCATTATCGTCACTGTGTCTTCCTCTTCTATGATGCACCTTCGTTTTGTAAAATGTTGGATTTAGTGCAGAATATATAGTTTTATAATGTTTTTTATTTTGGAAATTCTAATCCAGAAAACTTCTATAATGTTTTTGGATTGATCGGGGGAAAATGAATATTTAGGTAGTATTCTGAAAAACATCTCACATATTTTAAAAATTTTATCCAAAAACTATTTCATATATTTCAAAAAACTTGTTGTGGAAAGTCTTTTTTGAAAATCTTCTTGTGAAAAGTTTGTTTTGAAAGATTTCCAAAATAGATAATCAGGAACTAACCATTAAAATTTATGGGAGTGCAGATAGTAATTACGGAGATGCTGTTAGCAAAACCTGAAATCCAACTAAGGTCCAAAATTACACATTTTAGTTATATGTATGTTTTCTAAGTTTATTTCTAATTAAAAACAATTATAATTTTATATATTAAATAATTAAATTAATTCATTACAAAAACGTGTTAATACATATATAAATTTTAATTCTATAAATTATTACTTTTTTATTTTAATATTAATTATAAAGAAAACATAATATAAATTTACTTGATCTATCTCTCTAACTAGTTAAATTGACAAGTTGAACAGTCAAGTCCAACCTGTTTAATAATCTTAATATCACCCTTCATGTAATGACTTGTAATAAAAAAAGAATTACTTACTAATGTAACTACATGAGTAAATAAAAATAGAATTTAAAGATTTTTTTAACTAAAATTGATTTTAAACTTTATCTTCAGTTCTTACATTTCTCATTTTATCATTTTCCATATTTTTTTTCAAAATTAATTATCAATAATAAAAAATAATATTACACTACAAAATACACGTTATATTTCAGAAACTAAAATAGAAGTTGCGTCTTTAAAAAATATCCATTTATTACAAACTTTAATCATAATATATAATTTATGTATTTTAAAAATACATTAATTATAAAGTTTAATTACAGTTAATCTCTAAACACAAAATACTGTCCTATATTATATTAAACTTATATTATTTGTGTCAGTCAGTTTATGGCAGTAAAGTTGTAACACTAAGCAGACATTATATTGTGTAGGGATAGAGCTGGAGGATGCACCAGATTGCTTCGGACCCCTATTCAAGTGGGTGATGCTGCACCGATGGCTTAATATAATTTTCGTCATACAAAAATTTTGTTACTATAAATATTATGTTAAATGATAATATAACTATAAGGATATATTACTTTTATGTCAATAAATAAATATATGCTTATTATTAAATAATTTAATTCTCAATGCATTATAATATTAGTATATAAATTTATAATACTGATAATAAAAAATATTTTTTGTTAGATAAAAGATATATTGACAGGAATAAGTGTAACAATTACCGTATTTGTCTATCAGGATGACTTTTGCAATGTAATGTGCATTTTTCTTTGAAAATGATGTATAGACACCCTATTTAATACCTTAAATGGAGAATATAAAAGAGACAGTAGTTAAGTAATATGATGTGGTCATTAGGAAAAAGAAATAAAGTGAAAAATATAAATAATATGAAGGTGATATATATATATATATAATATTTTTTTTATTCATAGAAAATCAGGGGGGTAAAATGACGCATAAAATCATTATTCGTTTTGTTACTGTACATAATACTCAACTCTTCTGTATAGGATATGAGCAACTATATACAAATATAGTTTAGTCTGAGCAGCTTTCCTTCATTAACTGAATAATAACATAAAAGAGACAAGTCAAATAATTAAATACTAGTATGCAGATAATGGAAAGAAATATAATTGTTGGTTAAATGATTAATAGTAAAAATAGATGAATAACTAATAATAATTAATGGCTCTACATGCATGACAATTATATATATATATATATAGATATATATGTTTGTGTGTGTGTGTATATATAGTGTGTGTGTTTGTATGTGATAAAAGGAAATAGCATCACTAGAAAATGACACTAAAAGTGATTGATACCTGAAAGTAAGTCTGGAGCTTCTTCTTCAAAGTCGTATACTCTACATTGATCTGTTGGAAAGTCCTGAAGCATCTGAAAAGGGCATTCTCATCATTCATAACAGTAGCAATAATCAGTTAAATCCAAAAACATAATAGAGGTTAAAACTGATATCTTAGTTACATGCACGTTAACATTTTTATTACAAAATTAAAAAAATAGATCAGTGTATTAAAATATTTTATATTGCTATATTAAAATTATAATATTGTGAAAAGTCATCGCAATTAATCGTTGCTGAATGAAGGAGGTAAAAATATGAGTTACCCCTCAAAGTTTTCTGCTGCGCAGTATTCACTGAATCTGCTACATTCAGTCTTCACCTTTTTTGCTCCAATGCTGTCAATAAATTGAGAGCTTTAAGGTTCTTTTACAAGTTTAAAACATAGGAGAGAAATGATGATGTCCCAATCCATGAATTAAGAAAAGTCTCCAAACTCACACTTAATTGCAGTTTAGTAAAACTAATATATATCTTAAATAAGAAAACAGCATTAATTAAGGAAAAACAGAAATTATGTTCTTAAATTATAACAATGAGAAGCATTAACTTCACCTTGAGCAACTACCCTTGAATTGATGCATGTAATCATCTAGCTTGGTGAAATTTGGAGGGTTACTCATCCTGTGTATATAGCATGTAGATGAGTCATTAGCTAGCTAAGAGAAGAAGACAAAAGTAATGTAATAATTGGATTGATTTTCCACTCACAGTCCTCTTTCTATGTTGAAGATCAGTCTTACAGAGTCACTGTAGAAAAGGGTCACAATTTCTTCAACAAAATTGGGATTAACATCGTCTTGCAAATCTTCTAACTGAATGAATTGCTCGTCAAGGAACCCCTGCAACAACATCAATTAATAAAAGAAAAAAAAACATGTGCTGAGAAAATTTCAACTGATAGACTCAACCTAAAGAACATAAAAACAATACACAGACATATAGTATGTTTTATTTAATCCTTTTCATCTCCATTTTTTGTACCCATTTTGTGACACGTTTTACAGTATATGTATTTTGTAGGTAATCTTAGTGTAATATAGTTAACACAATTTATATATCATTATATTATATATGTAAATTAGAAAATATTTCTTCAAGTCTTTTATAAGAACCTTTTTAAAGTTAACCTAATTTACATCTCGATTATTTTTTCTAAAATGTATTCAAATTTTCTGTTGTAATAGTAATTTATTTTTAAAAAATTTGTAAAAAAAATCTTTATAGTGTGAATATATATACTATTTAGGTAGCTTATATTTTTATTGACTCGGTTCACTGAGAATTTAAATTACAGGCGAAAAATCTAAAGGTATAATCTATGTTTACGTTTTTTTTATTTAAAAGGCAATTTGAATTGTTAAGGGACACAAAACTGAATAAATTAATAATTTAATCAGAAGAGCATTTTAAATATGATTTTAAAGGCTTACTTAAAAACCAATCATTTCATCATATATGTGAAATTATGCTTGAATAATAATGTAAAAAATGCATTATTAGTTAATTCTGATTAAATTCAGCATTTTGAAAAAATAATTTAAAAACTAAAACGAATTTTTCCTCAGTCTAGTTTTTGCCAATCAATAAAAAAGTGTCAGATATAAGTTTTTAACAAAATTCTAACACATTATTATTATTAGCTAAAATTTAGTTAATATACACTAAAATTATTAAGGTGTGAAGCTAATTCCATTTTATATTCTTTAATTACTTTTAATTAAAAATTTTTATGTTAGGTATCACTATGCAACCTGACATATCAGTTAAGCTGACACCTTAAATAACAACAATCATCTGTTATTACATAAACGATATATAGATAGACTATACCTATCTCTAATTACTTTTATCTAACAATAAAAAGTGTTATAAAAAACAATTATAATAATAAAAAGTGATTTAAAAAAATGTGTTTGTTGATAACTTTTTAAAAAAGTAGCTGCTGACTTCGTAAATACATAAGTTTAAAGAAGAAAAAGGGTAAAGATAAAAGAAAGAAGAGAAAGAAGGGTTAAATATGGTTTTTTATATGTATTTTCACGCAAAATTGATTTTTATTCTTAGTTAAAATTTTAAACCTCCCGTTGTAGTAAGAAAACTATTAAAATAAATTATTGTCAGTTTTTTTATGTACAAATGAATTTTCAGTGTAGACTAGGATGTTAAAATATTTCATGCTGACTCATTGCTACTGTAAATATTATAATATTATAATACAGTTCATTCTCAAAACTTGTTTGTTACTTAAAAAACACTCATAAAAATTCATTTTAATAATTTTCTAACTATAAATACTCAGATAGTATAAAGTTTAGATTAGAGACAAAAATTAAATTTATGGTTATAGTAAGGCAACGAATATTTAACACCAAAAAAAAATAATGAATATATAAAAGAAAAATAAATGGGAAGTTAAAGACCTCATGAAAGAGTGAAGTTCGTATGAGGAGTGCTTGTTGTCTCAACTTGGTCTTGTCCATGTCTCCTTTTCTTGAGACCGATCAAAGTTTTCAACACAAAATCAAATCAAACCAAGAAAAAAAAAGAAGAAGGGTCAAGAAAGGATATGGATTTTTACTTGTTCCAATGGCTAACTACAACAATGTGAACTAATATTTATAGCATTGGAAGGGAAAAAATCAGAGAATATTATTTACTAATAATCTTTCCTCTCTTGAAAGCAACTACATATTCATTTGTTTCCTCTTGTAAATTGACCACTATAAGTAGAAGATGGCAAAATAAAGCCTATAATTTAAATATACTATATTCATGCCATTAAAGTTTTAAGTAACTATCATCAAAATTAATTGGATATTTTATTTGATGAAAGTGTAAAACTTTGTTTTTTTCTCCAAAAAATACTATCATTTTGTTATTGGGTTAATTCTCATTATTACAATCTTTAGTCGACAAAAAAAATGTTGTAGCATAAAATGTAAATTTCAAATCTCGTATAAATTAGTTTTTTTATTGTTATAATATTAGTATGTTTTTTATCAATGGGTCATTAAAAAATCTGATTATTTAAAGATTATTCATTGTATAAGTAATATAATATAGTAGACGAATTACCTCTCTTAAATGGCATGTTATAAAATGAAAATAATTCTATAAAACAGTTTTATATTATTGTAAAAAATAACAGTATAAAACAAAATGGGAGTGAAGTAAGAGCAAAAAATGGGGAATCTTGTAGTACATATGAGATATTTTGATTCATTATTTGATTGATGAAAATAAAAATAAGAGTAAAGAAAGAATATATAAAAGTGAGGATGATGAAAGCCCACTATATTTTATTTATCTGTCTCTTAATTAGAATATGCATAGCTAACTCACAACCACACTTTAGTTTCTTGGTTATCTTAAATATCAAACCCTACCATACCATTTTCATCTTTACTTCAAACATTTTCATAGGATTCAAATCACACTTTTCTTTTTTAAAATATGTAATTATTAAGTTATCATTATATTTTATATTAAAATATGTATTCTTTTTTGATAAATTCAAGTAAATAATAATGTTCTTTTAGTATGTTCAATAATTTCATATATAACTTAAAAATCGAAATTAATAATATTTTAAATTTATTTTTCTTTTTTAACTTTTTTATGTCTCTTTTAAATGGAAAATATTTAAATATGGTGATGGATCTAACTATTTCAATAACTTAAAGTTGAAACATTAATATTATTGTATGAATCGAAATAAGATTCCAAAGATAAAGTCTCATTATCATAATGTATTTTATTTTCTATTTTTTTTAAATCCCATTAGTTTCATTGAAATATATACATACATATATAATCAAAATATGATTTACATTATCAAACTATTAAAGATATAAGTATTTTTTTTCTGTCATGTTAGTATGCACTTTCTCTAGTAATAAAAGTTAATGCAGTTTGTCAGGTTCGACTTAAAATTTTTAATCTTTTGAAATATGGAAATCCTTAATAATTAGAAGATCCATTATTTGTATGTCTTATTTCATAAGTGTAGTCGTTATTAAGAACCGAATTAATGTTCTTAATAACAAACTTTTAAATTTTGTTACCAATTTTATGATTCATTAATCTATAAGTATATTTGGAAACTCTCTTCTTTTATGTATGGAAAGGAAAGTTATATGCAGACACAACATGATCTATTGCATTGTATATTTAATCAATTATGTTTTTTTTAACCATAACTATGAGATTATATAATCAAATATAAGAACTACATATTTGATTATGGATATTTTTCTTGTTTATTCTATTATAATAATAAATAACATCTAAAAACTAATATTGGAAACAATAAATACTAATTATTAATAAAAAAATCATCTCAATTTTCATATATTTTTAATTATTTAATTCAAAATAATTTCATTCTCTACTCTTTTTTCTTCCTCTTTCTTTATTTTACTTTTCTATTTCTTAGTTTCCACTCTCTATAATTAACATTGAGACATAGTGATATTGGCATTTTTAAGAGACTTGACTCAAACTTTTTTCATATATAAATATATATATATATATATATATATATATATATCCCTTAACATATGTAAATATATTATTTCGATTTTTTTTTGTGTTAAAAGTAATCTTATTAGAACAAAATATAAATTTTCACAAATATATTTTTTTACCAGAAAACAAGTGTTAGTTTGTCAAATTCATTACTAGAGCATGTACTTTGCTTGCAACTTCTTACTAAGAGAAATGATTGTAATGAATAGACAAAAATGACTGAAGATAATTTGGAAAATTAAAATATATTTAAAAACATCTTTTAATGATATTAAGTTAAATGGTATGTATCTTCAAAATAAACACTTTTGGCCCTTCAAACTTAAACCATTTTTTTTTATAAATCGCTATTTAAACTGCTTAGATAACCAAAAGTTATACATTTTAGAATTAGAAGACTAAAAATGAAGATAAATAAATAAAAATACCAAAACTTAATTTTTAAATATTTAGAGGATAAAAGCATCGTATATACTTTAATATAAAAAGTAGGAAAAATAATGTAGTATTCATATATTTCAAGAGAGAGAGTTGTGATTTGTTTTAAAGCTAAAAATAAATCAAACTATATATTACTATAGCATACAAATGGAGGATATTGTAATATTTTTTTTAAAAGGGGAAAATAATTCACTCTTAATAAATATAAAATTAATTTTAAAAATTTAAAATTCAAAGTTAATTTATATTTGTTTTCAGTATAATTGAGTCAGATAAAATTAATTGCTAGAAATAGGTTTTGTTTCAGTTAGTTTTTAGCATAAAATTGAAGTATTAAATTGAGTTAAACTAAATTATTTTATTAGGATGACTTTTTATTTAAAGTTCAATTATAAACGCAAAGAATACTAACCAATCTTATTAATTTATCGATTTACTTTTTCTTTTCAAATAATCAGTCATATAAAATCCTCCTTTCAAAGGGAAAAAACTATTTTACCTGAAATAATTATATAGTTCACATGTATTTTTCTATTGGGAAATTTTTTTTAAAAATCACTATAAATGACAAAACTCTATCAGACAAAAAATATTCTATTGCATAAAATATCAATGGCTTGTCTAAATGGAACCTATTTCTATGATATTAAAAAAAAAATCAAAAGTAATAAAAAAAAAAAACACTTCTTTTTGTGTTAGTTATTTGTTGCTTTTGAGAAACATATATTTACATCAGTTTTTTTTTTTTTTTCTTAAAAGAACAAGAACAATCATGCGTTGTCATTTTCTGATAGGCATTGTCTATCTAAACTCTAAAGACGACATCAATACACACAACAGAACTTTATTAGCTACTTTCTCCCAAAGGAATAGCACCTTGCTCTATTCTATTCACAGAATAGGTCTAGTGAGATGGGGAAACAAGATGAATAATTCAGAAGCAATAAATATCATCATAAATCCAAAAGATGAGACACTAAAACAATCATTCAATCATGATGATCAATTATGAGAAGAGAACCATAATTATAAGTTTTTTAGAAAAAAAAATAATTCAAAGAATTTTTTTTTTTAAAGTTTTCTGTGTTAAAATCTTATTGAAAAGAAAATTTATTTTAATAACTTCCCATAAAAATCAGTTATTTTATCATTAGTTATAAGCAAACATAAATTAACATTTATTTAACAAAAATTCTCTAACAAATAATCACACATTATTTTTCATCTATAAATATATTTTCTCCTACAAACTGGCCTAATTTTCAGTTTTGAAAATAAGGCATAAATTCCGAGTCTAATTGCACATACAAATATATTTAATGTTGGTGCATTGCATAGAAGTTTATGTGGTATACATGAATCACATAATTGTTGATCTTTATAGGCATATATAACCGTCCCCATATAAGAACTGAAATATCATAAACATTACATAAATTTTTTCTCTATTTGCATTCGAGAATCTCACTTTAAATAATCCAATAGTGGACCCTGGCACATCTTTTTCCAGATCATCCCACGTACACGAAGTCAGCATACTATTTCTGATAAGAGACACATCATTTATTCTGTCGGTGCCCAGAAGAAAGAGAACAAAAGCTAGCAACGTTTTGCATTTTCCAATGCCACATCATTAATTTGCACTTCTCTCAAATGGTTTCTGCAGATGCCCCATCCCATTCACAACTGTACATCGAACTAATTCTGTGGTGCATCACAAAACTCCTAATCGGAAAAAAAAAAAAAGACTCCTTGCTGTACATCAAACAAACCAAGCAACAAAAATATTCTCCCTTGCTGTAAGTATTCGATGTTGATAAGAATGCCACTATGGCCTCATTCCACTAGTTTCATAAGGGTGTGCATGCTTATTGTACTGGTTAACAAAATAATGGCGCTGTAAGCATTTCTCATGTAATTATTTCTTTTAAGGAAATTTATTTCATCTGCCCAGAAATAGATTGAAAAACAAGAGGCTGCCCAATTAATTGGATTCGGGAGGGTGGAGTAAGCACACATGAAGTTATTCCAGATGGTTAGTAAAATGAAGGAGCTAAATGGGTAAAGATTGCTTCTTCCATTACTTCTTCATCAGCCACCTCCAAAAATTTTGAAATTTTCAAAATTACCTTCACTAAAAAATAAAAACAATGTTTTACACTATAATCCGAAACCTATTTTTTTTAAAAATAAACCTACCAAATTAGGTAATTTAGAAATAAAAAATTACCACTTCCAAATTACATAATCCAAAAATCAAAAATTAAAAACTAATACCAAATTACATAATATAGTATTATGAGTTGTTAAATAAGGTCTGGATTAGATAATCTAGAATCAATACAATGTCGAAACCAAATCAATTTGAATTCATTATAAAATATAGGTAAATAATGGAAGAGATAGAAAAAAAAATGAAGGCAATAACAAACTTCATCAAAAACTTATGAGACCTTGAGGCTTTATATCAAATATTATTTCAAAAATAATATTTCCACTTCCAGTAGCCAAGTATACATTCACAAGATTACGCCAAAATCTTGAAGCCGGTCATGAATCGTCCATCAGTTAGCTTTTAAGTTGCCGTCTCGCCGATATTAGTCATTTGGTATCAATTATCACTGTCTCTTCAAAAATCCCATTGCTTGATAAACATTATGAAGTGTTGTATCTGCTATTTCTGCTGCATTTCTAGCTCCATGTGCCAATACTTCATCTAAATAACCTGAATCGGACATGATTTCCTCATAGCGAACCTGCCAAAGTTGGAAAAAAAAAGGAGTGATAACGCAGACTGCATGCTCACTAAGTAAAATATAAGGGACCAACTTTAGGAAGAAAACAATCCCGCTAAGCAGTTAATAAATAGAATAGTGAGATAAGCTGATGGCCCGCTAAAGCTCAAGAAAATAGCAATCCAGTTCAAATCAAGGCAACTTTAAACATTGTTCAGCTTCCTAATCTCCAAAAATAAGTTATTAACTATTAAGTTATGCACTGACTTTTTTGGTATAACACTAAGATTGTGTTGGATAACTGTTTCAAATATAATTCTGAGCTTATATAATACATTTGACCTCAAAATTTCTCTCTTTAAACAGATAGTTGATTGTTTGGGCAGAAAAAAACAAAAATGACATGGGTTCTTGTATGCTGAAAACACCTTCTAGCAGAAAATTAGTATTTAGGGGATTTATATTTTTTATCCTTTAAAATATCTTGAAATTCAGTTTGTCACATTTTTAGTTCATAAATTTAATATGAGTGATGTTGAAGGACTAAAAACATGTGTTTTTAAAGAGACTAAAAACATAAAATATTTATAGTGGATAGTTTCAAGATATTGAGAAACCAAAAACATTTTACCCTTAAAATATTTGTTATTTTTTCTGAATGTAATTTCGTAGGTTTGACAGTTCAGATCTTAACTAAAGCACTCCCCACTTGTTATAATAAAATAATATTACATGGTGACTTTATTTGTAATCCATATCCAAATTTATATTAAGACATAAAACTGTCCAGGTTTTTTATGTCACCATTTTATACATTCTTTCCCGCATAATCCTGTGGGGTTTGTGTCTAGTTTTTAGTGCAAAACCATCCAAACAAAACTTATTATAATATAATCAAATCCAAACGTAAAAATCATTCTTTTAATATTGAACTTTTCAAAACTAATTAAATACTACTCATCAAGCATACTTATGCCAACTTAGTGATTAGAAATACTGACTAATAAAAAGGGTTAGAGAAAACAATCAAGGCATTCTTCACAAAAAGTAATTTACTATATGAAACCTGAATGGGATGTAAATGATCAATCAAGGCATCCGTTAAAAGGATTTTGAAAGTGCCCCAGTTCATATTTTGGCATTCCTGAACAACTTCCTGCAAAATGAGTTTCAAGTAGAATTGACGAATTAGAAAATCAGGAACTACTACATGATTGGGGATTAATTCACATAAATTAAAATTGGGTATTTAAGCAGGAATTTTTCTACATAACAAAATTCAGCAGCACATCTCAACTTGACACTGATAATATTTATGCTGAAGAAAGGCTATAAATTTCAGAAAGAAGTTGGCAAATCACCAATGGGCCACATGGAGAGCAATTCTCTGAAGGAACCCTAGTCTAAGAAACAAGAAACTATAAAGTCAACGTTGTGCCAACATGTCTCAACACCCACCATCAACCCCAAAATACTAAGCACCACCATCATACAACCCTGACCCTTATCTTCCATATCAAACACTAATATTAGCAAAATAGACCTTGCAAAACTAAATATCCTTTTAGTATAACGCAGGCCTCGTTGTTTCAACCACCCCACCATTAAAATAAACCTTCACCTAATGGCCTTTTCAAAATTTGGGATTTTCATAGGAAGTAGAACACAGTGGCATAGTTTGATCTATGTATTATATCCAGTGAGAAAAGGCTTTGCTGTTTTTTTTTTGTAATGAAATAGAAGTTCATCAAGGAAGAAAGAAACAGCTTAAAATAATCGGCAATGGCATAATCAATCTCAATACCAGTACCCGTTATGACCATTTGTGGATAAAATCTACAATAACCAAAGCTAAACATAAGGTGATTCTGCCATGTATCACTTGCTTCTTTTAGGCCAACACTTTTTACTTTTATAAGACCAAAAGCACACACTTCATTACATTTCACACAGAAAACGTAAAACAATACACAAAATAAAAAAACACACTCGGAAAGATAAAAAAAATTATTGAAATAAATACATTCGGAACCACTGAGAACATATTGATAACAGAAAAAATTATAATTACTAGTGCAAAATATATAAATATATGTGTGTGTGTGTGTGACATTTCTGACCTCTTTCGCCTTTCCTGAAGCAAGCTGGTATATGGAAAGAAGATTATTACATTCAGGCCTCTCAGAGTTTCCAAATTCCAAGCTGTAAGATTTGTCATAAATTGCACACCAAAATAGAAGGATTTATTGAAAACAGGTAAATGACAAAAAAAGAAAGTATTTATAGACTAAAGCTCTGAGGATCAATATCATCGTAGAGTAATATTGCCAGTACTAACCTTGGAAATGAATCAGTTTTGCAACGTTTGATCTTGTTTGCTATAAGCTACAAAATAAAATAAGTAAACTTGGTCAAGAGCAAGCAAAGGCAAACTAAGATTAAAGGACAGATAGAAACTTTTATTCATAGTTAAATTTACTCAAATGTTAATATGTAAGTTGCAAGCAATAGTTCATTGAGGACGGGTGACAACAAAGACTGCAAATTAAGTGCACACCTACTAGGGCAGCCTGGTCAAAGAAGTAAGGACAACAAAAGTATTCAGTATTCTCAACTAGGGTCTCAACTAGTGGGGATACAGGGACCGTATTGATAACTCTCGGTTTTGTAGTATTTTTCTAGACTAATTGCATTTCCTTGAGGTTTTTTTTGTTCTTATTTTCTGTTTTTAGATTAGATTTGTATTTTCTCCAAAATAATAGATTTTTTACAAAAATGTTATAAAAATTGCATTTTACAGCTTATATTTTCCACAATGTCCTGTTTTACGTTTCAGCAATTTAAAGTTCCAGCCATTTACTTTTCTCAAGATTTAAGATTCTATCATTTGCGTTTTACGCTTCCTTTTCTTTCCTTTTTCGTTGTTTCTTCATATACCCATTAGACATTCTAGTAAGTGAATGCTGACTACTAGTTGTGTGAAGAATTGTTCTGCGTAATTCATTTGACTTTTTGTACAGCAACCTTTAGACGGTCTAGCAAGCAATTGCATACTAGACAGTCTGATAGTTGTAATTCAGTGTTTTTATTTTATTTCTTTTATTTGTTGTTTACATCGCATTTTATTTTCATGTATTTACTATTCTATCGTTAATAGTTTTGTCTTAACATTTTCAAGTGATGTTAGACGGTCCATCAAACAATTGTCTACAGACGGTCTAGTATTCACTCTGTTTAACTTTTCAGTTTGCTTTATAGTTCATTTAATTCAAATTTCCCCTCAATTTTAATTTATATAAGGAGAATATGAGCAATGGAAATACAACACAAGAGATGCTTCTTTGGGATTCGACCTAGGTTGACCCTATAACCCCACTAGAGGGAACTTACTTTTATTTGAAAACTGAACGCAACTAAAACAGTTATCAGGTAGCTACAAGACTTACACCCCCACCCCAAATTGGAACCCATGATCTAGGTCACGAGCCAACAACTATGCCATCACACCAATATTCATCACAAATTAAATACACATGACCATATAAAACAGAAGTCATGTCTGTATAAGGGTAACTTCAAGCAGTCAAGTCTGCTACACTTGAGAACAAAAGCAATTTTAACCTAAGACTCCGTAATAGCATAGATCTATTTTAAGGAGAAATTAAAAAAAATATGATTCTCCTTTTATTTTTGTGAATAAGAACCTCACTTTTTCTAATGCACGTCTCCATGATGTAGCACTTTGTGCACATTATTTAAAAGATTTGAAACTAAACCTCTCAATTCTTCATAAATCCCAAAAACATAGATTAAGAAATACATAAGCATCCTTGATTCCTCATTTATACTGTATATTGAAATCATTTTTGCCTGTTATATCCTTAAATTTTCTGTGCTATCTCTCTAGTTAATTAATTTATCTAACACTACACTGTTCTCTCTTAGAATAAATGAGTAAAATATTTAAAAATTAGGTGTGTAAGTAAAAGCATAATTGATAGGATAATGTTAGAGATATTACATCAACTAGAAGTATGAATAAATTATATAAGTAGGTGTAATCCCGCCTTACAAACCAATTTTATAAGGTTGAGTTATACTTAGAGTCTACATTCTAAAATATAGTAATAATGTTATTTTGGACTTTTAAAAGATCAGACAATAACATTTTCTTTTCTTCTAAAAGCACAAACAAAAAGGCAATGATAATAACAAGATCTAGCAGTTCAAATTTCATCAAATGATGCACGTGCAATTTATGTTATTAGACTTTGAAAAAACAATGGACAAGAGAATATGATGGACTAACAATCAATAAAGCATGTTTTTGTACTACCCTACAAAACTATTAAACACAATCAAAATGTAATCTGACTTTCATATCTATTGCTTCATATCGACATAATAAATTTGATAGATGATTATTTACATTTCCATTTTTTCATACAAGTTAAAAAAAAAATCATTGACAAGTGACAGATCAAAATTATTTTATTGATATCAATTACACCAATTACATTCTCACCATCTCTATTTGTAATAACCAAAACCTTTAAAAATAAAGAAAATAAAAATATGCTAAAATAAATAGGAAGATTTTGAAGATATTTTTTCCTGATTAATATGGAGATATTGAGAATATTTTTTATCCTAATAATCTAGTATTTACAACAATACATTATGCACCATACAGTAAGGCCTACAAAAAGTGAATTATTCTTACTTACATCTTTAGGATCAAGAATATTGATTCTGGATTGATCAGAAGGTGCAGACTTTGACATCTACAAAATTGAATCCAAAATAAATGTAAGAAAATATTTATAACTTCAAATCAATAAATATCGTTCTGCTTTCCAATTCCTAAAAAAATGACATTGATAGCAGACAATCTACTCTATTGTCTATCATTCTGCATTCTGTACTCTTTCATGGTAAAACAGAACTATCTAACATTACAGTTGAATTTTCAAGAGCCAACAATTTATAGAGCAAATGTTGGGTGTGTGTAATGTATGTACACATAAGCAGTAAAAAATAGAAAACCTTGGACAGGCCATCCGTTAGGGACATTATCCTGGCACCAGCTGGAGGTATAAGGGGCTCTGGAACCTGCATTCCAGAAAGTGCTATTAGAAAAAATACATTTCCATTGTCTTATGATTCATTAGCTCCTTTTAATGGGATGATATTTAACTTGCCTTAAATATAGTACCTCCTCGGCTGTCATAAAGGAGCAAAATGAAAGTAAAAAAGGTTAAGCCCAATGTAAAATCTATAAAAGGTACAGAATTCCAACCCCATGATGTGGATGGTATTTATCTCCAGTTTAGAAACAATTACTCACCCCCCTAATTTCTTCCACTTTCTCCCTCCATATAAATTATTAACCCGTTCAGCCAAGTCACGAGTCAACTCCAAATGCTGCTTTTGATCTTCACCAACAGGGACAAGATCAGACTGCAGAAGCATGCTGCAATTATAAGAATTATTCTTATTCAAGGTACATTTATTATAATGCATTTTAAACAATTTTTTCCAAAAAAATTGAGGTTGCAAAAACTAATCAAGCAAAGCTGCAATCATATTAGGTAACATTAGCTTACTTATTTAGGCTTTTTAACTTTCACCACTACATTCAAAATTTCCACAAGGTAGAGTGTCAGAAATCACCTGATATAGAAGTATATCAGAAGCCATCAGAACAGGATAAGTCAAAAGAGCAACCCCAACTTCTTCATCTCCCTACATATCCAATTGCACAAGAATCTATTATATGTACAAATGAAAACATACAAGCCAGATCGAGAGTACTGAAGAAAATAATGGGCCTGCTTTAGCAAACGTACATTGGTCAAAGACAAGCTACATAGTACAATCCGTCATGATAGAACATGCATAAATAGCACATACAGTGTTGATAAAACTACCTTTTACAATTTTAACCATGGAATCACATGATTCTACAATTTTCCCAAGGCCTTGCAAACCAACAAGCAGAATCATGCTCTGATGGAGTCATCAAGTTGGAGTGTGGAATTGTGACTCAGCAACTAGCAAAATTCCACCAGAAACTGGGTGCCAATTTGGTTTTCTCAACCCAAAAATAAATACATAAATCAGTTTTTCTAATCCTGATGAGGTACAACTCCCATCGCAAAACAGACACAGGTCTCTGCCATCTCTTTTAATCCTCTCTTCTTCCCCAAAGACCCCAATGAAACCCTTTGTTCTGTAACTTTTTTTCTCTCAAGTCTCACCCTAGCACTTTGGCCTGGGGCTCAGCAGAGCTAGTAGCAGAGAGGAACCTTCTCTCACATCAAGTGCCCCTCACCCTCTCTCTATTTTCTGTTTCTGACTTTGTTTTTTATCTGGAAAAAAATAGCAATTTGCTACTAGACTAAATATCTAGAATCTAGATTCTACTCTATAATTGCACATTTGAACTATTTTCTCATGTTTTAGTTGAGATATGTTATGAAAAACTTACGAGTAAATATGAGTTATGAGTTGTATTGGATGTTATAATAATGAATTTTCATTTTAGTTTAACAAGTGATTGAGAGGTATTTTCATTATTTATATTATTTTCTACATGCTTGTATATGCTTAAGTATAGTTTTGCATTTAAGTTACAACCTTTTACTTCCCGATCTTACACAAAATCTCAAATTTTGACAACATTGAGCTTATATGTTATTAATTTATTCTTAGAATAGGCTTATTCATTATCAAGGCCTAAATATCTGACCAGAAGCTTCTGCCTTCCATAATTTAAAGAACAGTGACCAAAAGGTAAACAGTCAGTATTACTACAGAGCATTGAAGCACAACCAGAGCTCAAAAATGGTGTTGTGCACAGTCAAGTTCTTGACATTCAAAACAGAGGGGGAGATTTTTTTTTCATTTTCCAATTATTCACAATATGAAAAGATAAAGTCAGTCCAGAAGAAATCTTATTCCCAAAGTTTGCTTAATTAAAGAATCAAATTGAACTATATTACTTCAAGAATACCGCTGTGAAGAAGGAAAAATACAGATAGAAATTAAGTAATGAGATAAAACTTGCAAAAATCAAATTATATCCATAAAACAAGAATAATAAATAATTTTATAAAATAAAAATCGAGAATTCATACAGCTATGAACGCACCGCCTTGCGAGATTTCTCTTTAAACTGTATCATTTTGTTCAGCCAACCAATAGGTGTCGTGGAACTTAGCAGCCACATCAATTCAACATGTGCACGAACATGAGACTGTACAAACACTGAAGCCTGTATGCACAAAACAAATGCCATTTATCCACAGTGATCTTGATACTTCCAACATAAATACTCTTTCCAAAATGTTCAGAGCAAAAGTTGCAAAGAACCTTGGAAGGATCCACTCCACATGCTAGGTAAATAGCAGCAGTTGACCTTGTAGCCTTAGATAATTGTTGGGTGTCGTATGGTAATGTGATCTGTAAGATCAAATCCAAAGGGACGAGAAATGGGACAGTATCATTCAAAATCAAGAAAACAGAAAACTAGCATTGACCAGTAAATAAGTACAATGAAAATCAATTTAAAGCATAAAATTAGTCCACAAAATTCTCTCAGAAAACCAATATACTTAGCCTGATCAAGTTTTAAAGTGCAACTTTGAAGCATGGACATTTAAAAAAAAACAAACAGTATGACACACTGGTCAAACATGAAGTCATGTTACATAACCTAATAAGACACTTGAAATTTGCTGGAACAGTGCTACATATGTCTGAGTCCATGTAACATCCAGCATCCATGCTTCATAGGTTGTACATCTTTGACCAGGAAAGTCTGGCCGCTCTTTGTACCATCAAGAAGGATAAATTGCGAGGATTCCAATCAAAATCCCAACTCTAAATAAAAATGTACATCTAAAGAAAGGTGAAATTAAATTATCCTAAAATTCTGGATCTTTATCCTCTGTTATAAGTAAATGTGTGAATTTCCTTGGCGGAGCTGCTAAGCCTCGTTGATGAGAAACCCCAAATTAATGGACTTATTCGCGAATTGGTCTCAGAAAGAGTAAATGGCACAATAAATTAAAGTACACACTCACTACAGAGCAGAAGCAGCGTAAAACAAGAAAAATCATGAATTTCGAGATTCTTTGTCACGTGATATTATACACCAAAAAATTAGTTATATGAGCACAGACCTGTGGCTCAAACAAAACATCATTGAGCACTTCATAAGTCTAGGTAGTATAAGGAATCTGGACATACCGCATGCAGGTCCACAATGAAGAAAAGAGTTTCATAAACATTCTGCAAAACGAAAAATATCACGTCTTAAAAAATATGCAAATTTGTGAATCGACACAACCAAGCAGCATTTCAATTATAGAATCCAATCAAGGGTCTGAGCGGAGAAGAAAATAAGATGAAAAATTAAATAAACTTCTCATGCATAAACCAATTTATCCAAGTCGCATTATGCCACAGTCATTGCCAATTAAATTACTTGCGCAATTCAAAACAACACCCTGGAATAAGAAAAGGAAAGAGGCTCACCTGAAGGGCAACCCAATTCTTGATAGCTCCAAAATAGTTTCCAAGGTGAATTGAGCCCGTAGGCTGAACCCCCGACACTACTCGTTTCCTGTCAAAAAAATAAGCATGAATAACGACGCAGATTGCTACTTAATTCACACCAAAATTTTTATAAAAAAAATCCAATGATTACTATTACTTTACGGAGGTTGGAGTGGGAGTCTCTGTGGAAGTAGCAGTTAAAGTAGTACAACAGCGTAAGCGAGAACGAAGCCCTGAAGCACGCGAACTGGTGTTTCCAACTTCCAATTAAAACCACAAAACCTAAGTGTGAACTGAAGAACAAAACGAAGAGAGAGATAGTAGTAGAGTACAATGAAGGAACGAGTGGACGACAACACGATAGAACCGCGAAATGTGAAACGCTCATCTTCTTCTTCTTGTTCTTCTTCCTCTTCCACTCCACGCACGCCTTACCGTTTAGCTTTATCTGTCACAGCGACTCGCTCGTGGTTTAAGGCGGGTGCAGCTTTGGATCTTCCTTGTGTATCAACAAAAACGCCATCAACGGCTGCCATTTGAAGAATCAATTTGTAAACCCAAATGCCTAATCTATTTTCAACATTTTTTTTTATTTGGGAAATTATAATTTGTATTAATATTAGAATTTAATATATATAATTTTCTAAAAATATTTTTAAAAAGTTATATAATCGGTTATTTTAAAATAAAATAAGACATTCAACTCTTTATTTTATTAAAAAATATTTTTTATTTGTTAAATGATAAAATTATCTAATTAAAAGATGTTTTCAAAAATTGTGTTTCAAAACCAATTTGACAAAACTATTAAAATCATCATAAATGATAATAGCCAGGAATTTAAACACAATGAGTTTTATGAAAATAATCGTATATTATATTAAACTTCTTACATTCAAACTCCCCAACAAAATGTTACACGGAAATGAAACATTAACTTATTCTAAATATTACATGTTGTCTTATGTGTCAATCCAAATTTCATAACGTTTTTATGGTTATATGTTGTTTTGCATGTTGTTTATTTGATAAACAAGTTGCCTTAATCTATTATGAATAACAAAAACTCTTATGAATTGTTATATAAATAGAAATCTAATCCCTTGGATTTAGAGAATTTTTTATGTATCTATTATGCTTCTATTTTAGAAAATAAAAGTAGCAGGCTTATCCAATATTCTAAAAATCTCTTTTTCTTGGATTTAAAATTGAGTATGTTATATTATTTTAAATACCAGAATACAAGAGAAATATATGTTACTGGTAATGTAATCTTTCACAAGTATTAATTCATTTGTTTACACTTCTTTTGTCCTAAACATATAGATAATGTATATGAGGAAAATTTATTTTTCTTGATATTCCTTACCGTTGAAACCTTAAAAACACATACAACAACATAAATGAAGAAAACATTAGGGTAGAAACTTTATGGAGATTCAATAGAGAATATCGAACATCAACATTTTTTAATGACTACCAAATTCACAACTCTACACAAGGTAATTTTATCAACCATTACAATAAAGTAAATTCCTCAATATTCAATTATGTCCTATAATATTTTGTCTTCCAAACATATGCATTACATTCTTTATATTACTTCTAATATAGAACCACAAACTTATGAGAAAGTTATTTTTTCTCCCGAGTTCAATACAACCATACAAGCTGAGATAAAAACTTTGGAAGTTAATAACACATGTCAGATAACTGATTTTTCTCATAAAAAGACACTTATTGGATTCAAGTAGGTGTATAAGATCAAATGCAAAGCTAATGGATATATAAAAATGATATAAAACACGTCTTGTATAAAAATGTTACACACAATTTGAAGAAGTGAACTATCTTGATATTTACTCATTGATGACTAAGCTTATATTCCATGTTTTAGAATACAATGTATTATAGAGATTATAGAATTTAAAATTTTGGATTATATAATTTGGACTACAAATTTTGTATTCCAAATTTTGAAATCAAAAATATATTAAATCTATTAATTTGTAATTCAAATTCTACAATTGAAATTTTGTGATTTTTGTAATGATGGAAGTTGAAGGTAAAAGTTGATACGACAAAAACATGAACATTCAATAGAGATGATGAGAAAAAAAAGGTAAAATAAGATGTTTCTTTGGAATTTTATAATATTTAATTGAAATAACATTTATACTAGTATGTAATATAATAATAATAATAATTCACTTTATTCAATAGAGATGATGAGAAAAAAAGGGTAAAATAAGATGTTTCTTTTGAATTTTATAATATTTAATTGAAATAACATTTATACTAGTATGTAATATAATAATAATAATAATAATAATAATTCACTTTTTAAAATGGATTTTGAAGTGATTATCATAGTTGTAATAATAATATTTTGAAAATTCAGGTAAAATAATTAAATACTAACCTTGCTTTGCTGTTGTGTGAAAAGAATAGTCTTCTTAATTACTTGAAAAGTCATGGCAATGGAGAAGACTGATATTTGAGAAATTTAAATTAAAATTCCATTTTTTGTTTGTTTGAGAAACATGATTAACCAATATCACGAGAACTGTTTTAGTGTTATTACCTTACCTTCGTATTGATCTCAATATGACATGCTAACAGAATCTTAACTTTGATACTCTCATTCATAACTTTTGATAAATGATATCAAAATATCAAACAATTTTTTTCACAAAATAAAAAGTAGAAATTTTAAAATAAACTAATGTGCTTTTGTATAACATAAAAAGAAGTATGAGTTATCGTTAATGTCAATTTAAATAAGCACTTTGCTAAAATGGTTGAAAGATATAAACTTTAAACTCATGTTTTTTTTTTAATGATTGGATGACTAGAGATACAATAATGAACAATTACCCTTTAAAAGTCAATTAATCATTCAAAAGATAACCTACAAAATATTATTATCACGATAATACTACCCTCATTCAAATATTGAATTAACTAAATTAAGAAATATGTCTTATATTATAATTATATTATAGGATGAAAATGGTTCTCATCTTTAAGACAAATTTTAAACGTTTTTCAAAATTTGATAATTTTTTTTTATATTTATTGTTGTTTTACTTATATATATATATATCCACTTCGAATGAATTAATGAAATGAAATTTCGAATTAAAATAATTTTACATAAAAAAATTTACTTCAATTATTTTTATACTATGCATATAATCTAAAATTTAAAAAAAAAAATTATATTACAGAGAAAAAAATTTTACTTAACCTTTATAAATATTATAACTTTTTTTTTTTAACTAGAGATATTCAAGCCTAGCATGAATTGGGTTGATTCATCATGCGGACTGACTTGAAAAACATCAAATTATTATAACAAATTATTTTAGGCAATAATCGTGATTCAATAATTTAAAAAAGATGTTAGTAATAAAAAAAATGTTGTCAGAAAATATGTAAAATAAAAGAAATGATAAAAAGAATGTTAATAGACTAATCCATGGTCGTTTAAGTTGAAGTGTGGAAGTGCAGTGTTTAAGAGGCATAAACCACCGGTACTTCCCCTTGGATGCGGTATATTACGGGGTACGATCTTCCCTTCCCCTTCCCCTTCTTCCTCTGCAAATCTCAAAACCCTAGTATAGCACCTGAAAAATGGATGACGATGAGAGAGAGAGGATACTGGAGAGAGAGAGATTGCAAATCCAGATGATTCGCCAGCTCGATCTCGAGCTCCTTGAAGTTGAAGAAGTCGATTACTCCGATGAAGACGAAGACGCCGACGCCGGGATCGACGCGGAATATGCGATTTTACTTTCACAATTAAATTCGCCTAGTTCTCCTCACTCTTCCGCTGAATTCACTTTTGATACCTATGTCACGCCGTTGCATACGTATCTCGGTGGTACGCATTTGTATTGTACTCATATCTTATGTATCTGCGCCTTCTTTCTGCAATGAATTCGCTCATTGCTCTGTTTTTTGCTCGCAGATGTCGAAGACACGCGCCACAGGACTGCGTTCTTGGACGGTGGAGCTGTATTGAACATTCCGCTCTTTTGTCTCCGAGGTATTTGTAAAATTGATATTAAATGGATTTTGAAGAAAAGTGATTCATGTTTGTGTGTGTACTCCTTTTTTATTTTCTTTTCTGAAAGCCGTGTTATTACTGAAACTTACCATAAATTTCTTATTCAGCACAAAAGTTACTGTAATTTCTTAAACCCAATATCGAGTTTGGATTCAGTCAATTTGTCAACATGAAACCAATCATGCGAACATTGACCTAGAATCTTGTTAGCTGGCATTTCGAAGTGATTTTGGATCATCCAACAGGATCTAAACATGCACTTATCTTCTGCTTTCTTAGACGGTGTTTTGCTTGTTGATTAGACAAAAAATGAAGAATTCGTGAACAACTTTTGGAAACTCGTACGTACCCCTCACAAGGTGGAAAATGTGTAGACAATTAGACATTTATTTTAAGGACCATATTTGTGCTCTACTCTCATTATTGTTTGAATAGCAGGATTTTTCCTCTGTAAATTTTCAATTTCAAAACAGGTTTCAGTTTAGTGTCTGCCATTTTAGAATTGCTCGTGTCTGGATAGAATTCGAGGTTGGCTGAGCATTTTATCCAGCTGCACCGTCTCGTGGTGTTTTTGGAAGTTTTTTTTTCCCCTTTTATTTGTATGAAACTTTTGAATATCATTTTGAAAAATGTTATACAAGTTATTTCCTCCTAGCTTCAACTAGGCAAAATGTTGTCTTCTCATATGGCTTGCCTTCGTATCCTTCTTAGGTTCGTTTTATAATTTTTTAACTCACGAGTTTAACTGTTCCTTGCAATATTCAGGAGTTGTACTCTTTCCCGGGGCTACACTCCCCCTTAGAGTTATTGAACCTCGTTTGGTGGCTGCTGTGGAGAGAGCTCTAACTCAAGATGATATTCCTCATACCATTGGTGTGGTAAGTTAACTTATTGTGATGACTGTTTACAGTTTATTCATGCTTGAAATTCGGTTTTAATCTTTCTCTTAAACATAAGTGAGGTGTCCATTTGCCTTTCAGATTCGAATCCACAGGGATACTGCAACACGAAGGACGAAATCAGCAAGCATTGGTACAACTGCAGAGGTATTACACCTTAACTGATGTATCGATACACATTCATGTCTAGATGTTACCTTTTTAAATTTAAATAAAACACATACCATCTGTTTAGTATACTAAATTTATAAATAGCATCTTGCAGCTGCTCAATAACATGTCTTTAAGAAACATTATAAAAAAGTACCAAATCTCTTTGCTTCAGAAATCTAATGTTGGCACAGCTGCACTATATATCACTCTTCATTTTGTATTTGTGAAAAAGCTGTTCTAATGCAACTGTGGATGTTGGGAGAAGCAGAGCTGAATTTATTGCTTACATAACTTCTTGTTCTGTAACACAAAGCCTGACTTTTGCAATGCAGAAGTCGTCAATCCTATATCTCTTAATGGAGGGAAAACAAAAAAGAGTCCATCTATAGCTACTAGTTATAGTCTCCTTAGTTCTTTCTACAGTTTGACATTGGTCCCTGTATGTCTGTTGCTTTATATTGCTAGCTAAACTTATATCTACAGATTCGACAATTTGGGCGTCTGGGGAATGGTTCACTGAATCTAGTTACCCGTGGACAACAACGATTTCGCCTAAGACGGTTCTGGAATGACGTGGAAGGAGTGGTTAGCAGAATATTATTATCTTTACTGCCTTTTTATTTTGATTAACTTGGGCATTAGCTATGTAACTTAAGGCTGACAAATCCCTTGTTCTTGGTTTGGTTGGGGTGCCTCCTTTATAAAGCCTTATGGAGAGATCCAAATTATTGAGGAAGATCTGCCAGTGAGAATCCCAAGAGATGCGTTTGGCAAATTGGCACCATCGAGTAACATGCCCTGTAGCCAGGCTGTCTCACATACAGTGTCTTCACCATATTCTCATGCTAAAATGCAAAGGTCTAAAATTGAGGAAAGTGATTCAGAACCAAACTCAGAAGAGAGTTTTGAGAGTGAACTCTCATTGGTGGAAAGGAAAATCCATCTCTCAGTTGTTGGCTCTAGTTATGTGCATGATACAATGGACGAATCAGCAAACAGTAGCAATGCTAAATTCATGTGTAAGTCAGATCAGGAAATTAGATCCAATCTGGATTCAAGGACTGGGAACTGTTCCACTTCTGGAAAGCAGTCATGGAAAAATGAGCTTAATAGATGTAAAAATATACGTGCCTACTCATCTCATAAAATTTCAAAAGCATTTTGGCCCCACTGGACATATAGGATGTTTGACTCTTATTTGCTGGCACAAAGGGCTGCAGGTAGCTTTGCTTTGCTTCTTCTATCTCCCTATTAGATATTTCTTGCAAATTTCCCACCTTCATTGTTATGATATCACTATTATTGGCTAAATAAAAAATTCTGGTTATCTTTTCTACTTGCTGGTCCGTTAGTGTTGACTTTAAAATTCAAAAAAGGACATGAATGGAAAATTCATGAGCAAGCTATGGTTTGGCAATATATACTAATACTATAATAATCTATGTTTTTGTCCATTTATTTATTATTATTATTATTTATTTGTAATTGACTGAAATTAAATGATTGAAGTCTTCATTTTCTTAATGAAAACTTCACTAAACAATTCAATTTAAATAAAAGATTAGTCTTGGCATTTTTGAATATTTATTGTAAAACAAATATGTAGCTCTTAGAATAAAGGCTAATGGTTGTGTTGTCTTGATATTCTGTAGATATGTGGAAGCAAATAGTTGGGGTGCCTAACATGGAAAGTCTCATTAAGAAGCCTGATGTTTTATCATTTCACATAGCTAGTAAAATACCTGTGTCTGAGTCTACACGGCAGGAGCTTTTGGATATTGATGGCATTGCATACAGACTGCGTAGAGAAATTGAATTACTGGAGAGCATTGATCTTATCCGGTGTAAAAGCTGTGAGGTAATAGTTGTCTTGTGAATAATATAGAGACAATTTTAAAGTGCAATTCTGTTTCAACTTTCATTAAATGTGGAAAGTAAAAGTAATATTTCTTACTATTTTTTACCATCTTTACATTTGCAGACTACAATTGCAAAACGAAGTGATATGTTGGTGATGTCAAGTGAGGGTCCTCTTAGTGCATATGTGAATTCAGGTGGTTATGTGCATGAGATAATGACTCTCTACAAGGCAAATGGTTTATCTCTTATTGGACCAGCAGTAGCTGAATACAGTTGGTTTCCTGGGTAAGTGTCACTCCATTTCCATATTCGGTGATGTTAGGAACAAATTTTCTTTAGGGTTTAGAAGAATTAGGTATGTCAAAGATGTTTTCTATCCTTTAAATATGGTTGGCTGGGTTCTATTTTCAATTATGGTGTAGGATTTGTCCTCTCTTTTTTCAGAGACGTTTTTTACCTGATATCTGGGTTGAGGAAAGAAAGGCAAAATTATTGTCAGTTTCCGCACTCTTTTTTGGGCATGTAGTCCATTTTGTTACATGTGCATGGTTGTTTTAAAGGGGGGCCTTTGTTAGATATACACATAAATTGTAGAGCTCTCGTTCTCTTCAGTTAACTTTTTAATTTCACCTGTTTCTATGTGTTAGATGTGTGCATTTATTATATGTAAATACGGAAAGATGGAAATATGTAAATTAGGAAATATTGAAATAGTCCATTACTAGAAGTTTGGGATTTCATTGATTCTTTGTATCATTAATTGTTCGCTTATTTGATTATGAATAAACACATCTGTGTGTGTGTGGAGGGGGTACAACACATAACTTTAAATCCTTTCTACGATTTGTGTGCTTCACTTTTGGGAAGATACACATTCTCTGTATTTCTCTTTTAACAAATTTTTCTTAACTAGAAAAGTCGATGTTAAGTTTAGATTAATTCAAGAGTAATAGAATATAAAAAACTATCTTGTATTCCCTTTAACCAGTGCCCTTCTAATTTACATTATTATAGATATAAATTTGCTTTCCATTTATTCGCACAAAAGTCTCTTATTGTTACTTTTCTAGCTTTTGATCTAGAGGAGTGTCGATGCAAAGGTGCTTTATTTATTGATTGACGAGTACATGGGTAGAACGGAATGCCATTTTCTTTTAGCTAACAATTCCATTAGGGCTTAGGCTGGTAGGCACTCCCCATTAGCTTTTTCTTTATTTTATTTTCCTTCTGTTCTATGGGAATTTCTATTATAAACAATCCAGAAAAAAATGGTGTCTTCACAACTTTTTTGGCAATGGCCGTTTTTTTCAATGGCTTCCCATCTTTCAAAGGAAGTTCTAGTATCTGAGTCAAGTATGGATTAACATCTCTGCTATATCCAGCAACAAAAATAGAAAAAGACATAAAAGGATGAGCTAGTAGTAGTTCCCTATAAAGTAGACCTATTCTGCAAATCATGTTTTTCGTGAGATTAGTGCTGAGGATGCTACATAATGTCTACATGTATATGGTTATTTAATGAGAACTGAGAAGCTTTGAGGATGCTACATAATGTCTACATGTATATGGTTATTTAATGAGAACTGAGAAGCTTACGTTCCAATGTGCTATTTTTGGCAGGTATGCATGGACAATTGCTAATTGTGCAACATGTAAAACCCAAATGGGGTGGCTTTTCACGGCCAGGAGCCAAAAACTGAAACCCAGCACTTTCTGGGGGATTCGGTGCTGTCAACTTGCAGAAGAAAAAACGCTAAAACCTTTAGTTTGATATTTATGCAATCATCTATCCAAGCTTAATGAAAAGCCATGTTCAAGTAACTCGGCATAGCTAATGTATATAATGCAGCTTTCTTGTAGGACTGCGCATGTTGATATTACGTATATTAGAAATATGTTTGTAACAGCTTGGAAGAAATAAAGTCACACATTAAGATTATTTTAAATGAGAATCAGCGAGAATGTCGTGTTTTCACAGAATAGATGAAGAAGCGCCTATATTGTTCAAAATAGTATGATGTTTGTTAGAAGTTTTTGGGTTCTTTCTGCCTACACTGCAAGCTAATATTCGTTTTGGGGAATAATGTGCAATGTATCATTTACCTAAACAATTATATATTTTATTTTTATTTTAGTTTTTCGGTTTTAGACCTTACGTAAATGGACTTGACTCGTATGAGTACGGTAATTTTTTTTGAATCTGCCTAAATTTCTGTAACTCTATTAGTATAAACATAATAACAGCAAGTAATTAAAAATAATCTCTGCCATGATATTCAAGTGATTATTATCATGTTCGGAATAAACTCAATTTTTGTTATAGTTGTTTCAAGTGACTATTACAGAAGTTAATTTTATCATACATGGTTATGTATGATTGTGTAAAATACACTACCAGTGTATCTTGATTTTTTTTTGTTTACAACACTTGATTCCTGATGTGCAAAATATAATGGTAAAATATGTAACAAAATTTTAGAAGTAAAACTTGTAAGATAATAATAGTTGAATGACAGTGCGTAATTAAACCTAATTTTAATGAATAATTTATTTTTAATTATCATATTACAAGAAAATAAAAGATGAAAATTAAAAGTAACTTTTTTTTTACAATAATTTTATTCACACACACATATATAAAATATTAAATTATACTAAATGTTTAATATCTTTTTATTGAATCGTATTTCTTAAATCCTCACCATTAAGTTAAAGTTCATTTCACATATATTATATATACCAATTTTTAATTGATATAAATTTATTTGATGGCTTCTTAATATAGATAAAAATTGATACAATGTATATTTTTCAAAAAATATTTTAAATTACGAATCATTCAAATTTAATATACATATATAATAATAATTATTATTATTATAATAATAAGATAAAAACAATGTAAACAAGCTCATTGGCACTACAAAAATCATATTTCGTTTAGCATAAATTGGAATATATATTATTCCCCGATACAAATAAAATCCTTGAAGAATAAGCAACTATTAAAAGTTCAAATGGCAATGCCTTATACCACAAGCCTAACAAGCAATGCAATAAATCTGTTCCTAAGAAGCTTATTGTGTATTAAAAAAACTCAACGGTAGCTTCGGTAGCCTGGGCTGTACATGCAACTCTCTGCATATTTGACAAGATCCTTAGGTCTAGGCAGATGAGAAGCCAGACCTGTCCAACCAAACGGGGAAGACAAGATTATGGAGTGAAAAAGAGTAAACATCATTAACCAGTGTTGTCCAAACTTAAAACATTTCAAGAAACGCACCTAGATCATATGCTTTAGCCGCCACTTTAGCAGCAATGTGGGCTGATATCTTCCTGATGTTTGTGAATGGAGGGTAAATCAGTCCCTTATCATAGTTCTCCTCTGATACTTGTGCAGCCAAAGCTTCAGCTGTTGCAAAAGATGAAAAGCTCAATCAAGCCATCCATTTCATCATTTTCTTTTTCTATGGTATATTTATATTTATCATGCTTAAATCATCTAATCGCTCTAGTTTGTATGTACTCACAGGCTGCTAAGAGCATCTCATCACGCACACGGATTGCACCAGAGATGATCAAACCCAAGCCAAAACCGGGAAATATGTAAGCATTGTTGGCCTGAATTGCATAGTGGGAAACATAATAAAAATATCAGCTTTGGTATTGTGTGTCTGTTGAATAAGAAAAGGCTTAGCGAGTTTTAAGTTAAACCTGTCCAGGAACAAAAAGTTTTCCTTCATATTCAACAGGATCAAATGGGCTTCCACTAGCAAAGATTGCTCTACCCTGAAAATATAAGAGACATAATGTGGTAAGCAAGATCTTTGTTTGTTTATCTGCATTATCATTTAACATGCAATGTGTTGTTTCTTGGGCTATGTGAAAATGAAATAATGAAAATTTACCTTGCTCCATGTGTAAGCCTCTTCAGCTGTGCACTCAGATTGTGAAGTTGGGTTGGAGAGAGCAAGAATGAGTGGTTTCTACACGCCAAGAAATATCACAAACATCAGAGATATAATCTTCTCTTCATGGGGTAGCAAAAAAATCGTTAGAGAAAGCCAGAAAGAACCTCATTCAAGGATGCCATGGTTTCAACCACTTCCTTGGTAAATGTCTTCCCTGCTCCAGATGATCCAATCAAAACGGTTGGCTTGATTGCCTGATGGAGTGAATTGTAAGTCAGTGTTCAAGAATCAAGGCTAATAAATATTAAACTATTATGAAATTAAGAAAAAAATATGAGACACTTTCTTTACCTTGACAGCATCTAGAAGTCCCTTCACAGGTTCATGCTCATGGGCCCAAGGCTTTTTGAATTGCTGAAGTGATTCCAGACGAGAGCTAACAATAAGTCCCTGGAACGGAACAAACTTGTCATGAGAGGCTAGGGAAGAAGAACATGTAGAAGGAAAAATAGAAGATTACACTCTTCTTGTTTTCCAGGATTCTCTGGCATTTACCTTTGAATCCACAAGCCATATCTTCTTGCGGGTCTCTTCCACTGGAGCTTTTGTCTGGCCAGCAAAATAGTATTTAGATACTTCATAAAAATGAATAGTATTACTGAAGAAGAATACAAATATCAAGCTTTACCTGCTTTGAAATCTCAAGAGCAATCAGCTCCGCTATACCAGTTCCAGCCTTCACCAACCAAAAGATACAGGTAATAAGAAAAAACATATAATCATGCATTCTCAGAAATCATGTATTATCAAAATGAAAAATGAATTTTGGCCTACAAGCTCTTACCTCTCCAGCACCCAAGAATAAGAAGGTGTGGTCAGCTAAGGTTCCCCCAACTAATTTCAGGGATGCAAGCAATCCTGCTAATACAACAGATGCTGTACCCTGCATTTAATCAAAGAAGGTCAGAATCATTAGCATGAATTAAAATAAGAAATCATGCACAAGTTAAAAACTTTCAACCCATTCTACCTGGATATCATCATTGAAAACAAGATGAGATGAGCTGTATTTTTCCAGCAGATCAAATGCATTATGATTGGCGAAATCCTCAAACTGAAAAAGAATCAACAAAATTAGTAAAACAATAAACTCAAGCAAACCAAAGCCACTGCACGTGTTGAATCTGATATACAACCTGTATGAGAACTTTCTCTCCATAGTTCTGCTTAACTGCGCGCATAAACTCGTCTAGAAGCTCCGCATATTCCTGAACCACAACAAACAACTATCATGTTAACGGAATAGAAACATCTCACACTCAATAACTATTGTTAAAAAATGTGCATTCATTTTTATGTATGTAGTGCCAAGGATGATCAGACCTTCCCAGTTGCACGCCTTTGTCTAAGCCCAATGTAAAACTCATCATTCAGCAACTTCTCATTGTTTGTGCCAACATCAATGGTAATAGGCAAGCACTGAAATCATAGAAGATCACATATAGCAAATTAATATTTGATAAACTATGTATGAGGAAAAGGAAAAGGGAATAGAAAAAACAGCATTAAGTAGTTCTTACAGACGAAGGGCGAACACCTCCTAAAGCAGTATAGAGAGAAAGTTTCCCAACAGGAATTCCCATTCCCTGAAAAAATTTTAGAAAAAAATGTTATCATAATTGTCTTTGTTTATAATGCAGATTTAAGAGACTAGCACTTTATTTTGTTACCTGGCAGCCAAGATCTCCAAGTCCTAATATACGCTCACCATCGGTCACAACAATAACTTGAATACTCTTTTCTGGCCAGTTTTTCAGTACTTCAAGGATCTTGCCTCTGAAGAATTCAAAACACTTAGTATTTTCTCAAATGCTTAGTGAAAAAACATAAAGGAGCAGTGCCATGAAAAAAGCCTTACTTTTCTTTCAAACTGATATAAAGACCCTGAGGACGCCTAAAAATGCTTCCGTATTTCTGGCATGCTTCTCCAACCGTTGGAGTGTAAACAACAGGAAGCAGTTCCTCAACATTATCGATCAGAAGCTTGTAGAACAGCCTTTCATTCCTCTCCTGTAAATAGAGAAATGTCAGAGACAGTGAGAAACTCCGTAGCAATAGTTCTTGGTTACATGTTCCTTACACTAGCATATTGTACATATATGTACTCATAAAATCCAATGTTTAAAAAGAGAGTACTGCATAGTATATGCAGTTTAGATGGGATGAGTTGCAATTCAGAAATTACCTGAAGATCCATCATGGCCATGTACCTATGCAGAGGAACCTCATACTGGCGAAGATTGTGCATCAACCTCTTTTCCTGAACATTAAAATACCAAGGGAAGTTAGCCAAAAATCCTCAGATTGCAAAGCATCTAGCATACCATTAGTATAAAGGATAAAGTTAGATGCAATTTCAAGTGTTTTGGTTCTGTTCTCTGAGCAAAATAGGAGTTTCATGTAGACAACATATGCAAATTTTATTACGTAGATTATCAACATGAAAATCACATTCTAATTAGAGAACAATACCGGAACACCGAAATTGAGTCCAAGTTTTTTCCCTTAAGTAACTGAATGTGATACTAAGAAGCAAGTAACCTGAAGTTCCTGATTGAAGACAGATGGGGGCAAAAGGCCACGCAAGTAATGAGCATCTCTCTCTCCCTCAGTAAAGGCCAGCCCTTTGTTGTAGCGTGGATCTCTCAGCAAACTGCATCCACTGTACACAAAATTGCAAATGCTTGATTACCACACCAAACTCTAAGCAAGTAAATCAAACATTTTATTGAAACACAAAAAACCACTCATTCTGCAGATCGCACATAACAAGTCTACAGAATAATCTCATAAAGAATTACATTATCAAATAACTCCACTATCTGGTGATCTACCAAACCCAGTACTCCAAACCACACATAATCCAAGAATGCCATGAAATGTGACAAAAATTTCTCCCATTTTTTAGAGATGGTCAGAAAACAAGTCTGGCATAGCCAGAAATGAAACTCCATTAACAAGATGACATAGATAAATGGCCACAGATCCAAATATGTAAACTAAAAGCTACAAAAGACAAATTCCATGTTGTCTTTTTCGACATGTCAAATGTTAAGTAGTGGTACCTGGCCACAGAGAAGGTCCATGGAGTGATAAGATGATCCTCTGTGGCACTGTCCTCACCATACAAGTCCCTCACACCCCCACCATTGCTATAATCCTTCGCCACAGAAACCTCACCACCGTTCTCCTTCAAGGAAATGCTCGACATGATCACTGCCAACAACTTCTGTACAACAATGAAGATTAAATTAAAGACAGGTTCATGTAGCCACATAAGCAATGAATGCAGTGCAAGCAATGATTTTCACCTCTTACTTTGTACCTACGCAGACAAAAACAAGCACAGGAAAACAGAATGCGAGTTTGGTATGTGTCCGAAACAACCTTGGAATGAATCTATATATAAGCTCTCAAGACAATTTTTTATTTTATTTTTATACCTTTTACTTTGGTTTGTTTTGTTACGTGACAAAAATGAGTTAGATTTCAATGCTGAATGGAGATGAGGGTGGACTAGTGGCACGCGTAATAATCAAATGATGGAGGAAATTTGAGTCCTTCGCTGTCTCCTTTTAATACCCAACAACATTTATTTTTTTATCTCATAGTATTCATTGTTAAAGAAATAGTAATTCAAAATAAGAATGAGAAAGGAAATTACTTTTGTGTGTGGTGGCAGAGTACTAATATTCTGTCTATGCCTATTGAGCCACATCATATTGACTTGGCGGAAGATGTAAGTGAAGATTTTGAAAAGAAGCTCTGCAGATTCTCCGCGTTTTGTTGAAGAGTCAATATTGCCCTGCTCATCTAACCAGTGCTGCTGGGGCAAAATGGTTAAGAGAGAGAAAAGTTCACATCTTTATTCTATTCAATTTAATACAACATGCACCTTTCTCATTCTACCTTCCAAAAACGTTACTTTGACAGTTATAATCTGATGTAGGTTTTCACCACATCATCAATCTTCTACCTTTCTCCCAAAATATAAAAGTGTTATTTTCTTCTGCTATAAACTTCAAAATAGTAAAAAGATCAAATTCATAGATACACCTAACTCATGTTAATATTTTCAAATTCAATACATTTTTAAGAATTTAATGTCTTCAACTCATGATGGGTCTGAATTCTTAAATGGGTCTCAAAAAAAAATCACATCTTTACATTTGATTAACAACAAAATGTAAAAATTCTTCTTTTTTATAATTGAGACTCACTTCCTGACCCACAGTTTAATTTAAGTTCTGGTGCTAATTTAAGAACATGGCTTGAAGTACATCACTGCTCCAATAATATATGCTGAAACTATGACGGGCTTTTATCTACTGAATCTCATTCCATATATACCTATGATGTTGATGGCTTAACAAAATAATGCAAATAAAAAAATAGTAACTATTTTATGCTGTTAGAGAACTAATTGAATAGGAAAAAATGTTAACACCCTTAAACTTTACTGGTGTTGCAAATATACATTCTAAACTTTAATTGCATCATTGATCTTTTAAACTTTTTCTATTTATAAATAGATAACTTAAATTTTAATTTTATTAAAAATGATCTTTAAACTCTATCTCATTTTTTAAAAAAATATATAAAAACCTTAATTTTATTATTATTACTACTACTAATATTAAGATTATTATTACTATTTTTAACTCAAAACTGTTAAAAAATTAAGTATACAAAATTAACAAGTTTTAAAAAAATAATTATAATAAAATTAAATTTTTAAATATTTATTTAAATAAAATATAAATTTATAAAATCAATTAAAACAAAATTAAAGTTTGAGGTGTCCTGTAGAGAGAGGATAAAATTGAAGAACCAATTAAGATTAAATTAAAGTTTGAAATACCCATTTGTGAAAAAAAGTAGTATGTTATAAGGGGTTATTAAATGTTTCTTTCTTTAAAATAAAGTTTAGTTGCAATTTTAGTTTCATTTATAATTATGTAATTTCAGTCTTTTATGTGATATTTAATATCTAATTTTAGTTTATTGATAAGTTTGTTTTATTTTCTTATTCTCTTTTTCAATAATTAATTAATATATTAAAATAATACTACCTACCAACACATGTTAATTCAGATGATATCTTTAAACAATATTGCGTATGAAAAAAATATTATTAAAAAGAAAAATTCAATTAAAAATAACCTTCGAGATTCTCAACTTCCTTTAGTTGACTTTCAACTAAAATATTAATAACTTATTTAGAAACGAATATTATTACATGTCTCTTTAAATGGGCTCATTCCCTTCACACATTCACCGTCAAACTCACAAATTTAATTAAACAAAAACAATTCCTTTTTAATTAATAACTAATGTATAATTAATATATATATATATATATATATATATATATATATTAGTTATGATATGCTATGTAGCACAGACACGGAATAATTTTTAAAATATAGGATACGGGGACACAAATTTATATATTATATAATTATAAATTATATAAATTGACAACAAAGATTTATGTGCACAAGTATGTTTTAATTTCTTTTTGGAGCATAAAGATGTTTTTCATGGTTGATTCAAAAAGATTTATTCTTTATTTTTATAATTATACAACGAATTTATCCAATAAATTTAAGTTTTTAAAAAATTAATGTATTTTTCCTTTTTAAAATTGTGTTAGAATCGTGCTAGAATAGTCAGAAATCAAACACATATTTTTTAAATTGGACGTTTCACCGATACGTGTTCTACGAGTATCATACAAGTATCGTATCCGACACGTGTGTCCGACACGAACACGTTATATAAAAGAGAGTGTCCGAGCTTCATAGATGATATGTAGTACATAGTGTGTTATTTTTTAAAATTAATTTTGATTTAAATT
Organism: Phaseolus lunatus; assembly: GCA_013389735.1. NCBI lineage: Eukaryota > Viridiplantae > Streptophyta > Magnoliopsida > Fabales > Fabaceae > Phaseolus > Phaseolus lunatus. The sequence continues at coordinate 7,647,605 of CM023865.1, read as the reverse complement.
TTTTTACTACTTGTGATGGCAAAAAGAAATCACAGTCACGCAATGGATTTTAAACATTTTAAAATCAATATTAAAGGCTAACCTCGTATAATTTAACTTAATAAATCTTAAAATTAAATCATTACAATTACTAATTTTCATTATATAAAGATATTTTGCTTATTGCTAATAAATTTCCTCAATAGTGATATGACCAATGGTTCATTTCTAAAAATAATTAATAAATATTCATTTTTTATTATGGGAATTTTGAGAAACCACAAATGACTTGCTTTAGAAAATTTAATTTTTTTTATTATACTAATATATCAATTTTAACTGAATTAACTCTTAAAAACTTCTGAACATGATTTTAATAGTTTAATAAAAAATAAATATTTAAGAACATATTCCATTTAAATTATGCAACAATAAAATAAATTTATCATTTAAGACATTACATGTACTTATAACCCCCAGTGTAAAGAAAAATAATTAATAATATACCATATTTTAAATTAACAGAAAAATGTAATTACTTTTCAATTAAACTATATCTCTGTATTGCAACGTTCAAGTCTAAGTTTAATAATGAATAAAACCAAACAAGAAAAATAATCATAATGGTCAATAAGACCTAAATAAAATGTATTAATCAATAATGATATATTAATTATGCAATATATACAATACTTACATATTAATGTAAAAATGCACATAGAGAAGAACAATTTAAATAACTTTTACATAATTATCTAGTTTATAGGATTACTTTAAATATAATTTTTTACTAGTAAAAAACTGTTAGTATTTAATGGTGTTATTGTTTGAACAGTTGAATGTTGACATTCATAGACAAAGGTTTGTCTTCTATTTTCAACCTATTTAATTAAATATAATATATTTTCTTGTGTTCAATTTTGTCGGAATTTCAAACAGTTGTTGGTTTTCAACCTTTCAAACACAAAGTCCTTACTCAAGAATTGGTCGTTCATCTCAGCTTCAAAACCTTTCTGGCTTTACATTTCTTTGTTTTTTTGGTTGTTCACATTTTAACGCCTTCCTTCTAACATTATCTAATCTTCACTTTATTATTTTAAGGATTAATTTTTTTTTTTTTATGTAAAATTGATTTTTATTTTTAATTCAAAAGAGTATTTATGATAAAAAATTATTAAAATGAATCTTTTATAATATTTTTATTTTTACATAATAAATCAATTTTCAAAATGAACTATATTATAATATTATAATATTTATGTTAGTAATGATTCTTCATTAAATATTTTAACATAAAATATTTTAACATTATCTTAGTTTACTGAAAACCTATTTGACACATAAAAAAACTAATAATAATTTATTTTAATAATTTATTTACTTCAAATTTCTAAAAGATTTAAAATAAAACTAATAATAATTTATTTTAATAATTTATTTACTTTAAATTTCTAAAAGATTTAAAATTTGGAGTCGAAAACTAATTTTGTGTGAAAGTAATATATTTAACTTTTTTTAATTAACTAAAAAAACGAAAATTAAAAAGGGTAAATTTCATTATCCATCTTAATAAACTTTAATTAGGTTTTATTTATCTCATAAATTTAAGTAATTTTAATTTAAAAAATTGTTTTTTTTAAATTTTATTTTCATCTAAATAGTGCAGTCAATGAGATAGTGTGACATCAAAGATTTTAATTAACTGATATAATTAGTATGCGTTGTGTCGAGTTTAATTTAATTTTTTACCTAACTAAATTAAATTAAATTAATTTGAGTTTGATGGGATTTTTCTTTTTATTAACCAGCTCAATTGAATTATAATTGAATTGAGTAACTTAAAAAATTATTTATTAAGAAAAATATATCTCGAAGTAAATATTTCCGATATTTCTTATAAGGTAATTAAAATGCTTATAATACATACATAAATAATATTTATATAATAAAATATATAATTATTGTTTAATAAAGTTTTAAATAAATAATATGTTTTATCATATATTTATTATTATGTGACTGAGTTGATCAAATTTATCGGATTAAAAACGTATTGTTCAACTCATGATGATGTATTAAATAAAACTTAACTTAATCTATAAAAATGTAATTGAATTGCGTTGTTTTCCAAAATAGATATAAACTGCTTAAATAGTTAGTTTTAATATACAGATTTTACAATTAAAAGTGATTTTAATTCAATATATAATTAACCCTATGTTAAGATCATATAAGTCTTTTATTTTTTTATTAATATAAATAAACATAAAAATATGTTTATATTTTTAAAAGAATTTAACACACGTGATTAAAAATTTCAGAAAAAAATAATACAGTTTTTCTTATAAATATATTTAATATTTTCCAAATTTTACTGCAACAAAAAGATATTTTACCCTTAATTCATTATTCTCGTAAAATTCATATAACTTTTTTTACAGAACTAAAATTCATATAGCTAGATTCTAATATTTAACTGTAGGTTATTTCCTACTTTGACCTTTTTTTGGGTTGGTACATAAATGTGAAAGCTTTAATCAACCTTTAGTCAACAAAAAGTGGTAACACGGCATTGAAATTGAAATCAGAAGTTCAAAACTGAAGAAGTTTCCGAATTAGACTTTTTCTTTATCTAGAAACCAAAAGAGTAATTTTATTTATATCTAAAAAATTAACTTTAATACATGCTATACAAAAAATATTAGTAACAAATTCTCCAATCATAATTTTTTTTATTATTCCATGCTTGTGGTTAATTAATAAGTATTTTGTTTTTGCATTAATCGATCAAAAAGTACTATTTCATATGAAAGAAGGACTCATTATTGTTTGGTAATCATAACCATCCATGAATAAGATGAGTTGAAGGACACATTGTTGGTGTTTGTAATGAACTTCTCTACAAATATTCATAAGAAAAAAATTATAAACTAAATTTGGCTAAACATAATTAAAAATCAATTTTAAAAAATAATATAATGTTGATTGCTTGTAATTTCTCCTATTATAATATTTATACCAAAAAGAAATCAATTAAACTCATTCTATTTTCATATTTTTTTTAGTTTTCTTCTATGTGTTTGAAGGTTTGTGAATCATTGAAAAATAAAAGGAAAAAGAAAACCCCATTGGTGTGCAGTGTATTTTAGCCACTCCATACCTCCCCAGAATAGTTTGGTCACTAGATACACCTCCCTTGGTTGTGTTTATCAAGGAGGTTCTTTAAATATTACCTAACATTGCTTGCAAAATTCAAAAATTATTTATGGTTTTAATTTTCAACAAAATATTTTTTATTTTATTTCATTCTCAAATAAATTATATCTGTAATACTCCGAAAATACATATAACTATTATAATACATGTTCTACATATTTCTATACAAACTTAAAATTTTTCAAAATATTTCTATTACAAGATTATGACTTATAGAAATACAAATATTAACGATATAAGATTCAAAACTACATCCTAAAATCCTCCAAACCATCTGACACTTGTATGATCATTTGCTTGTGTACGTAATACAATTATTACAGTTCAAACACAACAAGAAAAGCAAGGGTAAGCTAGTGAAAAGAAATTTCATAACATATTTAATTCATGCAAAAAGAACAAATCAAACTAATAATTTACAAACATTTCTTTAAATGTTGTTATATAAAATTTCAATATCAATTTCATCATTCATAAAGACCACACATGGATCTATTTTCAATCACAGTCATTAGATTTCATTTCAATCTCACCTCGTCTTCCGGAAGACTCATTAAGTATACCCTTACCAGAGACTACCCCCTGATCCAAAGATTACCAGTGAATCCAATAGAAAGGATCAAGGTAAGTTCAAACATCCAATACCGAATGTCTACAGCAGGACCCGGTGTGTATGAACTCCCTCTCAGCTTCTCACCACCTGATATCTTAGTCTACATGACTTAGATCATCAGGGAAGACAAAGGATCTCCGTTAAACATAGACTTTTCATACTTAATGTCATCAAACAACAACTCATACATTATCCCAAATGTATGATATCAATTTCATATTATTTTCATCATACAGTATTATTCTAAAACACAATTCACAATATTTAAAATCTTATTTAATATAAAAAAATAACACTTAAATACTAAACCATCAAAATATAATAATTTTACAAGTTTAAATAATATATAAATAAACAACACAAAATATAAACACACAACATTTCTGTAAGAGAAATTGAATATTGGAACCACGTCCCTTCCACATCCAGAATCTTCTAGCCTAGGGTGCTATTAAAAAAATTAAATTTAGCTTCCCTTACCTTAATTGTTTGCTTTCCAAACAATTTCTAGAATTTTATTCCCTACGGATAAGCTTCAAGATTTACGGGTCTAATGCAAGTTATCCAAATATTACCAAATTTTATTATGAACTTAATCAAGTTGAGAGAAACACTTTTATCAATTAGTCCTACTAAGATTGATGACTAAATCACAGAGAAAAACAGATAATAAGGAAACTTTAGAGTAAAAATGAACTTACTCTGTTTGAAAATCTGATTGGTAGAAATGTAGTCTGAGTCATCAGCTACAACATGACATAATTAGATTTTGGAATAGACGAGGTATGATAGAGAAATTGAAGAGAGAAGGGAGAGAAAAGAAAAGGAAGAGATAAAGAATAAAAAAAAAGAAAAAGAAAGATGGTGACTGGGTGTATAATTTTAGTCTCCTACACATTTTATCAATTGATGTTTAATATATGTTTCAGTTAATAAGGAACTAAAATTGTAATTGTAATACTGAAAAATTCATGTAATGTGTGTAGAACTTTAAAGATTAAAACTACACATTTAAATAGTGATTTGATTGTAAAAGTAGGAATGTAAAATCATTACAATATTTGGAAGACTATAACTACAATCAAGCTATGCATCTTATTAAAAGAAATAAATTATTTTAGGAAAAATGTTTCTATAAGTGAGATATTTATTTTTCTTGACTTGACCAAGCAAATATTAATCTACAATCATTTCGAAAGAAAGAATTATGTTAAAATCAAATATAACAACATACAAATGTTGAAAATATAGTCTAACCTCTCCAGAGCTGGTAAAAATAAAATAAGCATATCTGGGTTTAGTTCGATGTCCATGGATGTTTCAATTCAGATAATACAGAACCAACACCCATGAAACAAAAATTGAACTCTTACATCAAATGCCCTTTTAAGGTTTGCCTTAACAAATTAAAATTTATAAATGTTATATTATACAATAACTTTATCCTTTTATTTTTTAAATATTTTATTTGTCTAAATTTTACAAAACCTACATTTTTTCATATTTTTATATATTTTTTTCTAATCAACCTTACAACTTTGAATGTAGTAAAGTATGGACAATCTTAATCATTAAATTTTGAATTTAAGTAAGTTTTTTTCTTTCGGTTCTTTTGTTGTTGTTGGTTTCTTTTGCATTGAGGGTTTAGATCACATGTGGTTATGAGTGGAAAAGATAAAATTTTATTAATTTATGTTCTAACAATATGTTTAATTTTTGAATTAGAAACAAGTTATCCAAGAGCCGTAAAAAAAAAAACACAGCCCGAAACCCCTTCTCCCGCATCTTCTTTTTTCTTTTTTTTTCTTTTTCTCTCTCCCTCCTCTTTCTCTCTCCATTTTCTCTCTCATATTTTATCTATTACAAAATCCCATCACGTGATGTTGAGGAATTAAGTTTATTTTCTCTCTCATACCTTATTTATTATAAAATCTGATAACATCATGCTGTAAATAAGGAGTTATGATAAATTTCTACCTGATTAGATTTTCAGATATAGTAAGTTCATTTTTATTCTAAAAATTCCTTTGTTTTCTATTTTTCTCTATGATTTAGTCATCAATCTTGATGGAGATAGTTGAGAAAAGTGTTCATCTCAACTGGTTTTACCTCATACTAAAATTTGGTAATTTTTAGATAACTTGCTCTAGGTTCCTAAATTTTGGAGTGATTATCTGTTTGAGGAAGAATTTTCACCAGAATAAGGAGTTACAGGTAAGGAAAACTAACTTTAATTTTTAATAGCACCCTAGGCTAAAAGATCTGGATGTGGAGGGGACATGGTCCTAATATTCAATTTATCTTGTAGGGATGTTGTTTGTTTATATATTGTGTTGTTTGTTTATATATTGTTTAAACTTGTAAAAATATTAGATTTTGATGGTTTAGTATTAAGTGTTATTTTTTTTTATGTTAAATAAGCTTTTAAATATTGTGGATTGCGTTTTGGATGATATTGTGTGATGAAAATTGTATGGAATTGAATTCATACATTTTGGAAAATGTATGAACGGATGTTTGTTTGTGTATTTAGTATTGATACCTATGTGGTAACAGAGATTTCCGAACTTCACTGATGACCTAAGTTACATAGACTAAGATATCAGGTGGTGAGAAGCTGATGAAGGAGTTCATGCACACCGTGACATATGAGATGCACAGCTTAGGTTGTATTGAACTTACCCTGATCCTTTCTATTGGATTCACTGGTAATCTTTGGATTAGGTGTTAGTCTCCAGTAAAACTTACTTAATACAGTCTTTCGGAAGGCATCAGTTGTTATTCTGTTTGTTGAATATCATGATGTGTAGATCCATGTAAGATCTACGTCATTATTTTATGTTGGGATTTGAAAAAGAGTGAATAATTGAGAAATTGATCAATGCAATTTAGTTTTATCTTTTAATTTAATTATGTATATTATAAAACTTTATTTTCACTAGCTTACCCTTATTTTTCTTGTTGTGTTTGAACTGCGATGACGGTACTATGTGCACAAGCAGATGATCATATAGGTACAAAAAAGTCTGAAAGGCTTTAGAGTGTTGTTTTGAACCTTATTAGTTAATATTCATATTTCTACAAGTCATAATCTTATAATAAAAATATTTTGAAAAACTCCAAATTTGTATAGAAACCGATGAAACTTGTATTATAATAGTTAGATGTATTTTATGGGGGTGTTACAAGTTAAAACTTATTTAACTTGTTTGACTTTTTTGGAATATTATTTTGTGATGAACACATATAAGTGAAATTAACTCGATTTACTTTAACTTAGAAAAAAAGTGATTTTGAATTTGATTTCTAAATAAGCATTGTGGATTTTGATGATGAAATAAGAAAAATTATTAAGATGGATTATCTCATCGTCATGTATTGGAATTATGTATCATCTTGAGTTGAGTAACAAATATTATTTTGAATTGAGTTATTTGATATTATTTTGATTTGTATAGAACATTTTATATTGATATTTAATTGTTGTGTTTTTAACATGTGTATTTCTTTCAATCCATTTGATTTAAAACAAGTATAATTTGAGTAATATGTGAAGGAGAATTTGTTTTAAGTTGAAAAAAAATACTTATTTTAGTTTAGTTAGGATGAAGGGTTTAGTTTGTGATGTTGGTTATCGATGAAGTGATTTTATTAATTATGCGATCATGAAAGTAGCATTTTGTAAGGATTAACAAAAACTATCATAACATGGGAGAGTTATCAAATTGATTTAGATAGATTAAGATTGGGTGTTAAATATCTAGTTAGATCCTCCTATAAAGCGTTAGTCTTTAATTACAATATTTATACTTAATACACTCATTTGGAAGTGATATAATTATCTTTCATAAATTGTGTTGAATATATTAAGTGAGGAGTTATAAATATTGATGAACAATAGTGTTTAATGTTTTTGATAAATAATCTGTAGTGTTTTAATTTATTCAGTTTATTTACCTTATATATTGAATAATGAATATTAGATTCCAAGTCAAGTTATATATATATATATATATATATATATATATATATATATATATATATATATATATATATTACTAGTTTCATAAAATTATCATTTCACCAATATTTTTTTTAATTCTATCCTCCCTAATTTTCTAATTAACTTTATCTTTCTTTTGATCAAACATCATTATATAGAACAGTGGTTAATAATTACAAACTGTCTCAAACATATATTAACTTACATTCATATTAGAATTGTAAGTTTTCAAAAGATTATTTGAACTATAGTAACATAAAAAGGAAAATTAGCTAATTTTATCACTTTGAAGAACTTCAAACTTTCAGGATTGGTGCAGTAAAAAAATTGAGTCACAAACACAATAAAGTGTACATAACTAATAAAACTTTAGTAAGAAATTAAAATTAAGATAATCAATGAATAAAAGAATATCACATGAACTTCTTTCTTTTATTAAGAGTTATGGTAGTTCTTTGGTTAAATTGATTAAGCTTGCTGTGATAATCTTTTCTATTTGGATGATATGACGTATGAGGAATTTTGCTCGTTTTCAGGGTAAGATTGAGGTTACTAGGACTATTTGGGTTATTAAAGATTTAACTTGTCTGGTGGGTAATTCGTCAAAAGCTTCTATGAATAATAATATGTTTGATTTCAATGTGATCAAGTTTTTTTGTATTAATACTCGTATTGGTAAAATTCTTCGTCCTCTTCTTGTGAGATGAGTTTCCTTCACCAGGCTGGGTTAAAATTAATACTGATGGGGCTGCTAGGGGATACCCATGTCTTACTACTTGTGAAAGTATTTTCCGTGAGAATATGGAGGAGTTTATTGGAGTTTTTTTTGCGTTTTTTAGAGTTCAGACTGCGCTGGTTGCTGAGTTTTATGGGGTTATACATGCTATGGAGGAAGCTCAAAAGTTGGGACTTACTAATATCTGGTTGGAATGTGATTCTGCTTTGGTTTGTGTTGTGTTTACTGCTAGGGCAAATGTTCATTGGATGCTTCGGAATCGATGAAATACTTATCTTAATTATTGTGGGAAAATCAAGTTTAGGGTTTCTCATATTTTCCATGAAGGGAATGTGTGTGCTAATAAGTTGGTGATTTAGAATTTATTCATAGAAAATATTTTCATTAGTATAATAGGCTTCCTTCTAGTCTATTCTTAGAATTTTTTATGAATAGATATAGTTTACCTATGTATCGTTTTTGTTAGCATATGAGTTTTGGTCTATCTCTCCATATTTTTGTATTTTTTTTTAATAATACTTTTTTTATGTGATGACAGATGATTGTTGTTGCTTAAGCTGTCCGCCTAGTTAAGATGTTAACTTATATCATGAAAGCTTTTATTTTAAAAAAAAAAAAAATTAGCTAGTTTTGTCACTTTGAATAACTTCAAACTTTCAGGATTGGTGCATTAAAAAAATTGAGTCACAAACACAATAAAGTTTACATAACTAATAAAACTTTAGTAAGAAATTAAAATTAAGATAAACAATGAATAAAAGAATTCATCACACTTGATTCTTATCTACCAAAACAACTCCATTGGTCTTGCTAATCGTCACTCCAGAAAATCAGGCACTATTCTAAGTTATTTAAATAATTTTTTTTATATTTATACTTTTTTGCAGATTTTTATATATATATTTAGTTAAGACTAAAATTTAAGATTAATATTATAATTATGATTAGTATTTTAGTTAAATTTTCAATTAAGATTAATTATGATTTAAATTTAATATTAAATTAAGATTAGAATTCAATGTTAAATTAATATTGGTATTAAATTAAGATTATAATTGATATTATAGATGAGATTAAATTTTTGTTTAAATTAAAGTTAGAATCAATATTAGAATTTTAGTTAGTTAATTTTAATTAAATTAATGTTCAAATTAAATTTAGAAAGATGGGTAAAAAAGTTCAATTAATTAAATTAACATTAGCGAAATGTAATGTTCATAAAATCTATATTAGAATTTTAATTAAATTAAAACTAATATAAGAATTAAGGTTAAAATTTTAGTTAATTAATTTTAATTAAGATTATAATTAATATTTAAATTTAGTTTAAATTAATTAAAGCAAAATTAAGATTAAAATTACATGGTGTTATCAAGTCAATCACATGCCTTTTCAAACATAACATCTGAATACCTGACACGGTGACTTAAAAGGCGAATGTTCAATCCATTAAAGTCAGTTATTTCTTTGTTACTTTTAATCATTTTACTTTTCATTAGTGTTTTTTTTTTCCTTTTTTTTTAAATACTTGAAAACTCTTGAAAAAAATGTGATAAGTGAGTCACACAAAATGAAAATAAAATTAAACATATTCTTAAGGGTAATTTTTTAAAAAACTTATTTTATTAAAAATTGACCATATTTTATATTTTTCATTTTCTCAAATAATATTAAATTATTAAAAGTTTTATAAATACTATATACTAATCATTACTAGTTGAATACCCAATGAAAAATATTTTTATCTTGTAATAGAAATAGAACAGTGAGTTACTTGAACAAAAAAAAGTCTTCTTACAACTTTTAATTTTTTTATTCAAATATAAAATTAAATATTTAATATAATAAATATACACTTTGCATATGTTGTTTGAACTATTATGCAATAAAACAACAATGTTCCATTTGAAAGTGTGCCATAATTTAGTAAATCAGTTACATTTATATTACAACACATGATATTAGTCATTATCTCAATGAATTGATACAATGTACATAGATAAAAGTACAAAAAAATTATATAATTCCTAAACACCTATTTAGAATTATCATAGAACAACTAGGTTGATCACTATGAAGTTAAGAGAGAGAATTATGTGTAAATCTTAAAAAATATGTATAATAATTACATAAAATAAGACTCAGCAATTTTTTTCAGTGGATATATTATCTATAAAAAATTAATTTATTTTCACTTATATTCCTAATCTCTAATATTTTTAAATAATGTATCTCATACAAAATAATTATATATTTTTTAATATCTTTTAAATTTTAATTATGATGTTGTTTATGCATTGAAAATACTAATTTAAATAAAAATAAATTTTATATATTTAAAAATTTTATTTAATAATATAAAAATAAACGTATTTATTGTAAGACATATAAAAGCAATTTCAAATTCACTATTTTTTAATAATAATTATATTTCTTTATTATCTAAATTTTGTATACAATTTATATATTCTTATTTTAAATTTAATTATATTTTAAAATTATAAAAAATAAAAGTAAATGATCTAAATACTAAAATTACTTATTATATACATTAGCATTTCTAATCACTCATATGTTTCAATAACATAATATATTATAAATATTAATAATTTATGTCAATATTATTATTATTACTAATGATATGTGCAACATTTATATTTTTTAATTTTATTATATGTAGATTTATGTGTATTTGTATATGAGAGAAAAAAATAAAATAATAAAACAGAAAATACTAAAAGTAAGGATAAATTGGAAATTTCTTTATATATAGACATAAATTATTAGTTTTTATTTTAAGAAATATAGAGTTTTTTCCACTTATTTAAACAACCGAAATCATCAAAACTCATTTCCTCCAAACAAAATAGTGAGAGAAAAGTTGCTAGGGTTTTACTGCATTTTAGGTTCTAGTCGAGAAATTTAATCTAAAGAAATTTGATTTTTGATTGAAAGAGGCGAATTTGAGTTCATGGACCGCTTGCGTCCTCGGAACCGAGAGGTCTTTACTGGATTTACAAATGCGGAGGTACTATTATATTATTATAGTTATAATGATTATAATTGTTCTATTTTTATTCTTGAACTTTTTCTATGTTTTTCCTTAAAAAATTATCACTTTTAAATGCCATACTTACCTTCCTCTGAGTCTGTTTGGAATGAGTTTAGTTTGACTATAATTATAAAGTTTGTATTTGAGGATGTATTGGTTAAAAAATGTCATATCATGTCTTTAGGATTTGTATGGAGTCAGTGAGTAGTGAACTGATACCTTGTACTGTTATTATCATGATTCTTGTTACTGAAAATTGTAGACAAATACCACCGAGACAGTCATAATTGTGGACACCTTGGTTATATAGTGTAGAGGGTGTGTTTTAGCATGTGCTGTTAATGATTTGAACTTGCTGTGCTCTGGCAAACAGATTGAGAAAATGGAGAATTTCTTGAAGGAACCTAAAGGAGTATCATTGGGCAGAGAATTTTACCAAAAACTGGCTGGAAGTTTCAAGTGAGTTTTACTTTTCAATGGTTTTTTTTTTTTCTTTTTTCTAGTAAGAAATGAAGTATTGTCACTGAGAAGTGTTGGAGTGTAATGTTGATGCAGTCGGTCCACTGGTCGTGCTGGGAAGCCTGTCATAAAATGGACAGAGGTTAATGTTCTTTTTTACTAAATAATATATTTAATTTACTTAATGTCCTGTACATATCCTTCAAATACTGCTGTTTTGTTAGTTTTTGTGCTTTTCTGAAGTAGTTTTTAATTGATCATTTATTTTGGGGGAAATTCAAGATTGAAGGTTGGTTTCAGACAAGGCTCCAAGACTTACCACAAGTCCCTAACAGTGAGTTGATGATTCCTAAATGTATGGAAGGTGAGTCTTCCGGTTGGCCTTATGGTTCTTAGCATAGTCAGTAGTAGTTATGCTGCCTTCAAGCATTCAAGTGACCAAGATTAGATGATTCCTATTATATGTTTGATGCCTCCGGTGTCTATGCTGCCTTCAAGTACGCAAATAGTCATCAACTTTGAATTATTTAATATAATTGCAGTGTCAGCTTAAGTTATGGCTTTTATGCTGCTTTATTTTATCAGGACATGTTTGGTTGTAACAAACTATGAAACTGAAGGTGATGAAGTAACTTGGCAGTAATGAAGGGAAAATGAAAGTGATAATAACATTCCCTCCATAAGATCTTTTCACTTTCTATTTTCCTTCTCCTTTTTGGTATAATTAGCTGCTACACATGGTTTTTGCTGATATATCTTAGGAAACTCCTAATAAAATGAGTTTATCTGGTGATATTGTGCCTGAATTGATTGCTTTACTGTAGAAGTTATGCAAGACCCATCAGAGTTAGAATTCGAAGCAAGATCATCAAAAGACGGGGCATGGTAAGCACATGCAGATTATTGCAGCTAGCTTAAATTATCTTAGCCATATGTGTTTATGAATTATTTTAAATTTTAATGTCGTTGAATGAAAGGTTTCCATATATACCTTTCGGAAGCATTCAAGAAAACTTAATGCACATTTTTCCACCATTATAGACCCACATATGGATTATAATGCTTATTGACACGGTTATTTTGTAGGTCCTTCAATTGTTGATATTTATCATACATATATCTGTGTCCCTTGATACTTGAAGTCTTTAATTATGGAATAAGCCTCTAGTTCTTCTTAGATCAGACTCACATCTCAGTGATAATGGAATGGAAAAGCTAATTTAAATATGGACGCACCAATATCTCTTCTGGCTGTCTTACTATTAATTAATTATTGCCTTATCATTAACATGGCAAGACACATTCTGTGTGCCATGAATTGTTTTTGTAAGTGGCTAAACTTGTTCACATCTTTCTTTTTGCATTTGCTCCATTCTATTCTATTCTGAAGATAGAACTTGTATAGGAGTTCCCTTATAGATTTTCTTAAATCAGGAGGCTCTTGTATCTGTATAATCCTATTATTTTCCTTCTTCAAAGTTCAAATACAATTGTTTTTCCTCTTTTTAATAAAGAGACAGTTTTGTGGTTGCTTGTGGGTTGATCCAGATGGATTATTTAAATGGTGCTCTTTCACACAAACAAACGAGATGGTCATGTTGGTTCTTGTACCTGGACAGTCCTGTCTTTCATCAATTTATGAAATTCCACGCTAACTGGTTTCTTTAATTGCTTCTAGGGAAGGATATTTAAAAGTTTATCCATCTATACCATACTACTATAATGGTTAACATATTAATCATGGGGCTTGGTCTTCTATTATTCTTTCCCTGCTGAAATATTCTGGGTAGTTTATGTTTTCTTTTTGGTCGAACCGCACTTTTCTTTCTCTCTTTCACTTTCTGTTTTTGAAAAAATAATGATTGGCTCTCATAAATTTTACTGACTCTTCAGATCTGCTGTCAATTGTAACATAGAAGCACATTATATTAAGCATAACTGTCTGATCAATTATGTAATTTCTAAACACTGTGTAATTGCAGGTATGATGTTGAGGCATTTCTTGCTCACAGATTTCTTAGCACAGGGGAAGCTGTAAGTTTCAACAATCATGATGTTAATCCCTTTGTGTTATAAGACTTGTTAATGGATTGATAAATTGTTTACCCCCATAGAGGGTACTAAATTTTTCCATCTGAGACACTCTTGCCTTTTGTTAAAGGAAGTCCAGGTCAGATTTGTTGGATTTGGAGCTGAGGAAGATGAGTGGATCAATATTAGAAGTTCAGTTCGCCAACGCTCTATCCCATTGGAAAACACGGAGTGTTCGAACTTGAACGTTGGAGACTCTGTCCTGTGCTTCCAGGTGAATTAGGCTGAATATCCTCGCTGAAGTTTTGTTAGAGTGCATCACTTTAACTGTATTTAACTTGACAGTTCCAATTGAAATTTAGGAGAGGAGAGATCAAGCAATTTACTATGATGCTCAGATTGTAGAGATCCAAAGGAGAATGCATGATATTAGAGGTTGCAGGTGTCTCATCTTAATAAGATATGACCATGACAACAGTGAGGTGAATAACATTTCTGCAATTGGATGTGTTAACATTTCCGTGTGTAATTTTTAAGTATTTGATGTTATGTTTATTATTTCCAGGAAAAGGTTCGATTGAGAAGACTTTGCCGCAGAGCAAAATCTTAGGTGTATTTGGAATGAATTCTTTTTGACGCCCCTGGTGAGTTTTCAGGCATTTATCAAAAAACCTGGGTGCAGTAGGAAGCAGCTAGCACTTGACATGGAGTTTTGGCGGGAAAAATATTGGAAATGGTTATAGTCAATTCGTTCTTTTATTGCTTATCATTATTAGTCGATAAGGGCAGTGGACAGTCAAAAGACGAGTAAGCTTCAACTATGTACACTTGGGGTGACTCAATTGTTGAACAGATGTTTTTGTTTTCAGTATGGTGCGTAAGATAGGTACCTCCCTGATTATTATTATTACTGTTATGTTCTTGGAATTGAATGAGTAGAATTAAGGTTCTATGCATCAGGAGAAGAATTAGCAAATTTGATAAAATGTGTGATATATATATAAATTAAGAAATGAAGCTTCTCAATACGACAGTTTGGTTGATTTGTCAGTTGGTTTTAATCACTTACCCTGTGGAATATCTGACATGTCATGTACACGACAACATCATAATATAAACATCTGGGGAAAGGATAAGAGATATACGAATAATGAGTTGTTCTAATACTCTGATTTTATAGGTTCGGTCAAAAGGTTGGAAAACATTATTAATTCATTTATATACACTTGAGTCTTTGATTTTATTTAAGAATTTTTAAGATTAAATTAACCCACAAAATAAAGAAATTACTTCGCTTAATGTCAGTTTTTTTCAATTTTTCTACTTACCACCATAAACACAGGCAAGTCATTACTCGAAAGGAATATAGCTACTAGGTAGCCCGTTCTTTTTAAAGGTTATGGCTGCTTGAATTGGTTGAAACCATGGAATGGTCTATTCCATACAAGATTCAAAATAGGCAAACATTAAAAGAATACTACAAAAAACAAAAGCACACTATTTACTATCAATTTTAATCAATTTTACAGAATTTATTATACATTTCCATATCATTATCACACCCTTAACTTCTAATTACTTAACGATACACACTTTATCCTCCAAAATACAATGATTCGCTTTAAAAAGCTACAACAAAACAGAGCAGGCAATAGATCCCCAACTTCACACTCTCCATACCACAATAATTCACCGCTTTTCCGATATCTGAATCAAAAGTTGTATGAATTTAGACATCAATTCGGACTTTGCCTTTTCAGGGGAACACCTAATCAAATAGACACTCAACATGAAATGACTTGACCATATAAAAAGCATATAATAAATATGGCTTATGTGTAGTCCATACACAAATAGACATAAACTAAGGAATTCCTTCCCCCACAGGGCACTCGTCAATGTGTTCCATAGTCACCATCAAGGCAAGACAGCTGACTCAGTTTAGTGGATACCATTGCATCATCCCGAATAACTATTACAAACAAACCATCAGTAGAAAGGTCGGTGTCTCTCAAGCAAAACATGATATTCATAGTGTCAATCGATAACAATGGTTCTGAATCTAGAACATGATAATGTTTCATATTGCTGTGTAGTTAATTATTACATTTCTTAAAATATTGCATTTCGGAAGATAAAAGCAAATAGGGGGAGGGAGGCTCTCCATTTTATCAGTTGCCAAAAGCCAACACTTAAAGGACACTCTTACTAGCACTCAGCCTAACCTTTTATGGACTATTCCTTCACTTAGAAAAAATGACAGATCACATAACTATAGGAGAAAAGCTCGTAAAATTAGTAAAAGTATACCATTTTTTAATTAAAAGGATGTGAAAAATAACGCACCAGGGCTGGCAGAGTGGTTGGGGCTGGGTAGCTTACACAAAATCACAGGTTCTAACCTGAGTACCACCATTGTACACCAAAAATAACATCTATATAAGCAAATAGAGAAACTTTTAATTTTAAAAAGTCCATAACCAAATATCTCATGGTGACACAACTATTTCTCTTCTAGACCTTCAATAATTGAAGTAGTGTGACATTCAACATACAACAATTTTGATATTATTAGAACATAAATTTAAAGTTAAGCCACCCTCTAGATTCCCCAAGAAAATCCAAATATTAAAAAAAGGAGAATAACATACGACAAATAGTTCCAAATAAACCAGTTCCATGAACAGCTTCTGACTTCCTTGACCATATAGGTTGCTCCAGCAACATAACATTGCAAGGACCAACCAAAATCTGCAAGTTGCGATAGTCTTGGAAATTAAATATATGGTCCAAACAACCTGAATTCCTTGACCATGAAAAATGTGAGAACCACCAGAAAACCAGTTCTAACCTGAGTAACACCATTGTACACCAAATTAACCCCAGAAAATCACATCTATATTAGCAATTAGAGAAACTTTTAATTTTAAAAAGTTCATAGCCAAACATCTCATGGTGACAACTATTTCTCTTCTAGACCTTCAATAATTGTAGTAGTGTGACATTCAACATACAGCAATTTTGATATTATTGGAACATAAATTTAAAGTTCGAGCCACCCCCAGATTCCCCAAGAAAATCCAAATATTAACAACAAAAGGAGAATAACATACGGCAAATAGTTCCAAAAAAACCAGTTCCTTGAACAGCTTCTGATTTCCTTGACCATATAGATTGCTCCAGCAACATAACATTGCAAGGACCAACCAAAATCTGCAAGTTGCGATAGCCATGGAAGTTAAATATATGGTCCAAACAACCTGAATTCCTATTGAGCAAGAAAAATGTGAAGTAACCTGACAAACAGCCAATGCAATCGGGCCAGATGAACACTAAATGTTTAATTCATATGTAGTATATCTATATTAAACAATCTACATGAATTTTCAGCTGCACGATATAAGTTGAATAATAATAGCAGCAGAATTAAATACCTGCTTCACATGTCCAAGTAACCCAGGAAATATACAATATCGAAGAGGTACAGAAGTTATCTTCCAAGAAGTGCTTCCATGACAGCTAAATTCTCAAGAGAATCAAATGTGCACCTTGCAATGTTTGTTTTTAGAACAAAAAAATGATCACCTAGTCATATAGAACGACTGACCAGGAGAAGCCCATCATGTATACTTCGGAAACCAAAAGAAGTAATTAGAATAATAGAAGTAAAATTTTCAAAGTCATCATTACCGACATAAATAAATGGCAAATATTTTAAACATCTAGTAACTGAGATGATGCTTACTTAGCTTCCATTCAAAACAATCAAATAGATTGAAAATGTAGGAACCACAACTTTCTTAATTGAAAACAGTCATAATGGTAAGGTATTCAAAAGTAGCAACTGATAGTGCAAAAACAATATTCAAAAGCAAAACAGAAAAAAAAAAGTAAACATAATTCTTGAAAAAAAAATTGGAACTAAAGCGTCCGCATCCTTCACTTCAGTTAGACTAATACCATTTAAATTTAGATGTACTCACAAATCAAACAGAGTTGGGAGCAAACTATCACAAAAAGAAAAAAGCAGCAGCAATAATAATAATAATGACAATGATTGAACAACTATAACACTGCCAAAATATACAACTTTCAATTCGTCAAATTCAGACATGAGGAAGGCCAGACGTAGATTTAAGTCAAAAGTGACTGGGATAAAGAGGGCCAAGTACAAGGTGCAAAGCTTAAATGTCCAGTTCCTACTGGAAAATCTTAGTTCATATTTGTTAAATACCACCCATAAACAAAAGCCTAACCTGTGCAAATGCCTTCAACATAGTAATTACTGTTCAGATCTGTACAAACTTTGTATCAAAAGACTCTTCCCAACTGACAATCTAATTTTACTCATAACTCAAGTATTTTAGACAGCTGAAATACAGTGCACAGGTTTTGCATCATGATATGTGATGGTGACCATAAAGTAAGTTTAGCATACATTAATGCTGAACTGCATTGTTCAGAAAATGGGTCAGAGAGCATCTTCAGTTCCCAACTAGAAGAGGAAGCAGGATTGTGCCAGTGGTCAGAATTCAGCCAGAAATCTCAATTTCATCAGGTTATGATTATGACACTGTTCTCCCATAACAAATAGATGCAATATAGAGATTCTTTGCCCATTTATCCTGCAGAGACAAAATATCAGATATCAAAAAGTATGATCATAGAATGATAGTAAATAAAGGAAAATTAGATGCACTGTTTACCTTAACATGAGCACTAGGAAAAGCAGATGTCCGTAGTGTCTCCTGAGTTTCATCAGCTGGTTTTCTTCTTGGAACACTAAGAACAAGAGCAGCCTGGTCCCATGTTGCAGCAGTTGAGGTGATGCGATAACCGTTATCCCACCTTCGATGAATACCTTCGCTGGGATACAAGAAATCAAGTTCCACAACCTGGCATTAAGCATGGAGAGAAGAATATATACATAAATCAGATGAATTTCTTCAATGCCACAAGGATTCTTAATCATAAACGAGTTTTTAAAATGCAGGACCTGATCAGAATAACCAGCCCCACGTGACATAACAATTGCCCATCTAGTGCCAGCAGTGGCCATAGCAGTGACATAAAATCCTTCTCTCCATTTTTTGTTGATCCACTTAAATGGAAATGAATCACTGACTTTATAGGATTGCTGTAAGTACTGGGTACCTAAAAGGATCAATCAAACAATGAAAATAAGAAGACAGCTTAAGCACAATCAGTCAAAATGTACAAAAGAAGGGATCATCAAAAGTCAAGCCAAGTACGATCCCAGATACACAATACACAGAATAATATATTCAGGGATGTAAACCTTTAGACATTACAACCAATGAGCTTCCATTATGAGCTCCCGCTATGGCACTAATGTAATAATTATTTTCCCACTGTTCCATAATCCATTCCTATTAAAACAGATAGACGAATTTGTCAACTTACATTAAGTTCAAAACAAAACTAGCAAAATATAATACAGATAAAACTATATAGTTACAAACATAATACTATGGTATCGCCAGCATCAAAATAATGCCACTGCTGAAACATAAAATAGCCAACCTTGTGAAGAAAGTAGGAGGAGAGTTCATAAACTTGTGCAGTGAAACCAGTGCCAGCATCCATAATGAGTGCCCAAAGATTAGAACAAGAAGCCACACTGCTGATAAATAAACCATCTTCATTCCCTTTATCAATGTGTTGGGCTAACCGCACATCAGCAACATTATAATGATACCTACACCAAAAGATATATCTTTAGGCTCTGACATTTTAAAATCACTTGAAAAAACATATTTAACATCAAAAGAAAACCTTTGCTTCATTGGTCGACGAGCATTGTAAACACTAATCCATTGTGTAGCAGGCATTCCCATTCGAACCTTCTTTTTTGGTTGTTCATCATCATCCTCTTCCATGGTCAATCGCCCCCTCTTATGTCCAACCTGACATATAAGCTACACAATAATAGCCCAAAAGGGTAGCGCGAGTCAGATTTTAAAAGTGTAAACAATAAATAGTAAATTCTAAAGTAATAAGAGCATGAAGTACCTTCTGAGCACCCTCGGTGTTTATTGGCCTGATATCTGGATTTGGGCCCACAATTCCATCAAAAAGGGATATATATTTTGCATAATTTGGTTCTTCATCAAACTTCAAATTCACTACATATTCAACAAACTGCCGGAAAGGTTGAGGACAAAAGCAACACAAAGTTTCTGGAGAGGTGGCCATCTTTTTTTTGCAGACAAGAAACCCTTTATTTTCTCCCTGTAACAAGAAGTTTCATAAGAATCATATTTTCATTTACCATCAGGCATCAGTACTAAAATGATTATATCTGAAATAGTTATAACCTGATATCCTTGCCAGGGAAGCCGACCACGAAGAAGGAAGACAAGAGTGTAAGCAAGAGATTCCAAGTCATCTCTCCTGCTACCTGTTCTACCAAGATGAGCATGCACACTGGCATAACGAACTGTGCCCCTGCAGCAAGAATATTGCTCTCAAAATCATTCAAAACCTGCATGTTGACTACGGTTTATAGATATTTAACAAATAATTTACCTAAAAACATCTGGACGTTGATCGTATTCAACATGAAGGCCAGTCGAACTATCACGCCACCTAGTTGCTGGGTAGATAAATTGGGAGTGCAATATGAGTCCAGATTATGAGAAATTTGACACATGTTCATTGACAAGGGACACATCAAGGGTAATGCAGTGTACTTACCTAATCCAAGATCAACCAGAAACAACTTCTTTTCATCTGGAGTTCCTGGGGTTCCAAGCAAAAAATTCTCAGGCTTCACATCACCATGCACATATCTGCAATAATGACAGAATGATGAAATGTTCTTGCAACAAAAATGTGATCAATACACTCAATATTCAATTTAGTTAAACAACACAAGCATATATAAAATAAAATCCAAAGTTTCCAATCAAAAAGTAAGAACAGATCCAAATTTTATATTTCCCAAATCATTTTATAAATATAAACGCGTCTCAATCAGAGAAATAAGATGTTTCCCCATCATCATGTCACCAAAAGGTAACAACAAACGATTGACCATGTTTTTCTAACATGATAAACAGAGAACAGCAAAACAATAACATATGGCATATGGTCACAGTATAGAAGCATTCTGAACTGTAACCAACCTGTTAATGAAAATAAAAACCAGAAACAAATAAAAATATTCAGGAAAGGAACAATCACCCTCTAGAATGCATCTTCTCTAATATGGAGATAGCCTCAATTGCAATACATGCAACCATTTCAGTAGACATGCTGAAATCCAAAAGGAAAAAGAAACAAAAGTTAGCTATTCAATAAAAGCTCTAGTATTATGAAAAATAGAATAATTACATTTCAATATTTCACATAGATACTCACGTGTGTGAGTTGTTATTCCAAACATCCCACAGACTGGGGCCAAGCATATCCATGACCTGTATGTAAAGTGTAGTTATAAAAACATTTAGAGACAACCACAAGCCTCCGCCCATCCATTAAAAATTCATGAGCACATACCATAATATAGTAGTCACCTTGCCGTCCATTGAAATGCACTCGTGGTACACCATGACTACCGCCTAATACACTAAAAGACATAATCACGGAATAGTTAGCACTTCATATCCATAACAAAGTGAAACCATAGCAGAACAACTCCATCACGTGGGAAAAAAAACGTTCAACTCACTTGTAAACCTGCCACTCATATGGTGGTCCATAATTGCACCCCTTGCTGCTTCTATGCTCGAATTTTAAGGCTACCTACAGTCATTAGAGCAACACGTGGATATCAACAAATGAAATATGTATCAGTCAAATACAATTTAAACCAAAGTTCACATGCTAACACCATACCTCAACAGCACCAGCACCAGTCCGTTCGCCAGAATTCACAACTCCTATCCGCCGACCAACATAGACTTGCCCAAATCCTCCCTTCCCAAGTTTTCTCTCAATTCTATACAACGGAGAACCACCAACTTGAACCTGTTGCAAACAAAAATACACAACAGATTAGTTTTTAACATCTACAAAAATCATTCCATAACCTTGGTTTATCATTTTCAGTTCAATCATCCAAAGATTAGAAACATCAATAACAAAAAAAAAATCTAAGAACCAAACTTGAGCTCAGAGAAGCAAAATAGGACTATTTAGCATGCAAGCTGTTGTAAGGTGTTCAGTATTCCAAAACAGAAAAGAAAATAACAAAGATAAACAAGAAATCTAAGTTGAACATTGAACAAATAAAGTTATGCTTGTACATTTTTCAGAACTCAAACTACAAAGAAAAGATGTGAAACTAAAATCACCTTCTCCGGAAGAGGAGCAGTGCTACCTTCGTCTTCAGCTCCCGGAGCCTTATCTGCGCTGCGGCCACGGCTATCGTCTTCATCCATGTCTTCCTCTTCAAAAACCCTAACCGAAACCTTATTATTGTTATTCTCTTTCTCTCCTAGCTCGTCTATCAAACTTATATTTCTATTTCTGGCTTCGCGAACAACACCAGCGTAATCGTTCACGATTTCATTGGCGGCAGCGATCGCGTTGATCTGCCTCCGGTTTCTCCGGCTTAGGGCAGCCGCGGCGGATGTCTTCCTCCTTCGAGCTCTGGCGGCCGCCGGCGAGGTTGGCTGAATGATTGGGTTCGCGTTTACGTTGTCTACGAGTCGGTTTCTGCGTGTTCGGGTACGCAGCTCAGGCATGGTAAGGATGGTGCAGGCCCATGAGGAAGAGGGAGACTCGTGAAGGTTCCAGAATCATCGATCAGGGCAGATTATGAAATTTAGTTAAAAGAATGGTAGCAAAAAATGGGAAAAAATAGATTGGACGATGAATAAATAAGGAGGGAGATAGGATGAACCCAAAATTAGGGTTTGATGAGAAGAAATTTTAGAGATCTATGGAGGGAAACAAAAATGAAAGGATTCTTTGTAGTTCTAGATTTCAGGTACAGAGACATAAACATGGATAGAGATTTGTTATTTCATTTTTCCTAATTTTTAAAAAATAAGCATTTTATAGGGATTGCATTTCATTTGATTGCCACTTATGTGGCAAAGATGCTTACACTTATTAATCAATATTCTCCTTTTTACCTATTTTCGATTTTTTATTTTATTTTATCTTTATATTAATATTTAATTTTATTATTGTATTATCGGCATTCCAATGCAACATTTCTCTTATTTTTCTAAAATATATTAAGACAATTATTAAAAGTGATTTTGAATGTAGGGTAGTTTATTTCTAATTTAATTTTATGAAATATATCTCATTTTTTTTAATTTTCACTCGCTATTTCTCAATTTGAATTTTTTAGCTTTTGAGATTTTATTATTGTTTCTCTTTGCTTTTTCTCATTTTATCTTTTTTTTTCCTGAAAACTCTTGGAACTCAATAATATGATTCTCATGTATTCTCTTTGTTTGTCTCATATTCTCTATATCTCTCACACATACAGATATAATAAATCCACATAATAATAATAATAATAAAAAATACAATATATGCGGAAGCCTATGTTTCCTGCTAATAATAATAATAATAATAATTTATTCTGCGCCTATGTTTCTTCTAATAATAATTATAATTTATAATATACTCATATATAAAGAAATTTTTTATATATAAATTTATTCTTATTTTATTTTAAATATTTATCTTATTTTTTATTTTTTAAGTATTTATTAGATAACTAATTATTCTTTTAATTAATTAAAAAAAAATATTTTATTTTTAATGTTAATATATTATTATTTTGTAAAAAACAGTTATCAAAATTTTAAATGTGGAGTATTTTGATTTAGGTAAAACAAAACAAATATATTAGACATAAAAGAGTTCTTACAACTTGAAATAGTTTTTTTTCCATATTTTTATTTTTAAATATAATTTTTATCTCTTTTTATTATTTGATTTAGTTATTATTTTTTTATTATTTAGTTCTTTTATTTCTTCTTTAAAAAAATATAAATATAACAATAAAAAAATAAAAAAATGTAATACACATACTCTAGCCAGTGTTCTCGTTAATAATAGTGTATATATATATTCTCTTCAAATAATAATAATTTGAAAATATTGTTTTGTTTTTAGTTCGAAAGTGTTATCTATCTCAGTGTGTGTAAGTTGTAGTATTCCGTATAAAGAGAGTTGGGAAGTGGTCTACTTTATTTACCGTTTTGTCAATTTAACTTCAAACTTGGAAAATGATGCTGCAGTAAACATTTATGGTTGGGTTGGTGTAACTGGGTATAACCTACTCAAAATACTAATATAAGTCATGTATATTTGGAGTTTTTTTCCCTTTGTTTTTGTAATGTTCTTCATGTAATTTGAGAAGAAAATGTAATTTATAAATAAAAAAAGTAGAAACTAAAGTTGTTTAAATAGAAAGAGAAATAGTAATAAGTGAAAAAAGAAAAAGTTTATTGTTAATTTAATTGATATAATGGAAAAAAAGTATATATTATTTTAAAAAATCAAATTAATTTTTAAAATAATTTAATATTAAGAAATTTATAAAATATAAATATAAAATAAAATAAATTTTAAATAGATAAAATATTATAGAATTTAATAAATAAAATGTTATATTTTACAATTAAAATAAATTTATTTTATTTATTATTAAAAAAATATTTTAATTATTTATTTTATTATAATAAAATGTAATTATAATTATATTAAAGAAATAATGTATTATACTAAAATATAATCAATTGCATTAAAAAAACGTTGATTATATGAATTTCCGTGTAAATCTTCTTCAATTGCGAAAAAAGTTTTTTGTTTTTTGTTTTCACGATTTTAATATTCATGACCTTGTTTTCTTAACTTTATCTTATCCGAGTATTTTCAGGTGTCATTTGTCCGTAAACGCAGTATTAGTAGGCAAACCTGAATGGATTATAACTATATCTACGTCAACCCTAATTGTTATAAAATTTAATTTAAATATTGAAAAGTTAAAATTAAATTATTTTTATAATAATGTATAAATTGTGTGTGGATTTTATAGAATATATTCTACAGCTTGTGTATCTTTCATATACTTGCAGAAATTATGTCAAAAGAAAATTAAAATATTCATCACATCTGTGTCCAAATAAAGGTGATTTTAATGTAGAAACTTGTGTTTTAATTCCTTCCATTTTTCTAACCTTTTTTATCCTTTCTCTTTTTTTCATCTTTCTATACTTCTTAAATTTGTGTCTATTTAAATTTAAATATAATATTTTTAATTTTAAATATAAAAAATAACTGTCTAATTAAATATCAATTTATAAAATAATTTATAAATTATTAATAATAATAAAAATTACTTTACATACTAATAATTATTTAATTTAAATAATATAGTTTTTGTCTTTGAATTCGACTTTTATTTAACAATTGTAAATTTTCTTTGTAGTATTATTTCATTAAAGGTGTATTATATTTTTTAAAACATAAAACTAATTATCAATATAAATCATTAACATTTATAAGGTCTTATTATTCATCTAAATTTATTATTGTAGATTTTTTTCTGATAAAAAAAATCATTGTAGACTTAATTTTTTTAAGAAAGTGATTGAATATAATTTATATAGTTAATGATAAATTTTTAACAAATAAGGTATTGGTATATGAGTTTGAACTTAATATTAGTTTTTCAAAAGCAAGAAGTCACCTTATATCTATTGTTGATAAGATGGAGGGGGAACTTGATGTGATTATATATGTATTGTCTTGATCGTTATTATATTTATATATATATATATATATATATATATATATATATAACTTAATAGTGAACTCACTTTGTTTGTTTTATGTTGATATGTTATGATTTTGTTATTCTACGGATTATTCTACAATATTAGATGTTGTAGGAAGCATTTAGAGTGACATTTAAATATCTTGTATGCATATTTGCTCTAGTTATATATAGTTGGACAATGTAACAAACATGTGCTAAGAAATCCAACTACAAAATTATTTGTAAATTTGTATTTGTAATAGACTTGAAACTTTAGATCTTGTGTTACATTTATGATATCAAATAATGTTTATCTTAGATAAACTTAAAGAAAATTAGGTATGTTTTAGTTTTTCTCTTTTCGATATGTGTTACGAGTTAAAAAAGCTAGTTAAATATTCTTATATGATTTTATAATTTTTTTTTTTTAAAAGATGACACTTAGATTTTAAAGAGTTAATATTAAATATATGATGAATTTATAGTGTGTAATTCTCATTTTATAAGTTCATTTTGTGATGATGAGTTAGACTTAAATTCACTTTCTAATATGTTATTAGAATCATTGAAAATCTATCTTAGTTGAGATTTTGAACTATTGTTTCACCTGCTATTAAACCGTTGTTAGATCCTCCGCTTATATCCATGCTCAAGATTTATATGTTTTAACATGAGGAGGTGTGTTGGAGATTCACTATAGATATGACCAATGTATAGTATATAAACGAGGACAATCCTCACCTTTCAAATCGATTTTATAAGAATGAGTTTCACTTAAACTTACTTTTTAATGGGAGAGACTTAAACTCACTTCGTAACACCTTCCCTTACAAATACACAACAAATGATCGGAGCCACAAAAATGATTGTTGCAACATTACAACATCAAGTGTCAATATGACCAATAACATCAATAATAGTTGGAGGCACTACAAGGATGGAAATTAAAGTATCTCAAGTAGTCACTATAAACAAAAATTTGTTTTAGTGATATAACTATTCATGACTAAAAAGTATAAATATGTCACTATTAATATCCTGTGACGATAATTAAATTGTCACTATTATACTTGTCACAACAATGTTAAATGTTACAAAAAAATAAGTTTTATTGTGATAAAAATAATTATCAGTGATAGTTTAATTAATAGTGACAATAATTAATCATCACAAATTTATAAGACAATAATGATAAATTAAGCATTACTATTATATTCTATGTAATAGTAATAATAAATATACAAGACAATTGAGTAAATTAGCTTTCACTGTTATTAATTTATAATAATAATTAATACCATTTTAATTTCAAACTTTATGTAAGAACTAGTTATTAGTTTCTTTTAATTATTAATATTTTATCATTGTTATTATAAATTATAGTAGTGTGTAATTGGTACAAATAAATATCATGTCATAATTAATAGGCAAAATATATTTAAAATTTTAAAGTAAATATTAATTAAAATACATAAACATAAAATATTTATTAGATTTAAAATGATAAAAGCTAAAGCATTCAAATACAACTCACAACATGCTTATATTAAATGGGATTTAATTCTACTTCAAAATATTTAAACTAAATAAGTATTTAAAAAATAACAATAAATGGTGTATATCTTCAAGGAGTTTGATCATGTAAAATAAATAAAATAAATCATTAATATTAATAAAAAATTAATATTATTTTACAAATGTAGAGATGTAGTTTTAGACATGTTAGTGAAAAAAGATTAAATTATAATACAACTTACCGTACTTGATGGACTAAATAATAAATCTCCTAATAAAGTAGTCATTTGACTTTTCATCTCCCTTTCAATATCTTGGCTCACTTTGTCATGTTGAGTTTGTATAGTAAGTTGTTGATCTTTGATTAATCGATGTTAAGATTGCAATTCACTTTGAAATTGAATGTTAGTCTATTTTTGCTTTTGGATAATGTTAATCAAATGTTGCACTTCTAACTCTAAATCATGTGCTTTTTTTTAGCATTCTCCACTTGACTTAAAATAAATTGTCTCTTTGTATTTCTTTTTGTCATCGACACACCTCTTATATCTTGTGAGTGATTTGGTTTTGTTCCTAGTACAAAAGCAAAATGTTTAACTAATGAAACATGTGTAATAAGCAAAAACTAAGTTCAGTGGCAAGAAGAAAGATTTCCGAAGATATTTGGTTTACAACAAATCAGAGAAATTTTAAAAGACTGTTCACAATAAATTAATTTTGTAGTTGAAATGTAGGAAAGGAATATGTTTTATTTAAAAACAATTTATTATAATTTATAAGAACCTTTTTCAATACACAAATCTTAAAACAAAATCTTATAAACTATAAGTATAGTTGAAATTATCAAAATCTGTTTTAAAAGAAACAAACATCAAGATTAACATGTTACTTTTGGAATTAACAGATTATTTTTATGATAAAGAACTACTGAAAAATAAAATATAAATATGTTATTACAGGAAACAACTAATTTTGATTTTTTGAAATTTGATGCAACATACAACACACAAACATCATCAGATGTAACAACGATAAAAAAAAAAAAAAGTTTTTACTGATTATATGGTAGGTACAAATTTAAGGAAAATCAATAAGTGCTTTAAGAAAACAATTGATTACATCAGGATCAATGAAATCTTATTAAACTGTTTTTGTTTCAGATAATTTTGTTAATCAGTAACCAATACAAATTGTAAGAAAATATATCAATATTCAATGTAACAATCAATATGAATTATCACAACAGTTTTAGTTATTACAGGGAATCAATACAAATTTGTAGAGGACAAAAAACATATTATTTTTGTAAAACAACGACTGATTATATCAATACAAGTTACTATGCAGACACTTTATAAAACATAAATAAATAACACAAGAAAGACACCAAGAATTTTATACTTGTTCACTCATAATAGAGCTACATCTAGTTTCACTTCACACCAATATGAATTTCACTAAAACAACACAATTTCCTTATAAGAAATTACAAATTTGTTCTTGAACACTATAAGAACATAAACCCCTCACTACAACACCCTGTAATATGTTACAACTGAGAAATATATCAAGAAACCTTATCTTGATCACAATCTATTACAGAAATGCTGATAATAAAAAAAAAATCTAATACAAAAATACAACAAAATATAGAATGGAATTAATTAACTTGAAAAGTGAATCAAAAAACACAAATGCTATCTTTGACCTCAATTTAAATGATGAAAGTTTTGCTCCAAGAAACCTCAAAAAATCTTTCAAAAGTTATTTCTCACAAAAACTTGAATCACAAAGACTCTCTCAAATATAAAAGTTGTAAGATGTATGAGTAACCTTTTTCTAAAACAATGCAAACCCTTTTATAGAGATTTAACCGACTAAAAATATTTATTCTTGGATTCATCATCATTTCTTAAGCCAAAAGATAAATAAAGACAAAAAAAAAAAAAACTAAACTACTTAATCACTTAAGCCACCAATTCTTCGATGTGACTTGATCAAATACCAAACTTGGATTCTTGAGATGTCCACCAACATGTACCTTCAAATCTCCTTCTTCATACAATTCACCCATATTTCTTCAAATTGTCATATACAATGTTAATCCAATAATTAAAATTTTAAAACATTTCATAATATTAAAATAAAAGTGCTAGAAATATAATTAGATCAAATAAAAAAAATTCAAAAGTAAAATAAATTAGCTTTAATACTAGACTCTAGATGTCAACACATGAAATTATATTTTTATTTATTAAAAAATTTAAAATATAATTAAGTGTAACATATATGTGTGTATATATATATATATATATATATATATATATATATATAATTATGAAGTTCAAAATATTTAAGTTTTTAAATATTATTTAAAATAAAACAGAAATATAAAATCTACATAAAATAGAAATTTCTGTTGTATAATACTATACATATTATTTATTAAAATTAATATTATTTATTAATCTACATAAATGAATACATGTTGTTCTTTACCGGTAGAGCATGTCTCATAACTTCTATCTTATCAGTTATTCCATTGTTTTATCTATCTATGTTTAAATTACTTAAGATGTGAGTAGTCACATTATAAGAATACAAAAAAAACTTTTGTGAAAATGTGGAATCAGGGAAATAAAATAGTTTGAATTAGATGAAAGGATTTACGTAACACAAATGAACTAAGGGAGTTGGAAATTAAAGACATTAAGAGGTTTAATTATGTTATCCAAATGAAAATTGAGACTTTAGGTAGAAAAACAAAGGTTGTGGAAAGAAGAAATGATACATTAAGTGAGTCTTGGGAGAATCTAGATAAAACAAAAAGTACCAAGGAGGAGTTAGTATGGTGGAGAAACTCGAGGAAGGTTTGTAAAGAGAACTAATAAGGGAACTGACACAATAATAATGTAAAATAAAAGATTAGGAAATGGAATGAAAATTAAGGACATTAAGAGGTTTAATTATGTTATCCAAATGAAAATTGAGACTTGGGGTAGAAAAACAAGGGTTGTGGAAAGAAGAAATGATACAGTAAGTGAGTCTTGGGAGAATCTACATAAAGAAGAAAGTACCAAGGAGGAGTCAGTATGGTGGAGAAACTCGAGGAAGGTTTGTGAAGAGAACCAATAAGGGAACTGACGCAATAATAATGTAAAATAAAAGATTAGGAAATGGAATGGAAATTAAGGACATTAATAGGTTTAATTATGTTATCCAAATGAAAATTGAGACTTGGGGTAGAAAAACAGGGGTTGTGGAAAGAAGAAATGATACAATAAGTGAGTATTGGGAGAATCTAGATAAAGCAGAAAGTACTAAGGAGGAGTCAGTATGGTGGAAAAACTAGAGGAAGGTTTGTGGAGAGAACCAATAAGGGAACTGACGCAATAATAATGTAAAATAAAAGATTAGGAAATGGAATGAAAATTAAGGACATTAAGAGGTTTAATTATGTTATCCAAATGA
Organism: Phaseolus lunatus; assembly: GCA_013389735.1. Classification (NCBI taxonomy): domain Eukaryota; kingdom Viridiplantae; phylum Streptophyta; class Magnoliopsida; order Fabales; family Fabaceae; genus Phaseolus; species Phaseolus lunatus. Next base: position 7,616,778 of record CM023865.1, on the reverse strand, counting down.
AAATTGAGACTTGGGGTAGAAAAACAAGGGTTGTGGAAAGAAGAAATGATAGTGAGTCTTGGGAGAATCTACATAAAGAAGAAAGTACCAAGGAGGAGTCAGTATGGTGGAGAAACTCGAGAAAGGTTTGTGAAGAGAACCAATAAGGGGACTGACGCAATAATAATGTAAAATAAAAGATTAGGAAATGCAATGGAAATTAAAGACATTAAGAGGTTTAATTATGTTATCCAAATGAAAATTGAGACTTAGGGTAGAAAAACAAGGGTTGTGGAAAGAAGAAATGATACCGTGAGTCTTGGAAGAATCTAGATAAAGCAGAATATGTAGCACAGACACAGACACGGAGATACGTATAATATTTAAAATGTAGGATACGGGGACACGAATTTATATATTATATAATTATGAATTGTATAAATTGACAGTAAAGATTTATATGCACAAGTATGTTTTAGTTTCTTTTTTTAGTAGAAAGATGTTTTTCATGGTTGATTCAAAAGGATTTGTTCCTTGTTTTTATAATTATACTAAAAATTTATACAGTAAATTTGAATTTTTAGAACATTAATGTATTTCTCCTTTTTAAAATTGTCTTAGAATCGTGTTAGAATAGTAAAAAATCCAACAAATATTTTTTGAATCGGACACTTCACCGATACGTGTCCTACGAGTGTCATACAAGTGTCGTGTCCGATACGTGTGTCCGACACAAACAACTATTTAAAAGAGAGTGTCCGAGGAAAGTACCAAGGAGGAGTCTATATGGTGGAGAAACTCGAGGAAGGTTTGTGGAGAGAACCAATAAGGGAATTGACGCAATAATAATGTAAAATAGAATATTAGGAAATGGAATAAGGTTAAGTTTTGTGAGGATGTGTGGACTACTCAAAAACCTCTGAAAAATTGTTTTCCTATGTTGTATACTCCATCAAATGATAAGGACAAAATAATTATAGAATCAGGGAGGTGAGAAAATCAAACATGAGAGTAAAACTTAGGATTATGATGATAGTGGTCTACTTAGGTGATTTGGTTTTCCTGTTTTATAAAGTGCTCAAATGTCTCCTGCTACTCAATATATTGTTTGGCATTTAGTGGAGGAGAGAATTCCTACTAAGGTATAATTGGTTGTATTTTTCAATTTGAAGATGAATCTGTAACACATCTCATTGTAGGATGTAAAAAATCAAATTATGTCTGACATGTGATAGATGAGTTGGAACTCAATCAGTACTACACGAACCTAATGCAACATCATTTTCAAATTTTGTCAATCATTAACTAATACAAATTGCAAAAAAATATATCAATATTCAATGTAACAACCAATATCAATATTTATCACAACAGTTTTAGTTATTAAAGAGAATCAGTACAAGTCTGTAGAGGACAAAAAAACGACTGATTATATCAATACAAGTTACTATGTAGACACTTTATAAAACATAAAGAAATAACACAAAAAAGACACCAAATTTTTTTTACTTGTTCAATCATAATAGAGCTATATCCAGTTCCACTTCACACAAATATGAATTTCACTAAAACAACACAATTTTCTTACAAGAAATTACAAATTTGTTCTTGAACACTACAAGAACATAAATCCCTCACTACAACACATGTCACATGTTACAACTGAGAAACATATCAAGAAACCTTATCTTGACCACAATCTAATACATAAATACAACACAATATAAAATGAAACAATTAACCTAAAAAGTGAATCATGAAATTATATTTTTATTTATTAAAAAATTTAAAATATAATTAAGTGTAATATATATCTATGTATATATGTATATATATATATATATAATTATGAAGTTCAAAATATTTAAGTTTTTGAATATTATTTAAAATAAAACAGTTATATAAAATCTACATAAAATAGAAATTTCTCTTGTATAATACTATACATATTATTTATTAAAATTAATATTGTTTATTAATCTACATAAATGAATACATGTTGTTCTTTACCAATAGAGTATGTCTCATAAATTCTATCTTATCAGTTATTCTATTGTTTTATCTATCTATGTTTAAGTTACCTAAGATGTGAGTAGTCACATCATAAGAATACAAAAGAAGTTTTTGTAAAAATGTGGAATCTAGAAAAATAAATAGTTTGAATTAGATGAGAGGATTTACATAACACAAATGAACTAAGGGAGCTGGAAATCAAGGATATTAAGAGGTTTATTTATATTATCCAAATGAAAATTGAAACTTGTATTACAAAATAGAACAGAGATGAACAAAATGAAACAGAGATGGACAAAAGAGTAAACTGCAAGGCAAAGGATATGAGAATGAATATCTCTTCTTTCTTTTTTTCAAATCAAAGCAAATGGTCTGAATATATACAAGTAGTACACTCATTATAGGTTTAACTAAAGAGGGAAAGAATCAATAATTAAATACTAGAATCATAATACACAAAGACAAAATAAAGGTTATTCATCTCTATAAAGAGAAATAATTGATAATTAGAAAATACACCCAATTATTCTTCTCTATAAAGAGAAACAACTGATAATTAGAAAAGACACCAAATTAATATTAGGATTCTTGTATAACTCTGGTATCTGTATCATTTAATACCCCGCCGCAAGCTGGAGAGCAAATATTGATGAGACCCAGCTTGGAACAAATATTCTTAAAAGATTGAGGACTTAAAGCTTTGGTATAAATATCAACCAGTTGCTTTGTGGTGGAAATGGGAAGCAAATGGATGAGACCCTTCTTTAATTTTTCCCGGACCACGTGACAATCTATTTCTATATGTTTTGTACGCTCGTGAAACACTGGATTTGCTGCAATGTATCTTGCTGAGTCATTGTCACAGTATAAAAGAGATGGTTGCTCAAAAGGAACTTTGAAATCTTGAAGAAGATAAGTTAGCCATTGAATTTCACATGTAACCGTGGCCATTGCCCTGTATTCAGCTTCACAAGAACTTTTTGATATTGTTCCTTGCTTTTTTGATTTCCAAGATAGATATGAGAGAATTCCCAAGATACACACTAAAACCTGTCACTGATTGTCTTGAACCAGTACAGGTGCCCCAATCACTATCATAAAATGCTTTGAGATGAACAGAAGTAGTGGAAGAGAAAAATAGACCAAGACTTGGAGCCCCTTTGATATATCTGAGAATTCTAATCGCTGCATTATAGTGAGTAATTGTAGGCTTAGCAAGAAATTGAGAAAGTTGTTGCACAGAAAATGTTATGTCAGGTCGGGTATTAGTGAGATACATAAGTCTTCTAATCAATCTTCTATAAGCTTGAATATATGTGAAAGGAACACTTCCAGTAGAAGAGAATTTCTCATGATTATCAATAGGAGTGGGTGCAGGTTTGCTGGCTAAAAGACCTGCATCTGTTAATAATTCCAATGCATATTTCCTTTGATTTACCATTATTCCTGTCTTACTTCTTGCTACTTCTAGACCAAGAAAATATCTTAAATTTCCAAGATCTTTAATCTTGAATGTCTGATTCAAGGCTTGTTTGATTTGAGCAATCTCTTTGTTATCATTTCCTGCCGATATTATATCATCCACATATACCAATAATGCTATAAAAGATGCTTCAGAAGAATTAATGAACAAGGAATGATCATTCATAGATTGAGTATATCCCATAGAAAGCAAAAATGATGATAGTTTGGCAAACCATTCTCTGCTGGCTTGCTTAAGGCCATATAAAGCCTTTTTTAGTTTACAAACTTTTCCTGGTGGAATAGAAGTCAATCCAGGAGGAGCAACCATGTATACATCTTCTTTCAAATCACCATGTAAGAAGGCATTGTTTATGTCTAATTGTTTCAATTCCCAATTATAGATAGAAGCTAAAGAAGGAAGCAACCTTATGGTGGTCATCTTTGCTACTGGAGAGAAAGTATCAAGGTAGTCAATGCCTTCTGTTTGTGTATATCCCTTTGCTACTAACCTTGCTTTATACCTTTCAATTGTCCCATCAGCCTTATATTTTATTTTGAATACCCATTTGCAACCTATGGCAGCTTTGTTCTTAGGCAGAAGAGCAGTCTCCCAAGTTTGATTTGACTCTAAAGCAGATATCTCACATTGTATAGCTTTTCTCCAACAGTCATGTTTCACAGCTTCAGAATAAGTATTTGGCTCAACATGTGAAGAAAGGGACATAACAAAAGATTTGTAAGAAGGTGATAAATTGTTATAAGACAAAACTGAATTCAAAGGATATTTAACCCTTGAAGATGTATTGGAAACATTAAGATTACAATGATAATCCTTTAAATACTCAGGTGGTCTTTTTATTCTTGTGCTTATTCGAACAGATGGATCTGATTCAGAACTTTGTTCTATGTCATGATCTTCATTGAGGTTTTGGTCTATATGGGAACAATCTTCTTCTGAAACCTCAATGTGTGACTCACAATTATTATCACTACTATTTTCAACATTATCACAAGGTGCAAGAATGGCTTGTGATGGCTGACTTAATGTAGGTTGATCTTCAGCAAATAAAATTTGATTATTAATGTCAGGACTGTTAGCTTCATTGCTAGTATCTTGAACCCTTTGGTATGGAAAAACATGTTCATAAAAGACAACATCCCTAGACACAAAAATTTCTCTTGATTGAATATTTAACAAAATATATCCTTTTGTCTCCCTTGGAAAACCAATAAAAACACATTTTGATGCTCTTGGATCAAATTTTCTTCTATTTGTTGACAAAGTGCTAGCATAACATAAAGAACCAAACACCTTTGATCCATTAAAATATGCATCAGTTTTGAAAAGCATTTCATGAGGAGAAGAATAGTTTAAAACAGGTGTGGGAAGCATGTTTATAATATGCGCAGCATGAATCACAGAATATGACCAATAAATTTTGGGTAAATGAGATTGTATCATAAGAGCTCTTGCTATATCTAATAAATGACCATGTTTCCTTTCAACTATGCTATTTTGTTGTGGAGTATTGACACATGATGTTTGATGTATTATTCCTTTACTGACAAAAAAATTAGTCATGAAAAATTCAGTTCCATTATCACTTCTTATTATTTTTATTGTTGTCTCAAACTGTGTTTGAACAAAAATAACAAAATTTTCCAAAACCTTAACAACTTCAGATTTTTGTTTCAAAAGAAAAATCCATGTGTACCTTGAATAGTCATCAACTATGGTCAAAAAATATTTATGACCATGAATTGATGGTATTGAGTATGGTCCCCAAACATCTACATGAATCAAATCAAAACAATTTTTTTATTTAGATGTACTAATAGGAAATGAAAGTCTTTTTTGCTTTGCAAAATGACAAACATCACAAACAAAAGATTTGTTATATTTAACAAAAGGAAATTTATTCTTGATAACATCAATACATGTATTTGAAATATGACCTAATCGAAAATGTCAAAGGGTTTCTAGATCACTAGCACTAACTTTAACAGTATTGATGGTGTGTGTAGATTTGATGGGTGTGATTTGAAGTTTCTAGTAAGAAGGGATCCTGAGTATATAAAGTCTATCTTGCATCTTAGCAGATCCAATCATTTCATTAGATATCTTGTCCTGAATGTGACAGCCATTAGAGTCAAAGGTAATAACACAAGATAGTTTATCAATCAATTTTGCTACTGAAAAAAGATTAAAATTGAAGCAAGGAATGTACAAAAAATTATTTATGACATGATTTTAATTGAGAAAAATACTTCCAGAATAATTGGCAACGACTTGATTTCCATTTGGTAATTTGACATAAATAGGATTAATTTGATGATATGAAGTGAAATAAGTTAATGATGAACAAATGTGATCAGTAGCACCACTATCAATAATCCAAGAACTAAAGGAAGAAATAAAATTATTACTTGTTTGATTGGAGGGATTGGAGGGAATAACAAAGACTTGATTAGAAGCATTGTCAATGGATTTGACCTGTTGCAAAAGAGCTAACAATGTTTGAAACTGCTCAGGAGTAAAACCACTTTGTTGAGACTCCACTTCTAACTTTGAACCTTGATGATTCTGCTCATTATTACTAAACTTTGTATTATGAAAAACTACATGACTCTGATCATGGTTCTGATTTTGAAGCTTGAAATGAGGTGGAAAGCCATGCTTTTTATAGCATGTATCAATGGTATGCCCTGTCTTTCCACAATAACTGCAAATTTTGGAAGTATATCTTCTTCCATATCCACCACCTATGCCATAGGTCATAGCATTATTTTTATAACCTCCTTTGCTAGTAGCAATCATTGCCTTGGATTCATCACTAAAAACTTGCCTCTCTTGTTGTGTAATGAGAGAGTAAACTCTATTCAAGGATGAATTATCTGACGAACTAACATGGTATGGTGAACAAGGATCCTGTGAGGGATCAACAACTTCACCTATAGATAAATGTAGCAACCAGAGCTCTAATTAGAGCTCTGATACCATATTACAAAATAGAACAGAGATGAACAAAAGGAAACAGAAATGGACAAAAGAGTAAACTGCAAGGCAAAGGATATGAGAATGGATATCTCTTCTTTCTTTTTTTCAAATCAAAGTAAATGGTCTGAATATATACAAGTAGTACACTCATTATAGGTTTAACTAAAGAGGGAAAGAATCAATAATTAAATACTAGAATCATAATACACAAAGACAAAATAAAGGTTATTCATCTCTATAAAGAGAAACAACTGATAATTAGAAAAGACACCCAATTAATATTAGGATCATTCTATAACTCTGGTATCCGTATCCTCTAATAACTTGAGATAGAAAAACAAGGGTTGTGGAATGAAGAAATGATACAGTAAGTGAGTCTTGGGAGAATCTAGATAAAACAAAACGTAACAAGGAACTAATGCAATAATAATGTAAAATAGAAGATTGAGAAATGGAATAAGGTTAAGTTTTGGAAGGATGTGTGAATTACTTAGAAATCTCTGGAAAATTGTTTTTCTATACTGTATACTCCATCACATGATAAGGACAAAATAATTATAGAATCAGGGAGGTGAGAAAATCAAACATGAGAGTAAAACTTAGGATTATGATGATAGTGGTCTACTTAGGAGATTTGGTTTTTTGTTTTATAAAGTGCTCAAGTGTCTCCTGCTGCTCAATATATTGTTTGGCATTTAGTGGAGGAGAGAGTTCCTACTAAGGTATAGTTGGTTGTATTTTTTCAATTTGAAGATGAATTTGTAACACATCTCATTGTAGGATGTAAGAAATCAAATTATGTTTGACATGTGATAGAAGAGTTGGAATTCAATCAGTACTACACAAACTTAATGCAACATAATTTTCAAATTTTGTCAATCATTAACTAATACAAATTGCAAGAAAATATATCAATATTCAATGTAACAACAAATATCAATATTTATCACAACAATATTTACAACTTGAACACTACAAGAACATAAACCCCTCACTACAACACTTGTCACATGTTATTGTTGGGAATTAATTGATAATTGGAATTGAAAACTGGAAAAGAAACCTCTATTAGAGAAACTGTAAATTGTTGATGTACTCTGCTGAACAAAAAATGCACAGCTATTTATACACTCTTCTATTTAGCTTATTCCAACACTCTTCCTTAAGCTAAATTCTGCAACACTTCTAACTCCTAACCACTCTCTTAGTTCTTCAAATCTGTCTAGTCTAAGTGGTTTGGTGAAAATATCAGCCACTTGCTCCTTGGTGTTGCAATGCTTCACTTCTAACTTTCCTTTTCCAACTTGTTCCCTTAAGAAATGGAACTTGGTCTCTATGTGTTTACTCCTCCCATGTGAGATTGGATTCTTTGCAAGGTTGATGGCTGATTGGTTGTCCACACAAAGTTGCACAGGCTTGACGTGATCCAACTTCAAATCATTAAGCACAGATTCAAGCCAAACACATTGACAAGCTGCCTCTGCTGCAGCTATATACTCTGCCTCACAAGATGAGAGAGCAACTATAGTTTGCTTCTTAGAACACCAAGAAATTGGTGCTTTCAGATATTTGAAAAAATATCCATAGGTGCTCTTCCTTCCCACTTTATCACCACACCAGTCTGAATCACTCCAAGCCTCCAACCAGTCTTCAGATTTATTCAAGCTTACTGGATCCTTTACTTCAAAACCTGGTGGCTGAGTCACATAAACCTCCTCTTCTAAAATTCCATTCAAGAATGCAAATTTAACATTCATTTGATAGATTTTCCAGTTTCTAGAACTGGCCACAACAATCACTAATCTAATGGTTTCCAATCTGGCCACTGGTGCATAGACTTCAGTGTAGTCTATTCCATGTTTCTGCAAAAAACCCTTAGCAACTAATCTTGCTTTATGCTTGGCTATGCTGCCATCAGACTTGAGTTTTATCTTGAAAACCCATTTGACATCAATTGGTCTTTTCCCCTTTGGCAAAACCACTAATTCCCAGGTTTCATTTCTCTCTAGTGATTCCAGCTCTTCAATCATTGCACTCTTCCACTTTCTATCAACTATTGCCTCCTTCCAAGTGATTGGCTCAATGTTTGCCACAAATGCTAAATGAACCAACTCTCCTTCATCAGTGATCAAATTATCACTGTAAACTTCATGACCTGTTAATCTAGAAGAAGGAAATCTTTGCCTTTGTGATCTTCTAGATTCTGGCTCAACAGTATTTTCATGTTCTTCATCTTACTGTTGTCCACTGTCTTCTAAAACACAATGAATCTGTTTTACAGATTTACTCCAATTCCAGGATGCATTCTCATCTACAACAACATCTCTGCTGATGAGAATTTGCTGGTTTACTGGGTTGAACAACCTGTAAGCACTTGTTGGATGATATCCAATTAAGATAAGAGCTTCACTCTTATCTTCCAACTTCTTCCTCTTCTCATCTGGAATATGCCTATAGAACAAGGAACCAAAAATTTTCAAATGACTAACAGTTGGTTTAAGTCCAGACCAAACTGTTTCTGGTACAGCTGCCTCCAATTTTTTTGTAGGACACCTATTGAGAATATAGGCTGCAGTGGTGACAGCCTCTCCCCAAAAGCTATGAGGCAGCCCCTTGCTTTTGAGCATGCACCTTGCCATATCAAGCAAAGTTCTATTTCTTCTCTCTGCAATTCCATTATGTTGTGGAGTGTAAGGAGCTGTAACTTCATGTTCAATTCCTTTTGCAGCACAAAATTCTTCCATATCTTTGGAATTGAATTCTCCACCTCCATCAGTTCTAAAAATGGTTAAGGCATAGCCTGATTGCCTTTCAACCTTAGCACAGAATTTTACAAATCTTCCAAACACCTCACCTTTCTCCTTTAATAGGTAGATCCAGATTTTTCTGGTGAATTCATCCACAAAAGTAAGAAAATACCTATTACCTCTAAGTGAATTGCTATCAAAAGGGCCACATACATATGAGTATACAACCTTCAAAGGCTTCTTTGCTCTTTGCAGTACAGAGTTCTTGAAATTCTTTCTTGATTGCTTCCCAAATAGGCAACCTTCACAAGTCTTATGAGATAGGTTGATTGGTGGCAACCCTGTGACCATTTGTTTACTGCTCAGTTGGTTCAAACTCTTGAAATTCAAATGGCCAAATCTGTAGTGCCACACCAGATTTGTTTCCTCCTTATTCCCAATTGAAGACAAGAATTGTGCAGTTGATGTATTAAGATTAGTCTTAAAAGTCCTATTTTTAGACAAAGGTGCCTTAAGAACTAACCTTGATTTCTGATCATAGATCTTGATAGAATTCTGCTCCATTGACATTTTGAATCCCTTTTCCAGTAGTTGGCCTAAGCTGAGAAGATTATTCTTCATTGATGGCACATATAGTACATCATTCATACAACCAACTCTTCCATCTTTACAAGTGAATCTGACCTTGCCAATTCCTTCAGCAAAGATCATACTATTATCTGCAAATCTCACACTGTTTTTGACATTAGAATCAAAATCAATAATCCACTCCCTGTTTCCAGTCATATGATTGGAACAGCCTGTGTCTAAGTACCAACTTGAAGCATCTTCATCTTGATTTGTAGTGGCCATCAATAACACTTGATCTAAATCAGAATCTTCATCTTCTTGAGCTAGATGTGCTTCATCTTTCTTGGAAAATATTCTAGTGTTGTTACTATTATCAGCTCCCCAACATTCAGCTGCAAAATGACCATACTTTCCACAATTATAACACTGCAGTTTTCTTTTATCATAGAATTTCTTGGATCCATGATCTTGACTCCCTCTACCAGCAGCCAATTTCTGCTTCTGCACACTATTTTGACTCTGGTTCTGATTGCTTGAAGCAGGCCAATCACTTGATTGACCTCCTCTTCCTCTTCCTCTTCCTTTCTTTTTCAAGCCACTTCTTCCTCTGCCTCTGCCAGCAGTTTGAGCCTGGAAAACTTGCTCTACTACCTTTTCTTTACCTTTTCTTGAAAGTAACCGCTGCTCATGTGCTTCAAGAGAATTCTGAAGTTCTTCTACTGTCATTTCATCAAGATCCTTGGATTCTTCAATTGTCACAACAATGTGATCAAAAGCAAGAGTCAAAGTTCTAAGAATCTTCTCAACCACCTTTGAATCAGGCAGCTGCTCATCACAACCTCGCATGGAATTTGCAATTGCTTGGATTTTACCAAAGTAATCACACACTGATTCCTGATCAGTCATGGACAGCAATTCAAATTGTCTTCTGAGTGATTGCAACCTCACCTTCTTAACCCTACCAGTATTTCCATAGGTCTATTCCAGTATGTCCCAAATATGCTTGACAGATTCAGCTTTTGAGATTTTCTGGAAAATGACAGCTGATACACACTGATGCAGTAACATTCGTGCCTTGCAGTCAATCTTTTTATTTTCTTTTAACTGCTTCTCAGACTTTTTCTTCTGCTCCTCTGTTTCAAGCTTGGTTGAATCTTGAAACCCAATCTTGACAGCTTCTTCTAATTCTTGAAAACCAAGAATGGCTTCCATCTTCACAATCCAATCATCATAATCTTTCCCATCAAACACTGGAAGACTCCCTGGAACCACACCAAATGCAGCCATGACAGCTATCACCTACAGCAGTCAACCTTCAATTCTTGGCTTGTAAAATAGCAGATCCTCCTCTGCTCAAAGTTCCAGCAATAGTCTTACCCTTACTGTCAGGAAACCACACAAGTCCCCTCCCTATGCTCTTGATACCACTCTGTTGGGAATTAATTGATAATTGGAATTGAAAACTGGAAAAAGAAACCTCTATTAGAGAAACTGTAAATTGTTGATGTACTCTGCTGAACAAAAAATGCACAGAGCTATTTATACACTCTTCTATTCTATTTAGCTTATTCCAACAGTTATAACTGAGAAACATATCAAGAAACCTTATCTTGACCACAATCTAATACATAAATACAACACAATATAGAATAAAGATGAATATTCTTGTCTGACGTAGTACTTCAATAGAGCGCACGTAATCGCACGTTACCGCACGTAATTGTAATAGAGAAAGGAAGGTTCTAATGAACCATAATTGCAAATGAAAAAGAAACAAGGATTTCAAGCGTTAAAGAGAGAAAAGCAGAGAATAGAAAATACAAAAGAAACTCTTATTTACTTGTGTATTATGTATATATAAGAAAAAGACTAAAACCTAGTTGAAATAGAAAAGGAAAGTTGGGCCAAAGAACCAACAAAACTCAACAACCTAATACAGAAAAGTAAACAATTTGAATAGAAATAATATATGTTAACAGAAAAGTAAACAATTTAAATAAAAATAATATACGTTAACATGGAAAGGGAATCAAGAAACACAAATGCTATCTTTGACCTCAATCTAAATGATGAAAGTTTTGCTCCAAGAAACCTCAAAAAATCTTTCAAAAGTTATTTCTCACAAAAACTTGAATCACAAAGGTAGGCTTTCTCAAATATAAAAGTTACAAGATGTATGAGTAATTTTTTTCTGAAACAATGCAAACCCTTTTATAGAGATTTAACCATCTAAAATATTTGTTCTTGGATTCATCATATTTTTCAAAGCAAAAATAATTGAATTCTTGAGATGTGGATCAACATGTACCTTCAAATCTCCTTCTTTATACAATTCACCCACATTTCTTCAAATTGTCATATACAATCTTAACACAATAATTAAAAATTTAAAACATTTTATAATATTAAAAAAAAAGTGCTAGAAATATGATTAGACCAAATAAAAAAAATCTAAATATAAAATAAATTAGTTGTAATATGAGACTCTAGATGTCAACACTAATTTATTAAAATATAATTAAGTGTAATATATATGTATATATATATATATATATATATATAATTTAAAATATTTTAGTTATTGAATATTATTTAAAATAAAACAGAAATATAAAATCTGCATAAAATAGAAATTTCTCTTCTATAATACTATACATATTATTTCTTAAAATTAATATATATATATATATATATATATATATATATATATATATAATTATGAAGTTCAAAATATTTTAGTTTTTGAATATTATTTAAAATAAAACAGAAATATAAAATCTACATAAAATAGAAATTTCTCTTGTATAATACTATACATATTATTTATTAAAATTAATTATTTTAATTTTAATTATATTATTTGATTATGATTTAGCATATATTTACAACTAGTATTATTTATTTATCTTCTACAGAATTATTCAACAATCGGCTATTCAATGTGGGAGTAAAAGTCATAGCTGGGTAATTACATAAGACTCCTTGTAACCACTAACCATACTACTTGCTAAATTATTATATATTACTAAAATTCAATTTTTAAACTCCAAACACAAAGTTGATTGATTACAGTCCATTTTTTTTATCAACAAAATAAAATAAATAAATACGGATGAACTTGACATACTCCAATCTATGTAAAAAAATTATAAAAAAGCTATAAACCAAACCAATAAAACTTACATAGTCTTAAAAATTTATAATTATCATAGTTATAGTTTGTTAATTCCATTTCAATTATAATAATTAGGAGTTTAAATAGTTTAAATTTAAGCCCTTACCCTTTTAATCTTAAACAGATAATTTATTTATGGTGTTGATTGTGGTTTACAATGTCTTGAAAATTTTTGTGTGCAATCTGTTCGAAATGATAGTTGCTAAAAGTAATACTGAGATAGAGTTATATTCACTGATAATACACTATTCCTTTGTCAGGTCACCTGCCAAAACATAGTTTCTATCAGGAGCATTTTGAGAGGATTTGAATGAGTGCTTGGATTGAGAGTTAACTTCCACAAAATAGGTATATAGGCAATTGGGGTTGGAGAAATATGAGCTGACAACTTTCTCTACGATCTTAAATTGTAGGTGTACATATGTTGATTCCTTTAAAGTATATAAGGATGATTGTGGGAGGTAACCCAATGTAACCCAAGAAAGACTAGGTTTTGGGATGGGGTTGTAACAAAAACAAAAAATAAACTTACAAAGTGGAAGGGTAAAATGTTTTTCTTTAGTTGTAGAGGATGTCTCATAAATTCTATCTTAATCAGTTATTCTATTGTTTTATCTATCTATGTTTAAGTTACCTAAGACGTGAGTAGACACATCATGAGAATATAGAAAAAAGTTTTTGTAAAATCGAGAAAAATAAAATAGTTTGAATTAAATGAGAGGATTTAAGTAGCATAAAGGAACTAAGGGAGTTGGAAATTAAGGACATTAAAAGGTTTAATTATGTTATCCAAATGAAAATTGAGACTTGGGTAGAAAATCAAGGGTTGTGAAAAGAAGAAATGATACAATAAGTGAGTCTTGGGAGAATCTAGATAAAGTAGAAAGTACCCAGAGGAGTCAATATAGTGGAGAAATTCGAGGAAGGTTAACCAATAAGGGAACTGATGTAATAATAATGTAAAATAGAAGATTAGGAAATGGAATAAGGTTAAGTTTTGGGAGGATGCGTGGACTACTCAGAAACCTCTCAAAAATTGTTTTCCTATACTTTATACTCCATCAAATGATAAGGACCAAAAAATTGTAGAATTAGGGAGGTGAGAAGATCAAACATGAGAGTAAAACTTAGATTATATTATGATGATAGTGGTCTATTTAGGAGATTTGATTTTTTTGTTTTGTTTTATAGAGTGTTCAAGTGTTTCCTATTGTTCAATATATTGTTTGACAGTTAATGGATGAGAGAGTTCCTACTAAGGTATAATTGATTGTATTTTGCCAATTTGAAGATGAATTTGTAACACATCTCATTGTAGGATGTAAAAAATCAAATTATGTCTAACATATAGATGAGTTGAAATTCAATTCATACTACACACATTTAATGCAACATTTTCATCAATTTCATTTATTTAAACTAAATGCAAAACAAAATAAAATATGAAAAGGGATGTGGATAGTTATAGTTTGAATGATTTAGAATAATAATATTATCTTTAAGAATAATAAGATTAATGTTGAAAAAATATTGTTTGAATGATTTAAAATAATAATATTATCTTTAATAATAAATAAGGTTGATGTTGAAAAATTATTCTGTGTGTAAAATGTTTGTTTTATAAAAATTCTAGAAGTTCATTCTTTTAAGATAAATGGTCAAATGCTTGTTTATAATCACAGATAAATAGTCAAATATTTGTTTAAAATCTGTGATTATATTCATATTGAATGTAGTTACAAGTGAAAGACATAAATTTATATGAATAAGAAATATGTGTAGCAGAAAAAAGACATATAAAATGAATAAGACATATTTGTTGCAGAAAAAAAACTATAAAATCAAAGAAGGGGTTTAAACAGAAACATCTCTTAAATGCTTTACTTTAATATTATTATTTTTACTAATAAAATAAATAATAAATAATAATAAATAATAATTAATTTAATGTTAATTATATTATTTAATTATGGTTCAACATATATTTACAACCAGTATTATTTATTTATATTTTACATAGTCATTTAACAATTAGCTATTCAATGTGGGAGTAAAAGGCATAACTGGGTAAGAAGACTCCTTATAACCACTTGTTAAAAACAAAGTTGATTAATAAAACTACTTACATAGCCTCATTTTTATTATCGACAAAATAAAATAAATAAATAAATACATACAGATGCACTTAAAGTACTCTAACAACCCATGTAAAAACGGTAAAAAAATACACAAACCAATAAAACTTACATAGTCTATATCGAATGATTCAATAAAAATTTATAATTATCACAGTTAGTTAATTCATTTCAATTAATATACTGTAGTATAAATAGTTTAAATTTAAGCCCTTGCCTTTTCGTGGTAAGCCCTATAATTGAAAGGCAATCTTAAATCTTAAACAAATAATTTTGTTAATGGTGGTTGATTGTGGTTTACAACCTATGTAATACAAACACGGACACTGATACGATACGGATACGGACATGAAGATACGTATAATTTTTAAAATGTAGAATACGGGACACGGATTTATATATTATATAATTATGAATTATATAAATTGACAGTAAAGATTTATGTGCACAAGTATGTTTTAATTTCTTTTTGAAGCAATACTTGGCTATCGCTCATGACTTGTATTGTAGTCGGTCCAGAATGCCTTTGTAGTCTTTTATGACTGATTCAAAAGGATTTGTTCTTTATTTTTATAATTATACTAAAAATTTATACAATAAATTTGAGTTTTTAGAAAATTAATGTATTTTTCCTTTTTAAAATTGTGTTAGAATCGTACTAGAATAGTCAGAAATCAACAAATATTTTTTAAATTGGACACTTCATCGATACGTGTCTTACGAGTGTCATATAAGTGTCGTGTTCGACACTTGTGTCCGACACGGACATGCTATATAAAAGGGAGTATCCGAACTTCATAGGTTACGACCATATGTTTGGTGTTATTCAAATTAGGGCAATTATCCTTTCACCACCAGATCTCTTAGTGGTTAGGTTATCCTTCCCAGTGATTCATTTGTTAATTCCATGAAAAATTATGAGAGAAAAAGATTGTGAGCAAACTATTCTGCTATCAATTATAAGATAGAATGGTTGAAGAAACTCTTATCAGTCTAAGTATTGTTTCCATAAATGACGAAATCTACGTTGATGCTCAATATATGATTTTGACTGTTAAGCATGACAGTCAAATTAATATATCTTTAGGTTTTACAAACGTGATGGATGCAGCCCAAGAACAGTTCTTAATTAACGGAAATAATTAAGTTAAAGAAGGTTAAAGAAGGTAGCAACGGTTTAATTTTGTTGGTAACATGGAAACTGGTAAGAACACCATCCATTACAGTAAGTAACATACATGGAAGACTAATTAATTAACTACAGTTTTCACCACACATTATTCTATACACGTCAGCAATAGTGATCCAACCATTTCTGCAACCTCAACTCTCTGTAGAACCTCGCTATGAACTCCTCCGCGGCCTCATCCACGTGGAAATCCTTCTCCACCACGTCGTTCAGCAAGGAAGCCGCGGAGCCCGCGATCTTCACGCGCCTCTCTATGGTGCTGTCACCACCGGCACCGTCACGGCACATCCTGACAGCCCGATGAGCCGGCGAGCGGCGGGAAGAGGGCGGGGAGAGCTTCCTCCGACTGGCATGCGAGAGGCGCGGCGGACTCCCGCGGCAGCTGAACTGATACTCCAACGGCGAGACGAAAGATACGTGAGGGTCACGTGGGCGGCATGTGAGGGCCTGGTGGTGGCGCACCACGACCTCGTTGAGCGCCTTCCCGATGTTCCTCCCCCGCTTCATGACGTCGTTTTGTATGAAGAAGCCGAGGAAACGAACCGTTTTGGAGAGCTTCTCCGGCACGAGCGGTGGGCGGTTGGGGTCCATGCATGTGATGTCTGCCACATGTGGCAGAGTGAAGTGTGTCCGTTTCATGTGTAGGAGAAATTAAGCTTGAGTGGTGTGGTCCAATTACACAGACAAAATGATGGAACTGGTGAAGAGGGTTTGGTTTGTGGGTAGAGAGAAATTTATAGGAATGAAAGTAGGTAGGATAAGGGCAGAGAAAACAAAGTTGGTTTGTTTGACGTTGATTTTATTAGGGATAGTGAACCCTATAATCATTACAGTTTTATTGTGCATATCCTTCTTTTTTCCCTTTCCTCACCAATTATTGTGCTATTATATATAACACCTACACTTATTCCTCTTCTTTTCTCCATACTTTATCTTCTTAATTAATAATTAATTTTTATATAATTAAACTGAACAAGTCCCTCTCAGACAGTTCAAATTTAAAATGGTTAGATGGGAATTGAATTGATTCTATATAGTTGAACATAGTATGATATATAGTTGAAGCACCTAAAGTCCCAAACTGGTGGTGTCTTTGTGACCTTTGAGTGACCATTGTCTGTGTTGTGGACCCAGTGGCGTGTGGTGATACGCACCTTTAGTAGTAGAATAGTTGAGTGAGATTTTTCTTTTTTGTATTTTATTACAGTGATGGTTATATAATTATAAAGCATGGACAGAGATTGCGCAGATATATAGTTATAAATTAGGGATATCAAATATGGAGGGGTCTCCAAATGATAACTTTTGGTTAGCCTAAGTTTTCCTTTAGCCCTACATTATCCATATTTAATTCCCAACTTACATGTAAAGCCTATGTAAATTCCACACTTTGCTTATTTTATTTTCTCCTATGGCCTACCATCATCATGATAGTATCAATTATCAGGAATCCTATAAAACTTTTATTTAGTCGGTGATCCAATTATATATTATATAGAGCTATCTCACAAATTCAATTATTTAAGCTAAAAATCTTTTATTTGTTCTTATCGAAAGTAGTCATTCTTATATCAAACTTTTGTTTCACTTTGTACTTAATGCTACCCACTATTTTAATATTTCCAATTATCTCATTGCTTTTCTCAGCAACGGCACACTAACATCAACTTAAAGCCATCTACAATGTATACTCGTCAAATTAACTAACACACATATATTAGTTAAATTTTATGTTATATGATTTAATTTTACAAGAAATTGTAGAATAAATAAATATGAACAATGATTTTTTTAGCAAAATAGTAAAAATATTATATGAATAATAATAATAACAATAAACAAGATTAACAACATTCCAAATCATTTTCGGTTGGTCGTTATCATGATTTCATCCCTTCATCAATTGCCTGGTTCCAATTTTTATTCTCCCACATGCAAATACTTATCTCTATGGTACGTCATTGTCATCGTGATAATGATTTCATTCAACTGATTATTTATCTCATCAATTGCCCAGTTCCAATTTTTACTCTTCATACGTAACTTCTTATCATGGGAATCTCATGTAATTATGTATTGTGTACGGATATTTAGGAAATTAAGTATATATTTATATTAGATTGACTGTAGACAATTAGGAGATTTTTTTTATTGATTAGTTATGTATAATTAAAATAAATCTTGATAAACACGCAATAAAGTCAAATACAATTATAATAATAAGTGTATTATAATTGTATGATCTATTTGTTTAAAATTTAAACCTCTATTGAAATGCATGGAATCGATATTATCAGAGTCTCAAATGTTCTGGTGTCGTAAAAGTCTTACGACAGTCTAAGTATTATTACATAATCATAGGTGAAGAATACGAGAAAGTCCCAACTTTTTGTCTTTCTTCCTATCACTTTCTCTTTGCTTAAAAGTCCCACATTGTACACATAATCTCATGAGTACTCTCCTTACCCAGTATAATAGGGAGGAAAAAATCAAATTTCAAAACCAGAATAAGGCTTACTGGTAAAGTGTGGGAAGAAATAGATACCTCCAAATTGCTTCATCCAAATCCCTCATTGAGTGTAGTCAACTTGAGGTAAGTCAATTTATCTCTTTTTTTCATATTTAATATGCTTCAAAGTAAAAATTACTTTATATTTTCTTCAAATTACATTGCAAAATAGGATTTATAATATAAGGGTTTTGTAATAATGATAATTTAGATAGACTAAATAGTATTTTTAATTCTTTATGTTTTGCTGTTTTCTTATTTTGTACATTAAGTTTTAAAATTCACAAACTTTATGTTCTTAAAATATTTTATTTTAATCATTTTAATTAAAACGTTACATAAGTCAACGAATTAATTTACATGTATGTTAACATGGTTTTGTTTTTAAAACTGTTCCTTTTGATATTTTATGTTTTATTAAAAGTTTATTTTGATCACTTCAACTAAAACATTAGTTAGGTTAACAAAAACGCCAGTAAATTTTAATACAAATGACTAAAATAAACAATTAAAAAAATATACAATACCATATTGAAAATTTTAAAGTTTATTGTAGAAAGCGTAAAAACATTAAAACATAAAAGATCTATTTTGGATGCATTTTTTTTTTCTGTCTAATTATATGGTGAAAGCTTTCTAAATAAAAATCTTTAAAAATTAAAATAAACATTTAAATTAATTAAATGTAAAACTAAAATGTGTATAGAGTATATTTCGACTCTTCACTGGAAATATTGGGTTTTTTTTTTTCTATAGAGAAAATATTAAAATTCCTTCTACCTTCCAAACAAGCTCTTAATAACAGTAACTTCTTTCATGCACTTTTGGGTTCTTGTTTGAGTACTACAAAAGAGATACCGGTAATTCTTTTGGATGCATTTTTTAATTGGTTTTTTGTGAGAGCCTTCTAATTTAAAGTTTAAAATTTAAAATCATAAACCAAGAAATATTTTTTACAAAAAAACTATCTCATCTTGACTTTTTATTACATCTAGAGAATAGAAGAAATGAGGTAACACTGTTTGGACTAAAAAGATTAATAGAAAATATAATTCATTTTATAAAATAATTTCTCTTCCAGGAATAAAAATGCGTATGCGAACAAGTCTAAATAAATAAATTTAGTAAAGAACACATTAACAAATTTATAATCAAGAAAATTAGGTAATTGGTAGTTTCACAGCATAGGTTTAGGATAACAACTTTTATACTGGAAGTCACAATGTGCTACACGTTCTTTTTTTTTCCCAATAAAGAAAAATGTTTCTTTTTTTCTCAATAAGCGTGTTTCCACTGTTCCCATATGACATGGCAAATATTATTCACATAATTCTTTAATTATAATTTTTCATTGTTTTCTTTAATCACATAATTCTAGCATTAACTTTTGTATGTAATGCTACTTAAAATCTTAAGCCTTGGGTTTGTGTTTTAAATAATTATATGCTCTTTAGTACCACATGGGGAGAGGAGAAATGAATACTTGACGTTTGTGTAACTTTTATGATCAGCAACATATTCCTATTCCATTTCTATCATGTGCAGTTGCACCACTGCTTTTCCTCTATTTCTTTCCAAAAAAATATAAACATACTTTTACTTTCTTATTTTTTCTTTTCATAACACTTTCTACCTCTATTACTTCCTTTGAGTAATTATATTAAGACATTAACACCTCTTGTCAATCCCCACATTAACTCTAGTTTATAAATTGCATCATATACTTAATTATCTAGTTTGTGCAATTTCTCTATTAATTTCAGTGATGTATAATGGTTTGACTATGTATATATATCTCAAGTGTAACCAATAGTTATATATATAGAGAGAGAATTATGGGAGACGAATCTGATCCAAGATGGGAAGGTAGAGCAGTGGTAGAGCTAGCAGACACAACTGCAGAAGTAGCATGGACTGTGCTAGAGGACTTCTGCAGCATACACAAGTGGATCTCCTTGGACACATGTTACCAACTAGAGGGGATTCTTGGCAAACCTGGTCTCATCCGCTATTGTGCTTCAACCATTGTTGATGATGTTGAGAAGACCTCCACAGTCAAGTGGGCCAAAGAGAAGTTACTTGCCATTGATCCTGTTCAAC
The DNA here is from genome assembly GCA_013389735.1 of Phaseolus lunatus. NCBI lineage: Eukaryota > Viridiplantae > Streptophyta > Magnoliopsida > Fabales > Fabaceae > Phaseolus > Phaseolus lunatus. The sequence continues at coordinate 7,595,899 of CM023865.1, read as the reverse complement.
GATGTTTGACCTATGAAGTTGTTGAGAACAACATGGGTTTTAAGTCCTATGTGGCCACATTCAAAGTGCTGTCAATGAAGGGAGATGGGTGCAAGATTGAATGGGAGTTTGTCTGTGATCCTGTTCAAGGGTGGAGTCTTCAAGATTTGGAGTCGTATGTTGAATCTTCTCTCCAGCTCATGAAGAAGAACATCGAACTTGCATACAAGGCACCCTAGGTTTTGACATCTGGCTGCATAATGAATCTGGGTGTTTGAAGCTTTTGCGATTAATAATCAAGCATACCTTAAACTAATGTTTGTTTGTTGTTAAACTCTTGTTTGTTTTAATGCATTCAAAACTGTGATTTATCTTAAACTAAGTACCCTCAATCTATATTTATGGAATACCTCTGAGTTCATTTTTTATAATATTACACACACACACACACACACATATATATATATATATATATATGACCATATACCATATCTGAATTTATTTCCCAATTGTTTTTACTTTTAATTGGTTTTCCAAAATAGTCTGTATTTTATTATTTCAAACATTTAAAAACAAAAGAAATTAAATTACCCACTGTAATTTTTAGTCACTATTCAATAACTTTGTGTAAAAGCTAAATTTCACTAATACATTTTTAAAAACTTTATATATTGTTTTTCAATTTAATTATAACTATAATCTTATTGCTTATGTCAAATTTTATTATTCATTTTTCTTCTTTTCATTTTTTAAGCGAGTTACACTCCAATACCTCAATACTTTTAAAACTGACATTTTAATATAACAAATTCATGCATTTTTTTTTCTAGTTCACTCTAAGAATATCTAATTTTATTACTGTAACTCGTCATACAAGTTTTTGTCTAATGCTAAAAAATTATCCCATTGAGTGAGTTTTCAAAATATTTTTGTTTATCATATACTTGTTTTCTTATTGTTTTACAAAATTATAGTCATATAATATTTTTTTACTAATCTTTTAAATTTTTGCACAATATTTTTTTATCTTATAAAAATAGCTCATCTGTCTTTCATCTTCATTCATAAAAATGTGTTTTATTTGGTTTTTATTTTCATCAACGAGAGATGAAAAGAAAATAAATAACTCAAATAAATAAAATCAATGTCAAACAACTAAAATTTCATTTATTGAAGTTTTCTTTTAAATAGTTATCAGTGAATTCACGCAAGATGTAAATAATATAATTTTCTATTTATTTCTCTCCACCTATCTATTCAAAAACGTGTATGCTTTATCATAACTATTTTGTCTTTCTTTCCACAAATGATATCTTTTGTCATTTTAGTTATGTGGTTGCAAGAATTTGCCCACTTCCCCATTAACTCTCGTGATGCATAGAATATTTTGCTTAGTATTCATATATCCCTCTGAAGTCTGAGTCAAATAATTACTCCCTCTAACTACCACCTTCACTGTCATAGGTAGACAGCAATGACAGAGGAATCTAACCCCAAATGGGAAGGTAAAGCCATGGCTGAGCTACCAGGCACCGATCCACAACTAACATGGAATGCCTTGGAAGATTTCTGCAACCTACACAAGTGGCTTCCCATAGAAACATGTTACCATGTAGAGGGAGTTTCAGGTCAACCTGGTCTCATCCGCTATTGTGCTTCCACTGTTGAAGAAGAAGGGGTTTCTGATGATGCCGAGAAGACAACAACCATCAAGTGGGCCAAAGAGAAGCTACTTGAGATAGATCCTGTACAACGCTGTTTGACCTACCAAGTTGATGAAAACAACATAGGATTTAAGTCTTATGTAGCCACACTCAAGGTGTTGCCCTTCAGCCAGGATGGATCCAAGATCGAGTGGAGCTTTGTCTGCGATCCTGTTGAAGGTTGGAGCTTCCAAGATTTGAACTCGTACATCGAGTCTTCTGTGGAGTTCATGGCCAAGAAGATTGTGCTTACACATAACACCAACTAGGTAGACTGAAATCATGATCTTTCTGTGCCCCTTTTCATCATTTCATCTTGCTTTTAACTTGTTTTTACTTCCTGCTATGTTTCAGTTTCATCTCATTAGATCTAATCAGAGCTTATCCACCAGTTCAAATAACAGGGCACAATTGGGAAAAAAACATCATCTTTTAAATTATGGGTTAGAGAGAATCTTTTTAAATTATGTTTTAAGGTTTGAGTTACCTCGTAATTCATCAATAATATGATATTTTCGTTATAATTATTTATTACTTTTAATCCAATCTCTCATAAAACTAAAAATATTAGTAACAATTGTTTATTGATATATCTATTGCTGTTTTGTCTTGTAGTTTCTACCATTTTTGTTTTTATTAGTCACAGACGCAGCCCATGTATGTATCTGCATCGTTCATGTTAACATGTGTCATATAATGAGAGTTTCCTTCGTGTTCCATCTTCTTTGGATACCCTTATGTATACATATTTCAATTTTAGGTAGTCGTATACAATAATAATACGGAGATAAAATACAAACAAAATAATGCACGTAGAGAACTTAGATTCCTTACAAATGATAATATTATTTAGAGGGCAAATCCTATAAAATAATTTTAAAAAAGAGTGAGTAAAAGTAATATCACTAAAAAAGTTAGTTACAAAATTAAACTAGTTAGATAAGGACATGATAATGACATTTTGTATGTCCTTCCTATATTACTAAAGTCTTGAAAGGTACAAGTAACCTCTAACTTTTTTTTACTTGGATTAGTGGGAGCAATAATTTACCATTATTTAGCTAAAATGATAAATAAATTTAATTGTTTTCCTAATAAAATTATTGTTTAAAAAAATTCTGCTATAATTTAAATAAATAAAATACATCTTCCATGAAAAAAGTATGTGCAAATAAATCGAATAAACAATATTTATAAATGAATAGTCTCAATGATTTAAGAAGCAAGATAGTAAAGAGCTGTTTTCTATAAGCATTTTTAGAATTAAAAATAAAATAAAATAATTTTAAATATAATAAATAGTGAGAAACATAATTTTTTTTTCTGCGTTTATGGAAACCGTAAGAATATTTTAAAATATTTATTTTATATATAACTACTTGAAAAAACAATAAGGTAATAAGTTTTAAATCTATTTAATTAAGTTTCTAAGCCCACTTACAAAAGTATAAGAAAAACTAGATATGCATGTGTTTCTTTTAAATGAATTTAGCAAATCCGTCACAACTTCTAAAAATAATAAAAAATAGTAAATAATCTTATATATCATTATCTCTTAATTTAGAGATTAGATATATAATACAATAGTCATTTAATTTGAGGATTTCATCTTTAGTTATTAGTCTAAAAGAAACGTTGCTACCTCTGTACCAAAATTCATTAGAAATAAATTATTTTATTGCATTCATTTATATCCCTTTAAAGAGTTTTCCAACACTTCTTTAGAAACTTAAAATTAAATCCATCAGGCCTAAACTTTTCCCAATTTTATGCTTTTTATACTGTTTTATTTTTCCTCCTTCAATTGAGTGAAAAATACTTTTCTTTTGATTTCAATATTTTTTTTATCAACAATAAATCAATATAATTAAACAAAACACTCTGTTTCAGTAAATCATGTGACAACTTAACTTTTATTATTTTCGTGTCTTTGTCCTATTGACTCAAAAGAAAACATAATTCAATCATGAAAAAAATTCCTTTTTGAAAAGAAAATGTGAGAAGACTTCTGCAAAAATAGTGTATACATAATTTAATATTAATTTACAGAAAATTTTATTATTCTTTTTATTTTCTTCTCTTTCGTGTATTTATAAAGAAATTCAAACAAACTTAATGTTGTACCCATAAAAAGCTGGGAATTGTTGGAACATTCCTTTTGAAAGTAGTATTTTGAAGCCAATTTCTTAAATGAATTAATTTTTACTCGTTTAAAATTTTTAGTTCATGCACAGTTGAACATTTCAAAGAATAAAAAAAAAAAGATGAAGAACACCATTTTTTAAATTATTATGCGCACAATCGGGTACGTAGCTATAGAAAATATTCTATTTTTATTTATTGTATTTTTTATTAATAAAAAATTATATATATATATATATATTTATGCTTTATTTATATTTATTTCGATTAAAGAATGTATTTGAACCGGTGAAAAAAAAAAAGAAGGAAAATAGAAGATAAAGTGAGATGGTTTGAATTAAGAGAAATATAATGAAAAATAAAAAAAAATGTAAATAGTTTGATAGATATAATAAATTTTAAAAAAATATAAAATAATATATTTGTAAAATATTATTCTTGTTGTTATAAATTAATTTGAATTAAATAAAAAATTATAAATTTTGTATTTTTTAATAATTTTAATTTTATTATAATATAAATATATATATTAATAATTATAAGAAAATGATATATAAGAAAATAATAAGAAAAAGATATATTTTTTATTCTCTTGTATGTATTTACATCACTCCATGAAATATATACAAGTGTAGTAAGACTTTCTCTCTACAAATTCTATCATTATTAAATTAATTGCATATAATTGCGTATCGTACAATATTGCATATAATAATTGCGTATAATTTGATAATTATTATTTCCTTAATACTCTCCCTCAAGTTGGTAGGTGAAGATCATGAAACCCCAACTTGTGTCGTAGAGTCAAAAATTGTTCTTTGTCCAGTGCCTTTGTAAAAATATCTGCGAGCTGATACTCGGTACATATGAAGGACTGATTATCTCGGCTTGTAATTTTTCTCGCACAATGTGACAATCTATCTCAATGTGTTTTGTGCGTTCATGAAATACTGGGTTTGCTGCTATATGTAATGTCGTTTGATTGTCACATAAAAGTTGAGCTGGCAAGTTACATGGCACCTTTAGATCTTGCAACAGATATCGCAACCAAACTATCTCCAAACAAGTATTGGTCATTGCACGCTATTATGCTTCTGCTGATAATCTTGATACGTTTGTTTTGACTCCCATGAGATAATAGAAGAACCAAGAAAAATGCAATACCCAGATACTGATCTCCGAGTTGTTTGACAACCTCCCCAGTTTGAATCGCAATAAGTTGTCAATGTCAGATTGTTCTCGGATGACAATAACAATCCTTGTCCCGGTGATCATTTAATGTACTTTAGGAGTCGAATTGTGGCATCCCAATAAGGTTTTCGTGGAGCCTGTATATATTGACTTAGGGTCTGAACCGAAAATGCTATGTCAGGGCGAGTAACCGTGAGGTATATCAGTTGTCCCACAAGTCGTCTGTATTTGACTGGATCCTTTAATAACTCTCCATCGTCTGCTGTGAGTTTTAGGTATTGCTCCATTGGAAATTTGTCTGAACGAGCACTAGTGAGTCCTGTATCCTGCAAAATATCAAACACATATTTTCTTTGTGACATGTAAATACTAGCTTTGGAACGGGAAAATTTAATCCCTAGAAAATATTTTAAGTTTCCAAGATCTTTAATGGGATATTGTTGTAATATGCAATTTAACACGCCGAATTTCTGGCAAATCACTTCCTGTCAAAAGAATATCGTCCACATAAATCAAAAGGGTAGTAAATGATGAGTTATTCTGTCTTATGAATAAAAAGTAGTCTGTCTTTGACTGTTGAAATCCTACAGATTTAATCACATGAGAAAATGTTGAAAACCATGTCTGGGAGACCTGTTTCAGACTATAAAGGATTTGTTGAGTCGACATACAATGTTCCCCCTGCCGATGATGCCCGGGTGGCAAGTCCATGTAAATAATTTCATACAATGTGCCATGTAGGTAGACATTTTGCACATCTAGCTGTGAGTAAACCAATTTCTAGTTGCTGCAATGATGAGGAGACACCTCAAAGTTATTAATTTTGCTGTTGTTGGTGAAAAAGTTTCAAAATAATCAACACCTTCAATTTAAGTATACTCTTTGCTATAAGGCGCACCTTCTTATTATCAACATAAATTATATGGAATTAAAGTCAAATAGTTAACTAAATATAAATACATGATAATGTAAACTAGACATATGATTAATGATCACAAAAAATGAGATATATATCATTTAGGATTTAGAAAAAAAATATTCAATTGATATTTTAAAACACACTTTGATGTAAAAATATTATAAAATTTTAAACATTTTGTACGAGTAGAAAAATATTGTAAATTTAAAATACTTTAAGAATGTAAAGATATTTTAGTAGAATATGATCACAAATAGAAATGGTGTCGTCCAATAAATATTGCAGTCATAAACATAATATAATAGAAGGAACTAAACTACAATATTATTAAATTCGACACACATGATGATAAATATCAAACACATAATTTATTATCCAACCTGAATGACTAGAAAAGTTGAGTATTTTCACTTTGAATTTTAAAAGTAAGTTAGGCATAATTGAGATTTCAAAATACTTTTTATATTTAAAAATAGTATAAATTTTAAAAGAATATATAACCTGTTTTAGTAGACTATGATAGGTAATTAAAGCCGACATAATTAGTGACACGTGTGAGCACATAAAGAACCTGTTACACGACCTAAATGATCAGAAAAATTAGGTATATTTAATTCAAAAGTTAGACATATAATTGAGATTTCAAAAGATTTTTTTAATATATATAAAAAGTATTATAGATTTAAAAATATTTTTATAAGAATATAAAGATGTTTTAGCACATTATGATCAGAAATACGAATGGTGTTGTCTCACTAAATCTCATATTCATAAACATAATTTAATAGGTAGAATCAGACTACAACACACAACTAAGTTCAACATAAATATCATATAAAAGTTAGACACATGTAACCTATAATCCAAATGAAATAATTAGATTTTTTTTTCTAAGAATGTAATGATTTTTAAAGATTTTTTTAAAACTATTATGATTAAGATTTTGAGATTTACTGTTTCCATTTCCTTTTTAAGTGTCATTTAAGGTTCTTAAACATGTAACCCATAATCCAAATTAAATAATAATTTTTTTTTGTAAGAATGTAATGATTTTAAAATAATTTTTTAAAAACTATTATGATTAAGATTTTGAGATTTACTGTTTCCATTTCCTTTTCAAGTGTCATTTAAGGTTCTTAAACTTTGAAAACGATAATTACGAAGAGACTAAATCTTTAAAAAATATAGCACTTAAAAAAAAGAAAGAAGTATAAACTATGAAATCATAATATTTGAAAGAATTTGATGGATTTAAAATTTTCGTATATTTTTTTAAAATAATAAATATTATATATCTTCATAGTTTTCTTTTCTTTGTCTTTTTCTTATTGTTGTTGCCAGGTTGAATTACTGTTTATTATATAATAATAATATTATAACACCAAATTAACACATATAATTAAGAAAATAAAAAATAATAATTATTAGAAAATAGTAGAAAACAACAAAAATAAATAAGAGAATTAAAAACTCAAAAAAAAAAAAACACATTTAAAAGTTCTTTCACCACCGATTTTCATTCAAAATAATACATAATTTATCTAAACACTTTATTAGTAACTCCAAAAACAAATAATCGTAAAACACTACCGTTTTCATACTTTATTTCTCTACGATGCATTCATCGAAGGTGGGTCTAAATTGTTGAGAGATGAAAACACTACCAAAATTTATGTCTATTAAATTTATACAGGTTTGTTGATAAAAACAAGGATGTTGGCAGATTCATATACTTATAGATATCAAACAACCTAAAACGAAAGATTAATAATGCGCCTCCCCATTTGGCTGGGCGACTTCAATTTTCTACACTTATCAAAGTTGGCATCCCTTGTGTTTATATATATCAAACACTATTACATTTTTTTGTTTTTTTTTTTACATTATTAGATAGTGAATAGTCTCTTCTCCATCCAGTTGATAATGTCCTGAGCAATCTCTTCACGCTCAGGCTCAAACAGAAGGTCGTGCAAGAAACCATCATAGAGCTTTATGTCTTTGAACTTTGAAGCTGCCTTGTCATATAGATCCTGTGAGGCCAGTGGATCAGTTACCTTATCAGCAGTTCCGTGCAGAACAAAGAATGGCACAGTCACAGAGTTGAAGTTTCGCATTAAGTAGGAGGATATCCTTAGTATTTCATGCCCAGTTCGGACCCTTATAGGTCCTGTGTACACCAAAGGATCCGAGTACTTCGCCAACAAAGCTGCTGGATCCCTCGAAACTGGAATACCCCTTTTGTTTGCTCCTTTGAATTGGAACCTTGGAGCCACCAGAGAAAAAATTGGTGCTACAGCCTGCATCAACACATCAATAAACAAAATGCACTCAAACAATGGTTCTTTTGTGTAGCATTGTAGTAACATATCAGAAACATGTGAATTTCAATAACAAGAACAACCTACAAATGCAAAACTTACACCAACAATTGGATGAGCTGGCTTCACACGTAAAGCTGGAGAGGTTAATATAATTCCTTCCACCATTACTTCAATATGAGGATGGGAAGCCGCCTACACCAAATTTGCAGAAATTATATTTCCATATTCAACAAAGACAAATTTAGTCTCAAAAGGTATACAGAAGATTTCAGCCCTTACTTTCAAGACCACAGCTCCCCCAGTGGAGTGACCAAAGAGAAAGCATGGTATCCCAGGATTCTCCGATCTGATCTTCTCTAGGAAAGCTCCCTGTTCAAGGCATTACTATCAGTAAGCAAAGTACAAAGCTACAAACACTGACTGCAATATATCTTCAAAGGAAAACAAACAAAGAATAGCACAGATATCTGTAATTGTTGTATGAAATTTACTACAAATAACAATTACAAAGAAATTGAACAAAAGATACAGATTTTATATTCTAGAGAGCATGATCAACATATTAGAAAGCCAACGCAAGAAATAAGCTAACAAGTTAACTTGAATTTGTTTCACGGAATCTTTTTGCATTTCCACGAAAGTGTAAGAAAATTTATTCTTATGCTTATAAAAAAAATATTCCTAGATATCTTTTGTTTCCAAGAAAGTTATAAAATAACGTTGTCCTTGTAGTATTTGTGGAAATGAGATTCCTGAGAATATAATACCTTAACTTGAAGAGAAAAAAAAACTTAGGAAATATCACTGCTTCATGCTCTAAGAATAAATGGTTAACATGTATTCCAGCTTTACGCAATATCTCTGTCCCGATGTGCGGAAAACGGTTTTCCATTCCAAGAATTACCACAAACAGGAACAAATACAACAAGTCTATATTCAAACAAGAATATGATTTTTAACTAAAGAAAGAAGGAAGATACATACTGTGTCTGCAACCACATGATCAAGAGAAGGAACGTAACCATGCAATCCATCACTGCCCCCATGGCCTGTAACAGTGAAACAAATCACTCCAGATACTTCACAAAATGATAAGGACAGAATTTTACTGATACCAAGTCTAAGGTAGATCCACTTGATTAAAAGAAGTGCAAACGAATGAGGATCACAAGGGACCGAATGGAAGAAAGAAATCTTAAATTACCTATCCAGTCCATTGCATAAACAGCAAAGTTGCATGATGTTAATTGCCTTGCAAAGTCCGCATATCTTCCACTGAAAAATGAGTACTAAGTCAGAAGAGAGAGAGGCGATGGGGGATATTTCTTATTATCTTATAAATGTATTCACAATCACTTGAAAAATCAAATTTTGAAAAAATTAAAGGCAGAGTAGTCTCACAATGAAAAATATTCATTTAAGTCCTAAAAGATAAAAGACAAAGAAATTGAGCAAGATTACCTGTGTTCATTAAGGCCATGAATGATGATCAGAATGCCCCTGAAAGAACAAAGAAAAATAAGTTGAGCCAAATGTTACAGAAAGTTGGCTTTACATGCTAACAAGAAAAGAGGCAAGCAATAAAATTAATAAAAGAAAGCAAGTCAATAAACAGGAGCTTTCTAACTATACATTTGTTAGACTGTCTCATCTATCATGTCGGAAAAGGACACAAAACCACTGAATCCTGTGAACACGACTATTAAGAATCTGCAAAGCTTAACGTTTTGCTGTTTGTAAACAGTTTAACAGTAAACCTACGAGTCAATAATATCATTGTATGCTAGCACAATAATACACAAGCAAATTTCATTTCATTCAGCGTGGAGAACAAATAATTCGAGACCCCCATTTTTTTCTAAAATTCAGATCAGAATTTCATTCACTTACATCTTTCATCTCTCTTTGACCAATTACTCTACATCACCTAGAGAGGACTGAAATCTAGATACACTTAATTCACCCCAGTTCAATTCAAGTAATCTCACAGGAACGACAGAAAAAACTAAAACACCCCCCAGAATGAAACTAAGAAACTTGCTGGCAGGATTTCCTCTCTTACAAAGCTAATTACTTCAATCAAGCTACAATGAGACAAGTCATTTCTATTTTTAATGTTTAAGCTCATTCTCCATTTGCCCTGAAACAGAATTACCGAATTTTAATGTCTCGAGAACTTGAGCTCAACCCCTATCTCTAGAATTCTCTACGTGTACACACGAGGCTATGAAATGAAGAACAGTCACAGACACAAAGTTCGTTAAGCAACAGGGTTTGACAGAATTCCGTTACAATAAACGGAGAAGAGGTGTTGAAAATGCCAAACGTAAAGTGAATGAAGGAGTGAAAGAAAAACTCACTTGACGTCTTCGGAAACCGGGAACCAAGAGCGGCAAAACAAAGCCTTGTTTCTAACCCCATAGAAAATGGAAGTGCTCCACCGGTACCACCCTTCGTCGCGACCCATTCCCAAGTAGTCCTGCGCCAAGGCTCTTCGCCGGCACGTGTCCTCTTCCTCGCGCACGAGCCAGCGCTGCCTCAAATGCTTCTTGGGTGAGGGTGGACCCGCTGCGGAGGAGAGGCGGCGGCGGCGGGGGAGGATGAAGAAGAGGAAGGACAGGAAGAAGGTGTAGACGAAGATGAGCGAGGCCCTGAGAGCCTTGAGGAGCGGAATTATGCGGTTGCTTGCCCCCGACGTGAGATGCTCCATCTCCGTCTCGGCGGAAGACATCGCCCCCTGCGACGGAGACGATTTCGGAAACAGACACGGACACGCAACACAGAAGAACAGGAACAGAACAGCGAAACACACCACAATGCAAACGCAATCTGGTTTGACGTAGTGGGGTGTTTATTTATACTTGTTCCGGATCCGTTTGTTTTGTGGGCCCTGACATCTGACGGCTCAGATTGCATGACAGAGGAGCTGGAAAAAATGTAAATGCTGATAAACCGTTGTTCGCATCGGAAGTGGAAATAATCAACGAACGGTGATTTCTATGGTACAGCCAATACTTGTTGCACTTGCTCAGATGATTGGCTGATATTCTCCACGTGGCGTCTTTTCATTTGGTATACTTGGCGGGCAAAAAAACGCGTAATCGCGGTGATTGTGGTTGGCTTTTCCAACTAGTTCTAGAAAACTGCGCGTGCATCACAATCGCTTCTATTTTCCGTTTTACCTCATTCGTAAAGAGGAAGAATATCAGTCAAGAAAGAAATTCCATTTTGATAAACACTTTACAACATTAAGTAACAGACAAAAATAAAAAATAAAATAAAGCTTCTAAACATGAATTTGAATTTCAGATATATAAGAATAATTTGACCTGACATGAAAAGATTTGTCTCAGAGAAAATAAATGTGATATTGTATAATAAAAGATATATGTATTTGTTAAAAGTTAATAAAAATATTAATAAATTTTAATCAGAATTAAGATTACGACGACCTTGTAGTATTATAAATATTAGCGACGTGTGTGTTTGATATGTATTGATTGTCTTTACTATAAAAAGAAAGGTTGCGTATAAAAACGGATGTAGCATTTATTGTGCGACGCTTTGAATTGGAATAGTCCATGCCACACGCTGCGTTTTTGTTTATTTCTTTATTTTTATTTATTTGTTTATGTTTGGTCTAAACTAAATAAATAATTTGAGTGGTGGTAGTGTTAGGAGAATGGAGACGGAGATTTCGATTCCAACATAAATAAATGTGTTTTCTTGTGTATCATCGTATCACAATTAGGTGACAAAAACTAAACTTCTTTGTGTTTTCGTTTGTGGCCTCATTTGCTATTCAACTTCCTCTCTCTTTCAAAATCCTTGCAGGTATTCAATCCACAAATAATCTATTATTCAAAGCACATCCACAAAATCTTCAAAGTGTAAATAAAATCAATAATACTAAGAAAAGTGCTGGTGAATTGTGTTACAAAACTTGTTCAAATCAAAACATGTATAAGAATAACAAAACATTTTAAAAATTATTTGCACATCATTCATTTAAGAGGGTATCAAATTTATAACAAATATTTTCTGTGTGTGAGAAAGAGTATGCCGAATAAAGAGAGAACCGACATATAAAAACAAGTGAAAGGATTAATTGAGCATTGACATAGGAAAATGTGAAATGAAATATATATTTATAAAAGTTGAGGTGTAAGTGTGTGTGGTACAAAGTTATATGTTTTTTTCAACTATAAGCCATTTGCTCAACTACTACTCATAAATCCCAACTAAATTGTAACAATAATAAAAACTATTTCTATAAGTTGTTCAAACTTGTAATAATTATTATAAATTGTTTACATTGTCTTGGACCACGGCTCTTCAACATATTGAGAATAATGGTACACAATTTTAATTGCGCTGACCAAATGTAAAATGTTATTGAAATATTATTTTATCTTTTACTATAGACTTTTATACATGGGTTTAATTTAAGATTATTTTTGAAGTTTTATATTGAGGAAAAAGGAAAATGATTAACCATGTATAAATACAAAATACGCAATTTTATTATTTTAAAGTTTTAGATTGAAAATAGGTGTTTTGGTGTTTTATTAGTTTATTCATGACTCGTTAACGTAAGATACTATAGTTAAAATTTTTTAACTGCCTACAAAGTACTTTTATATGTATGATTGTTTATACCTTTTACGTATAAAAAAACTAACATCATAAACTAAGAGAATTAGTAAAACTAGGATATGTTTAATATATGTACCGGAATTTTAATTATTCAACCTTATTTATAAAACCTTCTAATTTTATTTGTTTATCTGTGGTGTAATCTAATGAACGAGGATGGTAATTATTTAGGTGATAACTGACTTATGAGATATGTAATCTGTATTAAATAATTAAATTATTAAGTAAATTTATCAATTTCGAAGTCATATAAACAAGAAAATCAGAGTTTAAAAAGTTGATAAAAATTCAAGTAATATACTTGTTATAACACTACAAGAAATTATTAAATAAAAATTAATTTTAAAGATTAAAATAATTAAATATTATTTAAATAAATTAAAAATTATTTTATAAATTAAAAGAATTATTAGTATAAATAATTAAATTATTAAGTAAATTTACCTATTTCAAAGTCATATAAACAAGAATATCCGAGTTGAAAAGTTGATGAAAATTCAAGTAATATACTTGTTACAACACTATACAAAAAATTAATTTTAAAGATTAAAATAATTAATTAATATTTAATTAAATTAAAAAAATTTATAAATTAAAAGAATTATTAATATGTAAAGTAACTTTTATTATTAATAAAATTTTATAAAATAATTTTTAAATTAGTATTTAATCATTATTTATTAAATAAAATATTAAAAAAAGTGAAAAGATAAAATTATCATATGAAAATTTTAGAGAAACACGTGAAATTGTACCAATATAGAAACGACATTTAAATTGAACAATGTTATCGATGTGATGTTTGGTTTAGAGACCAATATTGGTGTAGTGGTTAAAAGTTTAATGAAAAAACTCATTTTCTCACGGGACAAAAAATGTTAATAATATATTTAGTTTAAAATATTTTAATAACTGAACATGTAAAAGAAAAAATAAATTTCAGTTTAAGGTAATTTGAAATTAAAACATGAAAAAATTAACAAATAAAATTAACATGAAAAAATAATTTGAAATAATAATTACATATTTAAGGTAAACAAATAAAATAAAAACAGGTTGATCCATTTCAGTTTTTATTGGTCCACCACCAAGTAGTATTAAATGAGTTGGCCAAATCAACTTACAAAAAGTAAACTATTCCACATAGGGACCCTCACCAATTGTTTTTGAAGAAAAGTAATTTACTAATGTCAATAAGAAAATAACAATATACTTTTCTAGGTGATTAGGGAACAAAGAAAAGAAAACATTATTATTGAAATTGGTTACAATTAAACAAACACATTTCAACAATATCATAGTTTTCAAAATGGTTGAGCTGGGAGGCCCCCTACAAATTAACACAAAAAGACAGAGGTCACACTCAATATTTTCTCTTTAATAATGATACCAATGCTTTAAAAAGAATAACAAATGGCAGTAACTAATTAAAAAAATCTTTAAATTATTAAAAAAAATGTACATACCAAAAAAATTACAATATTATTCAAATGGACATAGGTTTACACTGTAATAAACTTATATTTGATTATTCAAAATTAATTTTACCAACCCCTGAATAGTTTGAGAACGAATATATCTTACAATTTAGAGCCGTGAAAGAAAATAAAAAAAAAAATCTTAAAATGAACTTATAATTAAAAGAATTCTTTTAGCTTTTTTTTTTTATATTATTGTAAAGTTATAATTTAATTTTACTTAAAGATGTAAATAAATCTTTCCTTATAAATCATACTGACGAATTTTTCTGTAAAAAAATATTGATGAATTTTCAATTAATTTGATATAATAATATCTCTGAATTAAATATTTCAGATTAATGACTATATATAGAAATAAAATCTGAACATTCCTTTCCGCCTAATCTTTTTCCTATATTTTTTACTTTTATATTTATATTAATTAATTTAAAATATAAATTAAATTATTTCAATATCCAAATAATTTGATTTAATTTTCTTATATTATTTATTTACATGATCTTTATCATTTTTATATATTATCACATTAAATTTTAAGTAATAATTTAATGTATGATATCTTGTATAATTTATTTTACGTTTTTAAAAAAGAGTTTTTTTAAGCTTTGCTTAGTTTTAACAATTAATTGCGCGGGTTTTACCCATACTTTATCTGATTAATGGGCCACAGAGTTAGACTTTCGGCAACTTCTTCCTGCACCTCTACAAATTTCTTCCTGCACCTCATTATTTTTGGAAAAAACGGTTTTGCCCCTTTTAAAAAATGACTTCCAGATTGTTCTTTCTGAAATATTTCTAGAACATCATTTCCGGAACATGTTTTATGTATTCCAAATTTATCAATCTGAAAATTAAAAAAAATGTGTTTTGAAAAAGCTATTTCAGAATGATTTTTTGTTTTCCAGATTTTCTATTCCAAAAATATTTTTTATTTACGGAATTACTATTCTAGAAACATTCAAAACTGTAAAGGATAATTTTGATATTTTTGAAAAATGTAGGGATGCAGGAAGAAGAATGTATAGGTGCAGGAAAAAGTTGCCTAGAGTTTGTTACAAATCCCAGAAATTAATAAAAGCAGTCCACTTTTTTTCAGCCCAGTTAGCGGATTTGGGATTCACAGAAACTGAAGAAGGGTTTTGCTTCCTGCACCTCCATAATTATTAAATACACCCATATATTAATAGAAGAAGATTAAAATAACCTCTCTCACTGCATCATGCCGCCAATACCACCTCCGCTGCTGCCATATCTGCCGCTTTCAGTGCCACTGAACCTCCAACTATACATTTGTTTTTTATTTTTGTGGCACTCTTTAAGGCTTTGTTTGGATTAGAGGGTGTGGGGGAATAAAAAGTTAAGGATGTAGGAGAGTAGAAGTGTGAAGAAAGTTGATGTGAAAAAAGTGTGAAGAAAGTTAAAGTTATTTGGATTAAAATATATTAGAGCAGATGTGTGAGGAAAGTTTATTGAAATTGGTAAGAGATGTCATAGTTGTAAAAATATTTAAAATTATTTTTAATGGTATAAATTGTAAAATTACAAATTTATCCTTATATATAAAAAAATAATTACATTAATTTACTCTATATTTAAAATAAATTTTAATTAACACTCTCAAAACTCATTCACAATAATAAATATACTTAATTTATTAAATTAATTTTAAATAATATAATATAATTTCATTACTATCTTAATATTTCTATTTTAAAATAATGTATACAATTAATTTTCATAAAAAAGACCCAAAAATCATTTGTATTAATAATAATATTTTAAAAAAACATATTCACATATGTAATTTAAATTCAAGTCAAAAAAATAAAAACTTATGTTTCATCAAATTTTCAATATTCATCTAACAGTATTAAATCTTCTAATTTATTCTCTTCACTTTTTTGTTTTTTTTTTAATTATTAAAATATTATTTATAATATTTCTAATTATAAGATTAATATTTTATGTAAAATGTAGAAATTAAATGTATCTAATTTATAAGATTATGCTATGTTTATGTAAAATGTGAGAAATAAAATATAAGATTAAAACTTTTATATTTCCATTATGTCAAAATATTAATTTTAAATATAAAAGTTTTTTTTTATATAGAAAATTAAATGTTCAAAAAATAATTTTGTAAAAAAAAATTAAAAAATATAGAATAATTTTAATTTCTTTTTTCTGATATCATGTGATACTTTTATATTATATATCATTAAAAATATTATAAAATATCATATTAATTCATTTTACACAAAAAAATAAAAAAGAATCGATTCCATAGTACTTTTTCCATTATTTCTAACATTCAAATTTTTAATAAAAATATTTATTTTACATATTATTTTTTAAATTTTAAAATAACATGATTTTCTTAATTATTCTCAATTTAATTAATATATAGAAAAAAAATTACTTGTGATGACAAAAGTATATAATATCACAGACGTAGATTCAAAATGATTTTTTTTTCATAATATCAAGTTAAGAAATTGGATTATAACTTTTTGAAATCTAAAATATTGGACTGCAGCTTATATGTGAGTAATAGAAAACGTTATGTGAGTAATGGAAAACGTTTATGATGAGAGTGAAATTGATTTTCAGTGATTTGCAAAGAGTATTTAAGTAATAGGTTGTGTATTTACGTGACAATCATCTCTTTTTCTCTCTTTTCTCTCTTTTCTCTACTTATGAGAGGGGATACAAAAGCTATCTCACCTTGCCAATCCATGTCCACACTCGCTCGTAAATCAATAGATACGAACAAGGAAGTCCTTCGTTTTTCTTTCTGCATGAACAGTACATGAATGGATCCAAACAATCTGTAAAAGAAAAAAGAAGATATATATATATATATATATATATATATATATATATATATATATATATATATAGAGAGAGAGAGAGAGAGAGAGAGAGAGAGAGAATTGTTCATGGAAGCTCATTCTGAAAGATGCATATGGTTTGTATATTCTATTTGGAAATGCATCTCATATATTTTAAAAAAATTATTTTGGAAAGTATTTCATATGTTTTAGAAATCCTGTTCTAGAAAGCTCATTATAGAAATATCATTATAGAAATATCATTCTAGAATGCATTTTGTATGTTCTTGAAATCCTCTTTTAAAATTTCTATTCCAAAAATCCTTGTTTAGAAATCATGTTGCCTAAATTAATTTCATAGTTACCTAAATTAATTGATAGTACACAAGCTATTTTTTTAAAAGGGAAAGGGATGTTGGACAATATAGTGGTAGTCAATGAAGTAATTGATGAAATGAAGAGAGTTAAGAAGAGTGAAATTATAGTAAAAATGAATTATGAAAAAACTTACGATTCAGTTAGTTTGGACATTTTGTACTATATGATGGGTAGACTAGGCTTTTGTGCTAAGTGAATAGGTTGGATTAGAGCATGCTTGGAATTTGCCACTATTTCTATTTGGTCAATGGGAGCCCTATTCAAGAAATAAATCCTAGTAAAGGATTGAGACAAGGGGACCCGATAACACCATTCTTATTCTTAATAGTAGTAGTGGACATGGTGAGACAAGCCTTTGATAAAAATATCTTTTAAGGGATGAAAGTGGAGAAAAAGAATGTCCATGTAGGATTATCAGTTTGTTGATGATACCTTATTTCTTTGTCAAACTAGGTATCAAAATGTTGTAACTATAGAGTGTATTCTGGGAGGGTTTGAATTGGCATATGGATTGTGTGTTAACTTTCATAAAAGCAGTATATGAGGTGTTGGGATTAGGGGAGATGAATTGAGAAAATTTTTCCATAATTTTAAATTATAATCAGATGGTCATTCTCTTTTAAGTATCTAAATATGTTAGCGGGAAGGAATCTTATAAAGTCCTAGTTTTGGGAACAAGTGATAACTGGTATTAGGAAGAAGCTCACAAAGTGGAAAAGTAGACTGTTATCCGTTATTGGTAGAGTTTGCCTTATAAACTTAGTGTTGTCAGTTGTGCCTTTGTTCTATCTGTTTATGTTTAAAGTGCCTAGATCCGTGAGTAGGAAAATATTAAAATTATAATGGAAATTCTTATCGTAGGTGGGAATTTGAAGAAAATAAATTGGATTAAGTGGGAGAATCCTTATAAGTATAAGGCTCAGGGGGTTGGGAATTAAGGACATTGATACATTTAATATAACTCTCTTAACTAAATGGAAGTGGAGAGGTGAGGTGGAAAGTCATGGTATGTGAAAGAGGTAGTAGAGTCTATGTATGGATCATGGAGGAGTTTAGAAAAAGATGAAAGAATAAAAGCGGAGTCAATGTGGTTGAGAGATTTGAGGAAAGTATGTAGAAAAAATCACCACAGTAATTGGTTCAATAATAATGTAGTGTGAAATATTGGGAAAGGGAACATGGTTGAGTTTTAGGAAGATGTATGGATTACACATGTACCACTCAAAGACAACTCTCCTATGATATATGATGTCTCAGCTAAGGAAAAACAATTGTTGAACAAGGATGCTAGTGTTATCAAAATTGGGAGTGAAAATTAGGATGGAGATGTAGGAGATTTGAATGGGAAAACGAACATGAACTCCATCTAATACAAATTATAAAAAATATAATCTTCAAGAACATAAAAGAGGACTCATGGGTTTAGAGGAGGGAGAGCAAGGGGAGTATACTGTAAAGTTAGCATGTGGTTGTCTGCACCACAATTATGCAACAAACAATTTTAGCTACTACCCTATCCTTTGGATACAAATACGTCCCCACCAACCAAACATGTGAGCATGGAGAATGTTGAAGGGAAGTACCAAAAAATGTTAACTTGGTACACAAGGGGTAGGGATATCCACTACCCTATGTAAATTTTGCCAACAAGCTGATAACTATTACACACCTACTTTTAGGATGCAAAATGTCACATTTTTTCTGGTGTTTGTGTGATATATGGGTTGGAATCCAATTAGTATAACAACATATGAAACATTTCCTAAGTTTTAATCTAATGGAAATGAATGATAAACAAAATAAGATTTGTCAGGGAGTGTGGGTAGCTATTGTATGCATGATTTGGAACCATAGAAACAGGATTATATTTAAGTAAGGGAAAGTAGATGACAAAGAAGTTTTTTGTATGACACAACTTAATGTTTGAGTTTGACTATCACATACGACACCTAGAGCCAAGTTTTCTTATTGAGATTGAGTACTCAGTCTGTAATCTCAGGATTACATGTAGAAAAACCTTAGAGTTTTAATAGAGTGTGGTATAAACGAGTGTTGCTTTTTTATTATATTTGTGTCTTGGTAATATCTCCCAAAGGATATGTTTACTCTCTTATACAAGGATAAGGCTATGCTTGTTATCTCTTTGACTACTAATTATGTTAAGTCGCTCAAAAACATGATGGAGAAGTTCTTAATAGTCTCCCTGAAATTGGTAGATGGAGTCCTTGCTCAAAGCAAAAAAAAAAAAAAAACACTATGTTTAGCAATATCACAAAGCTAGTATTAGCAAACTCAAACCAATAACCAATGACATCTAATAGACCTATCAAATGGTGGACAATGACTCCAAGTAAAAAGACTTCAATGTCATAGCAATCTCTAAGAGATAAGACCATTTAAAGTAGTGTCAAGTACAATTGTAACAAATGCAACTTTATAGAACTAATCAATAGTGATTTCTTGAAGCGGTAACCTAAAGTAACAATATGTAGGGATTAGTATTTTTGTTAGTAAACGTACTAGTTTCTTTGTTTTAGGATTTCATAGTCTTCAAAGAAAGAGTGTAAAATATTAGTGTTTATGGGTTAATTTTTTTAGACTGGAAGTGTATTGAGGTTTTTATGTCATATTAGTTTTTTTATATACAGATTAAAACATTCCTTAAATATTTTAATTAATTTATTTTATTCTTTACCAATAAAAATAAAAATTAAATTAATTAAACTATAATTTTTTTAAACGAGGTTTCATATTATATCTGCTTCATATAAGAATATTTTTACATCGCTTTCAACGACTTGACTAGACATTCAAAAAGTACAAATAATATCTACAAATGAAAAGTTACGCGGTTCCTAAACTTTGGACATTGAATTGGAAAAAGGTTAGAGAAATTTAAGTAGGATAAATTTAAGGGAAAAGTTAAAGTAATTCACAGTATAAAAGAAAGAGATATGAACAAATGTTGGAAACTTCCGCTCTTGAAGCAATTTATTCTGACAGAGTTTAGGATTTTATTAAAAGAATTAAGAACACCTCGTGATATTTTTTTTTCTCTTAAAAAAATGTAACATCCGAAAGATTATAACCATGATGGATATAAAAACTGAACGTTTTGAATGGCTTCTTTATTGAAAACTCCAAGAAACTCGTGAAGGTTAATTACCTTTACTTTCTTCACTCATCACATCACATTACATGGGCGTCCGTGGATCTTTTTCTCACATGATTTCGGATTTCGTTAGTTAAATCTGCTGATCTTTCCGGCGACATCAGCATTTATAAATTATACTTTCTTTTCATCAATCAACAGGTACAAGTGGTATTTGTTTTCTTTGGGGATTCTTCCCACAGTTTCCACTGTTCCCACAGTTTGCTTGCTTTGCCTTGCGGGTCTCAGTTGTTTACTCTCTTTTTCTCATAGTACAGATGGAGTTAGCCACAGAGACAATGAATTCAGGAAAGGTGTTAATTAGGTCAACTAATATTAATTATACAATAACACTTGGACCATTAAATTTTTTGTAGTTATGTCATTAAGATTCAATATTATATATAAACAATACTATATATATCTTGTACCAATAACATGCATAACTTTTTTATATTAATTAGTTGTTATTGTAGATTCATCATAGCATAAATATTATTCTGTTAAATAAATCAATGAAGGGTAGAATATCATATATATACACCTACAGTGTAATTATCTATTATTGTATAATATATTTCTATTAATGGTATACCTCACTATTGTTTATACTGATAAACTTAATTATTTTCAGAAGACAAATATTGCTAAATATAAATTAATACTGATACAATGTGATATTTCTTTTGTACATGTATGTGTAATATTCTTATTCTTGTTTAACCTAATTTAAGTTACTCCCTATTTATCTTTAATCATTCAAGTTGTTTTTGTGCTTTTATATGGAATTAATGCAGGCGTGACTGAATAATAAAGTGTGTTAAAATCTTAAGTGAGCTTTTGGGTTATAAATTAAGTTAACAGAAATGTGACATTTGAGAATATTGGAGTGATGGAAATTGAAATCGTTCCCTGTGCATGCATGCCAACTCGTTGGTGAAATATCTGGTTTAAAGTTAAGTCCTTCTTATTATCTTGTCTTTTCATTGTTAACTAGAAAAAACATTTGGAGTCCACATACATCTGCTCTTAGCTAGGTTTCTAATACCTGTTTCAAAACCCCAGTATCCTATACTATAGGTAGTATATAGTACCTACGTATACTCCCTTTCACTCGTATAAATACATCTCCAAACTGGAACAAAAACCACAACATTATTCAACTCTACCTTTGATATAGAATAAGGAGACACACATATACATAGTGATGCCCCCAAACCAATCGAGTTCCCCCATCACCAACATGACTGGTGTTTTTCAAAGCACGGTTTCTGATGTAACCTTAGAAGGCAACAACGAAGTGGCCCTAGAGGAGAGACATGAGATACCAACCGCGTCCGAGGTAGAGGATGCGAAATGCGAGTGTTGTGGAATGTGTGAGGAGTGCAGCCAGGAGTACATAGGGCGCGTGCGTGACATGTTCTCAGGGAACATGATATGCGGATTGTGTGCTGAAGCTGTGCATGTGGAGATGGAGAAGAATGGTGGGAAAAGAGAAAAGGCTTTGGAAGAGCACATGAGCGATTGTGTGAAGTTTAACTGGCTTGGTAGGTTGTATCCTGCTTTGTATCGAGCTGAAGACGTGAAAGAGATCTTGAAGAAGACTTTAAGATGCAGGGCCATGTCCACCACTTCTAAGGATTCCAAGGATATATAGTCCAGTAAGCATGGTGGTGCGTTCATTAATCTTCATCAACTTTTGGTTTCAGATTTCTGCTATACCACCTCAGTTTTCTATTGTAGGCATGTGTATCATATCTTCACTGTTAATACATGCAACTGTGAAGGTAATTTATGAGGTGCTGCCAGTACAAATGACGTTTAATTTTATATTCCTACTTTGAAAGTGAAACATTTGAAACATGTTGCATGGTTTTCGGACGCTTAAAGTACTATTTAATACTTGTTGAGAGATAACAAAATAGACACATCAGAGATGGTGTGATGTTCTTTAAAAAAAAAAATAGTGTTCAAATATTCTTGTTGTTTGATACAAATGTAAAGATAAAGATATTTTTATAGTATATAACAAAATGTAATATATCGAACCAATTTTTAGTGAAATATTTGTAAAAATATTTATGTAGTGTAAAAATTAATTTTTTTTATTGATAAAAAAAATATTAATCAAAATATTTTAGAAATACTTTGACCTTTATAAAAAATTATCTTCCCTCAACCTTTTCTTTAACCTATCAGTCATCGCATTAAGAATTTTAAAGCGGACGACAGTAAGACAAAGAAGTTCGATATCTACCCATGTATACAAAAATTTAACTCTAATTAATTATTATAAAAGAAGCATATTTCTGAAATTGTCTTTTTAATATAAATTTAATTTCACATGTCTTCCTCCACAATTCCTCCACAAGACTCATAACTACGTATTTTATTACTTATACTCCCAAATTGAGTGTTTTTTTTTTTTTATATTAGTAATAACAAATTAAATAAAATTAATAGGACACTTGGATCCTCCAACCCATTTATAATTCGAGTTTCAGTCTAGGATTAATATAATCATTTTATCCTTATCAAGAAAACAAAAATATAATTGTTTTTTCTATCAGCGATGTTATAACAGAAGAAAACTAATTTTCCTGAAATCACAAAGGTTTTTCAATGTATATACAATTTACTTAATTAGCTGGATAATGGTTTTCCCCTTATTGTTCTTCTTCCTCGGTCTTTTATGAAGTTTTATTCATAAGGATTCGTTGGTTCAATATGTACAAGAACCAGTTTTTATTGGTATTAAAAATAATTTAGGCAAAAAAAATTATGCTTTTAGAAGAATAAATGTTTAAATACTAAATTATATTAAAAAATATAAATTAAAATTTTAATTAGTTATTTATTTATAAAAAATTCCCATCTCTTTAAATTTTTATTCTATAAATTTCTTTATCTTTTCTTTAGTTATCTAAACTTGTTTCTTTTTTTTTTCCAACATATTTCTCCAGTTATTTAGTTACATCTATACCAATTTTGTTCAATTAAAATTTAATTTGACATAAATTTCTCAATTACTTAATCTTTTTATTTTATTTTAGTTTTATTTTGTTAATACTTTTAAGGTTTGAATCGTAAAAAAATTGATATTATTAACAATCAAAATCTATTGATAATATAAAAAAATATGTCATTAAATAGAAATTAATAACCGACATAACTTTTTCAATAATTATTAATATTATTAATCTAATATTATTATTTTGATAATATAACATAAAAATTAATAACTGATATACATCTGTTATAATTATTAATATTATTAATTTATTATTATTATTTTAAAAACATTTTATTATTTATAATTTTATTAAACTTATTAACAGGAGTTGAATTAGGACCACCAAATAGAAAGGAGCTTCTAAGTACTACACCAAAAATCATTTAATTGTTATATTTTAATTTTTATTATGTTATTATCATTGTTATGATTTTTAATATTAACAACAATAATAATATTATAAATAATAATAATATTAGTAATAATTACAATAATAATAATTATAATTATAATTATAATATTAATAATATTATAATTTTTTAATATTAGTAAAATTAATAATAATGATAATTTTAATATTAATAAAATTAATAAAAATTACAATAATAATAATACTAATGTTGATATTAATAAAATTAATAATTTTTTTTATCAGCAAAAAAAGAATAAATATAATTGAGGTATTTTAGGGATATCTCAACCCGTATACACCATCCATCAAGGACGTCTTACATAAAAAAGTCATACACAAAACGGAAACACATAAGACAAAAGTACACAACCATCAACCGGACTAATCCCCACAAAAACCCCTCCCCTCAACGCACCAATTAACACTTTCTGACCGATTTCATACACGTCAGCAGCTCAAGGCACCAATCAGAATACGAGAAACTTACCGCACGATATTTGGAAGTCACCCAAGACCATACCACTAGTGCAAAATGATGAAAGGAATACTCCTTTCTAAGTGCGGTTTCGCGCTAAAACGCCTTTGTTAAAAACGCGGTGGCATTTTTGAAATTAGTTTGTTTTACAAATGCGGTTGTTAGTTAAAACCGCATTTGTAAATGAAAGGCATTTCATTTACAAATGCGGTCATACGCGTGACCGCATTTGTAAATGAAAGTTTTTCATTTACAAATGCGGTCATACGCGTGACCGCATTTGTAAATAAAATTCATTTCATTTACAAATGCGGTCATACGCGTGACCGCATTAGTAAATGAAATGCCTTTCATTTACAAATGCGGTCACGCGTATGACCGCATTTGTAAATGAAAAACTTTCATTTACAAATGCGGTTTTAACTAATAACCGCATTTGTAAAATGTTTTTAACCTAAAATTTGAAGCGCGCCACTGCACTTTCACTCTTTCTGCTCTGCTCTTCCTTGTCGCTGTTGCTGCGCTGCGCTGTGTTCCTTGCTTCTGTGCATCTTCATTGTTATTGCTTCCATTGTGAGTTTCGTATATATCCCATTTCATTCTCCTTTAGGAATGCTGTTCTTATATATGGTTTTTTCCTTGCGCAGTGCTTGAAGTTACTGTTGCATTGCTCGCCGCTGTCGCGCCCCGCTTCCACCTCTGGTTTTCTATCAGTTGAATCATCATCTTCGCACACAAGGTTAGTTGATTTTTTGAATTTTTGACTTTATTTATTATAATTTGTATATTATTTAACATAAATTTATATTATATAATTTTTAATTTTTAAAATTTATATTATTTAGTTAGTAGTTTTTATGTTAGTTTTGTTAATTTTTTTTTGCTGTACTTTGAATATTTTTTTTTATGTATTATAATTTGTATATTATTTAATATAAATTTGTATTAATTTATATAATTTGTATTATATAATTTCTATTTTCTAAAATTTAAATTATTTAGTAAGTATTTGTTAGTTTATAGTAGAATTTATGTTATGTTAGTTGTTACATTATAATAGAATATCGTGTTTGTATTTGGACCTCCGACAATAATACGTGCTGGTATTGAGTCCGGGGGTGTTCGACCCTCAGCAAATGCATGAGATAGAACACTTATTAGAAAATCCTAGGTATCTATATTGCAGAATATATAATGGATCGAAGTTGGATTCATTGTGCTCGTATAAGTGATGAGTACGAAAGAGGAGTAGAAGAATTTATACAATTTGCGCAGCGTAACGCGATTAATAGTGGTCGTGATGGAGGAAAGATTAGGTGTCCGTGCGTTAACTGTTTGAATGGAAGGATACTGGATGTGAATATCATGAGGGAACACCTGCTATGTGATGGGTTTCTTCGATCTTATACAACTTGGACATGGCATGGTGAATTATTAAATTTACCACGTGTTTCCGTAACTGAAGAATATGTGGGATCCACCACGGATGAAGCAGAACACGATGATGTAGTTGATGATCGATTGGAGGACATGATTCGTGATGTGGGAGCTGAGTCTTTTGCAAAAGCGCATGGATATGGAAGTATGTCAAGCGATGCAGAGACTCCATTGTATCCTGGATCAACTAATAACTTCACACGGTTGTCGGCAGTGTTAAGATTGATGAATTTGAAGGCACTAAATGGATGGACCGATAAAAGTTTCACGGAATTGCTCCAGCTGTTGAAGGATATGCTTCCAGAGGGAAATACTCTACCTAATCGTAATTACGAGGCCAAAAAGATTCTTTGTCCAATGGGTATGGAGTATAAAAAGATACATGCATGTCCTAATGATTGTATATTATACCGGAAAGATTTTGAATTGTTGAAAAGTTGTCCAAGGTGTGGGTTGTCACGTTATAAATTGAAACAAACAGATGATGATACTATTGAAGAGATGGAAAAGCATGGACCCCCAATGAAGGTTATGTGGTATCTTCCCATCATTCCAAGGATGAAGCGTTTGTTTGCAAACCCAGACGATGCTAAGAATCTTAGATGGCATGCAGATGAGAGGAAATGTGATGGCATGTACCGACATCCAGCTGATTCTGTTCAGTGGAAGAAATTTGATGATGAGTTTCCAGAGTTTGGTAAAGAATCAAGAAATATCCGACTTGGTCTAGCTACAGATGGAATGAATCCGTTTGGTAATATGAGTACAAATCACAGTTCATGGCCTGTTTTACTAGTTATTTACAACCTACCTCCTGGATTGTGCATGAAGCGAAAGTACATGATGTTGTCTATGATGATATCTGGTCCGAAACAGCCAGGGAATGACATAGATGTTTATCTAAGTCCCTTAATCGAAGATTTGAAGTTAATGTGGGATGAGGGTGTTCAAGTATTTGACGGATTTGCTAATGAAACTTTCAAGCTTCATGCCATGTTATTTTGCACCATCAATGACTTTCCGGCATATGGTAACTTATCAGGTTATAGTGTTAAGGGTCATAAAGCATGTCCAATATGTGAAGAAGACACTGCTTCTCAACAATTGAAACATGGAAGGAAGACAGTATATCTTCGCCATCGGAGGTTTCTTAGAAGTCATCATCCTTACCGGAGGTTGAAAAAAGCCTTTAATGGACACCAAGAGACTAGTGGTCCACCAACTCCACTAACTGCTGCTGAGGTTTACGAAAAGGTAAATAACATAGACCACACCTTCGGTAAGTCAAAAAAAAAGTCAGTTGTGACTAACATTTGGAAGAAAAAATCAATCTTCTTTGATCTTCCGTACTGGTCGAGGTTAGAAATCAGACATTGTATAGATGTAATGCATGTTGAGAAGAATGTGTGTGATAGCTTAATTGGTACACTTCTTAACATTAACGGGAAGACGAAGGATGGTCTAAATGCTCGTTTAGATTTGGTTGAGATGAACATACGAGGGGAGTTGGCACCGATAGAAATGGGTAAGCGTACATATTTGCCCCCAGCCTGTTATACCATGTCAAAAAATGAAAAAGTAAGTTTCTGTCAATGTCTAAAGGGTGTAAAAGTGCCACAAGGACATTCCTCAAATGTGAAGAGCCTAGTGTCAATGCAAGATTTGAAGCTAATTGGGTTGAAGTCTCATGATTGCCACATCTTGATGCAACAGCTTCTGCCTGTAGCTATTCGTGGGATCTTACCAAAAAATGTTAGACATACCATAACCCGTTTGTGCTCATTCTTCTCTTCCATCTGTTGTAAAGTCATTGATCCATTAAAACTAGATGAACTTCAAGATGAAATTATTGTTATCTTATGTGAATTGGAGATGTTTTTTCCTCCATCTTTTTTTGACATCATGGTTCATCTACTTGTGCATCTGGTTAGAGAGGTTAGATTGTGTGGACCAGTGTACTTAAGATGGATGTATCCTGTTGAGCGGTATATGAAAATTTTGAAAGGTTATGTGAAAAATCATTATCGTCCAGAAGCTTCAATGATTGAAAGGTACATAGCTGAAGAAAGTATTGAATTTTGTTCAGATTACATGTCAAAAGCAAATCCAATAGGTCTTCCAGCTAATTCATGGCACCATAGGCGTTCTACAAGTAAATGTTTACGCGGTGTGAATATTGTAAGCAAATCTCGGTCAGAAGTCTTGCAAGCACATTTGTATATATTGAATAATACAGATGAAGTTATACCTTATATAGAAGCTCATAAAGCCATTGTGAAGGCAAATAATCCAAGACAAGCAGACAAATGGGTCTTGATGGAACATAATAGAACATTCATGCCTTGGTTTAAAGAGGAGGTGTTAAAGGATTCAACGGCATCGGAGACCTTGACCTGGTTGGCTGCTGGATTGAAGTTTGATGTCATTTCTTGTAAAGCGTACGAAGTGAATAATTGTATATTTTACACTAAGTCTATGGATGAAAAGAGTACAGTTCAAAATTCTGGTGTTACTCTTGAAGCCGAGTCAATGCAGTTTTCCACCTCGAAAGATACAAATCCTGTAATTGGATCAATGGCATATTATGGATTTATAGAAGAGATATGGGAGCTTGACTATACTAAGTTTTCAGTTCCAGTTTTCAAGTGTATATGGGTTGACAATAAAAGTGGGGTTAAAATTGATGAATCAGGATACACACTAGTGGACTTTCGAAAGATAGGGTATCGAGATGAGCCATTTATAATGGTTCAACAAGCATCTCA
The DNA here is from genome assembly GCA_013389735.1 of Phaseolus lunatus. Lineage (NCBI taxonomy): Eukaryota > Viridiplantae > Streptophyta > Magnoliopsida > Fabales > Fabaceae > Phaseolus > Phaseolus lunatus. The sequence continues at coordinate 7,567,045 of CM023865.1, read as the reverse complement.
AGTTTTCTACGTGAAAGATCCTACGTCAGAACATTGGTATGTTGTTTTACACGGGAAAAAACAAGGGGAGGCCATAGATGATATTGAAAATGGTGAACCCCATTCATTCACACCAATGATAACTAATAAAGATGACGATGTACTTGATCATGTACATGCAACCCGTAAAGACCACAGTGAAGGAATTTACATATGAACTTGTAACCCATTATGGTAATAAATTTAGAAATATTTTTTTATAATATGCATTTACTATATTATGTTTTTGTTTGATATGATTTTCTTTCCATGCAGATGAACTAATGTTTGTTAAATAATTTTTTTAACAGAGATATGGGTGACGATCAAACTCCAATTAGACCCCGATCCGGACGAGGCAACAGAGGACCTACTAGGATGAAGCGTCTGGCAAAGAAACGTGCCGCTGGTGAGAAGACAGCTGTTGACATTGACGTCAACACTGGAATGGCATCAGGTCCTAATGCAGATGAGTTTAATAGCTATCTTGGAGTTCTTTCTCGTGAGAGAGTCTCCGTTTTGATTAATTCATGGGACGAGGTGTCAGAGGTCGACCGAAACATGCTGTGGGAGGATGTTCTGGTAAGCTTTACATAATTATTGTTATCATATAAAGCTATTTAATATTCATTGACTAACTTTACTTTGGTTATGTTATTTTCCAGGCAAATTTTGAAATTCCTAATGTGGAACCGCTTCGATCAAGGATTCTATCCAATATCGGACTAAAGTTTCGCGCCTTTAAGTCAAGACTCACGACGAGATACATTTTTGGTGAGCTTAAGGATGAAAGTCCTTGTGAAAGATACAATTTTATTGATGAAGAGACATGGCTTGCTTTTAAAGAAAGCCGTCTAACTGAAGAATGGACTGTAAGTGAAGCTACTTAACTATTTTGACTTATATAACATTAATGAGTTAATATTATTGAATTCACTTTGTTTATTTCAATTATGACAGCATCGGCGGAAGAAAGCTCAAGAAATAGCTTTAAAGAATCTTACCCCGCACGTAATGTCTCGTGCGGGGTATCGAAAGCTTGAGCAAGCACTGATGGTTGAAAAGGAGCAATCCAGACAGGGGAGTGCATCTCAGGATGTGGAAACAGGGGTCACTTATCCTCCATCACCACCTACGCGCCATGACAAATGGAAGAGGGCCCGAATTAAGAAGTCGGGTGCACCAAGTTCAGAGCAATCAGGGCTTATCATTGAAAAAATTGTAAGTTATTTAAGCCTTTTTTCATCTATTATGATGCATTACTTATAATAAAACCTCATGATTTTTGTCTCTTGCAGGATGCCTTGGACTCCCAAGGTAATTTTCTTGCTGATGGTCGTCGCGATATCCTTGTTGAAGCAATTGGACAACCTGAGCACTCTGGTCGTGTTCGTGCAGCTGGACAAGGAGTTGGGATTAGACTTTATTTTGGAGCTGCACCACGACACTCATCCTCCTCCTCCAAAGAGAGCAAAAAAGAAATGGAGCAAAGGCTACGTCAGGAACTAATGGATGAGATGAGAAGGGAGACGGAAAAGATGAGGCTAGAGTTGCGACAAGAGATATCGCAACAACTTTGTGCTGAGCAGCCGATTCAGACGCTTCTTAGTCCCGCTCCCAAGAGCACAAAGGGGAGTTGTGCAGCTCCTACAGCATCAGGGGATGATATCATTGGCCAGACGAGGCAATGTGAGCTACTGGTAGAAGGTGGCATCATTCCTCAGGTGGTGGCCATTGGAAAAGTCTATGAAGACGCCACCACCTTACATAACGTTCCTCTCTCCCCTGATGCAGCAAAGGTCACGGTTGAAAGAGTACGAGTACCTGATGCTCGTCTTCCACTACCTTCAGAAGAGGTAACAACTGTGGCCGAAGCATTTCAGTCCTTTGTAGCCTGGCCCAGACACCTGATTCGATATATGCCACAACCACTGGTAATAATTTCATTTCATGTGCTAATTTATATTTATATATTACATGTAATTTATAACAAATCTTTTTTCTTTTTGTAGAAACCTCGTCGGAAACCAAGTCCGAAAAAGAAACAAGAGGTTCCGCTTGACGATCCTATAGCTTCCTTAGCTATAGTTGCTAGACAACTTGGACGAGATCCTCTGGAAGTTCCATGGGATGATACCTTTTTTGAAACAAACCCTGAGCTACCATTGTACATATACATGTCAGATCTACTAGAATTTGTAGCTGGGGATCAGGAGCTGAATATAAATATCATTCAATTTTTTATGATGTAAGTATCGTTACCTACATTTCATTTTCATTTATGTTAAATTAGCATTCATTATGATTTAACTAATTACTTGTAGGTTTTTGAATGGTGTCTCTGTCACTGAGGGGAAGGAAAATGTGTATGGATTCTTAGATCCTGCATATACTAATCCCACTGGAGCAAAGACAAATGAGACCCAATCATACATCACTAACACCCTGGAAAAAGAGGGAAAAGAGGTTTATTTGTGCCCTTATATTAACGAGTAAGTTTAAATATATATATGTTAAAAGTTTATTATATTCATGTTTTATAAATTTACTCAACTATTTTCATGGATGATATAGGGGTCATTGGCAATTACTTGTCTTATCACTGAAGGATAGGACGGCTTTGTGGTTCTGTTCCCTACACAAGAAGATATCCACAAGTTTTAAGAATATCATTGATAAGTAAGTACACTATAAACTTAACTATGGTTGATACTATAAGTAATCCACTAACAAGGTTTTTTGTCTCAACCAGTTCATGGCGTGGATATAACATTCTAAAAGGGAGATCGAATTCAAATTTTCAAAATTTGAACTGGATAAGATTAAAGGTATGTAAGATTTTTCTTTTTTTTTTTTCATTGTTTAATTATACTAACTTTTACAATTTATTGAATTATAGTGTAATAAACAACCAGGAAGCTATGAGTGTGGCTATTACGTCATGCAATGGATGAGTACCATTGTAAGACTAGGTCTTACAAGTAATTGGCAAGAGGTAAGATTTCTTAAATTATTTTTATAACTTCAAACTAATTTATCTATCTTAAAACTAATTTATGTGTCAACCATTTTGAAATGCAGTTCTTCACGGATGAGGAACCCATGAGTTCGGAAGCCATGACATATGTGAGACAATCTTGGTCCACATATTTCCTAAACTTTTATAACTCTACGATTTGATCAATAGTGTAAGAATAGATAGAGATTATTACTATTTTTGTATACATTTTGATCAATTACTATAAATTGACTTTGTTTCTCTGAATCTGTTTATTTGTCTGCCTGGCTGGGATGGGTATAATGAAACTGCATAAGATAATTCGTATGGGAAAACAACTAACCAAATAGTTCTAAAAAAAAAAAACCTAATTTACAAATGCGGTTGTTTACCTTAACCGCATTTGTAAATCAAGGGAATGATTTACAAATGCGGTTGCTTACTACAACCGCATCTGTAAATGTGATTTACAGAGGCGGTTGTTTACTACAACCGCATTTGTAAATCATTCCCTTGATTTACAAATGCGGTTAAGGTAAACAACCGCATCTGTAAATCATTGCCTTCATTTACAAATGCGGTTAAGGTAAACAACCGCATTTGTAAATCATTGCCATTCATGAAACCTGGCACACCTCTGGAGCATTTACAGAGGCGGTTACGGGAAACAACCGCATTTGTAAATAGTATTTACAAATGCGGTTGTTTAACCGCATTTGTAAATCTCTTATTTACAAATGCGTGTTGATCAAATGCGGTTGTTTAGCCGCATTTGTAAAATGAAAATAACCGCATTTGTTTTACGTTTCTGCACCAGTGTATACCTTCACCTGTACCATCATGAAAATCTCAATATGGTCTAGCACACCATTCTTAAAGATCCTCCTGTTCCTATGTTTCCATAGCTCATCTACCACTGTTACCCACACTCCGCCCCCAAATCTGGTTGACACTTTTGCTCACTCTACTAATCTTGAAATTAAGGAAATGCATCCTTGGCTCCTTATGATCGATCGAAGGTATCCCTATCCACTCGTAGCACTTAGACCAAACCTACCAGGCAACTCTGCACGTATAGAAGAGGTGAGAAGTGGTTTCCTCTTTCGCCCCGCACAAACCACAAACACCACTGGCTAGACTAATCCCTCTTCTCACCATATTTGCTCTAGTCAGAATCTTATCCTCCAAAATCCTCCAAGCTGTAAGGAGAGCTGATGGTTGAGCCTTAATCTTCCAAAAACCCTCATAAACCTCTTCCTCTTCTCCCAAAACCTCTTCTTTGAGAATATTATATGCTGACTTGACTGTGAAGACTTTTGCCTCAGTATCTTTCCACACCCAAGTGTCCTCCTTAGCCACATTTATTTTCTTCTCTCCCAGTAGATGCAACAACTCTTGTTCTTAATTTTTCTCCCACTCGAATAGGTTCCTTCTTCAACCTATCTGCCAAATTAATAATAATTATAATAATATAATACTATTGATGATAATAATATGAATAATAATTATAATAATAATATTAATACTAATAATATTAATAATAATTATAATAATGATAATGATATTATTATCAATAATGATTATAATAATATTAATATTATTAATATTAATAATAACAACAATAACAATAAAATAATAAGAATAATAACATAATTACTAAATGACTTTGATTTAGTGATTACGTTCTCTCCTACCAAGTGAACCTAAGTTCAAGTCTCAAGTGAACCTAAGTTCAAGTAGTATGTAACAAAATGGTTTTTATAACTTTAATAATTTTGGTGTAAATTTTTTCTTGTAGTGAATTGATTAAAAATATTTTCTCTAATTTAGTCTAGTTTTTAGTATTTTAATTGGTTGAGTGGTGTAGTCTAAGCTTCATGAGATTTTTGAGATGTTTTGTATTTTTACATACTAGTTGAAACAAATAATATTTTTATAAAAAAAATAAAATAAAATAAAAGTGGAGTATTTAAAGAATGATTAATTTCTTATTAAAAAATAAAGAAGGGCCGATTTCCTATCATAAGGGAAGTTAACCTATCTTCTATGTAATTGTAATGGTAAACTTTAGACTAATGTGGATAGTTAGAAGATATATTAACAGGAGTTTAGAAAATTTCTATCAATTTTAAAATCTAAATAATTAATAGTTAATTAAATATTAATTTTAAAAATTATTTATTAGTAATAAAAATTATTTTAAATATCAATAATATTTTTAATCTCTAAAATAATATATAATTTAGTTAATATATTACATTTTATTCAACTTGGCATCTACGTTTTAATGAATTTGAATATCTCCAATATTCTCATTTATTTTAATTTGTATTATTGTAAAAAATAATAAAGATAAAAAATAAAATTGAATGTAAACATTATTAAAATTATATAAATATTATATATATATATATATATATATATATATATATATATATATATATATATATATATAAAAGGATGACTACACTACTTAAAAAAAATTATGTTTGTTAGCTCATTTTCCTGCAGGTTATTTGTTTGAAAAATACAAAAATGTAATTTTAAACTTGCGAGTATTCATGAATATTGATATTTTTTTTTTCAAATTTATTTTATGTAGTTTTAAATAAAACTATCTAAAAATTACCATATAAAAGTATAAACTCGTATAATTTACATTCAAAAAATATAAATCCAAGTTGCACGGCTCTCGAAAACATAAATACGAATAAAAATTGCTTAAAACATAACCAAATAAATAATACTCAGAAACTTAAGTCTTAATAACATTATAATCTCTCAAACAACTTTAATATACAAGTCTAAATACAATGACATCATTTAAAATAATTCACATTCTAATATTAATATTTTCATCATCAATACATACATTTTAACTACTTAATTCGTAAAATAAAGAATATACAAAAAAAAAAAGTTATACAGTGTATTATTATGTTGAGAATCCCTATTTTAGAAATATCATATTATATTATCCAAACTACATTATTCTTCACATAATCATTATTATAACCAGTGAAAACACTGTTATTGTGTATTCGTATTTTTTTATTTATAAATAATTATATTTATATTAAAAATTGAATAAAAGAGATTATATGTATGTATTAATTAAATATATAAATGAAAAAAAAATTAATATAACTTTAGTGTCACCATTATTGTTACATGAACAAATACTAATGCATCATCTTCCAATAACCATCCTTTTTTTTATATAAAAAAGTCAATGAGAAAAAAAAAAAACACTTTCCCATCTTTCTCTTTGTACTTCCTTGTGTGATCTTCTTTACCCATCTGGATTAATGGCTTTTACTACACCTTCGTATCCAATAAGCTTGAAAACAAAATAGAAACATGTAAATATATAAGCTTAATAAAACATTTATCTCTTTTTAGTTTTAAAGGCTTAAAAAAATTATCTTTGAGAACACAAAAGAAGTGGTGAATGGTTAATGTTTATAAAATAATCATTTGAGTCTTTAATAAAAAGAAAAAAATGTAAAAGAATTTAGGGAAAAAATAGTGAAGAAATAAGTAACGATGCCATGTAGATATCCAAAACGCAGGAAACAAAACGTAATTAAGTTTATTGTTGTAGTGTCTTATGAAAAAAGAATTGAGAAACTTACTCATTTAAGAATGACGAAACAGAGTGAGTGGAGGAATGGAAGAAGAGAGCACATTAAACAAATAACTACTCATCTTAATTCAACCAAAGGACTAAACTTCATGCGCTTGATGATGACAATTGTAAACCAATACAAAAAATTATATACAAAAAAACAATGCATGTAAAGAAGATGGAACAATTGGAACAAAACCAGAAAAAATAGAAAAAAAAATGAGGATAAGAGTAGGTATATACAGAAAAGAGGGAAGGGATAGAGAAAAGAAAAAAAAAAGTGTAAATGGAAGTGGAAAGTTTTTGATAGAGAGCTAAGTGATAAGTTTTTGATAGAGAGAAGTGTGAAGTTGTTAAAAAAGTTACTTTTGATTTTCAGATTAAAAAGTTAAAAAATAAGAGTGTACCAAAAAAAAATGGCAGAAATATCCAAGATAACAATAAAATGACAAAAAACCTCTTATTATATATTTTTAAAATAATAAAATAAAATATTAGTATAAGGATAAAATGAAAAAATAGATGTGTACACTAAAATTAGATATAATGAGAAATCTTCTAAAATTAGATATAATGAGAAATCTTCTAAAATTAGATATAATGAGAAATCTTATTTATATATAGATATAGATAAAATATGGTGAAATTTTATTTAATAATAGATCATATATTACATATTTACGTAGTATATTCATATTTTACATTTATTAAATTATCGAGTGATATAGTATTTATTTTTTTAACTAGAAAAATATATAATATAATAGACATTAGGTATCCTAATCCTTAAAATGACCTACAATAAATATATATATATATATATAATTAATAATAGAAACACTCTTAATTAGTGATATACTATCAAGTGATATAGTATGTAATTTTCTTTTCTTAACAAGAAAAAATATATAATATAATATTTTATAAATGTTTAATCAAATTTAGCATAAAGTAGTCTTATTAATATAAAAGTTGATATATTTTACATCTATTTTGATCACAACCAATATAAATTATCACACTCTCTCCCTTGATTGCAGCTGTAATTGATAAAGTATTATTCTATATATTATAGTTATAGTTTTGTATCTGGTATAAATGTGTCACGTATATCACATTCTAAGTTTTATCATCTTTATTTTTTATATTATATATTATACTCTCATCTAAATCAATTACTTCATCTCAGTAGAATCTTAAAGACCGTTTAGTCTCCACCCACAAGCTCTCTATTAAATAATTCTCAATGACTAGGTGCAATTTGAAGGTATGATTTTTTTTATTAGAAAAAATTAATAATAATCAGTAACTTAAAAAGTGAGAGAAAGTATAAAAGAAAGTGTTAATCAATGACTTAAACAATATTAATCTTAACACATGGATAAGACTAGGTGATTTTAAAGATAGCTTCAGAGTAAGGTCTTTTAATAAACTTTTAAGGAATACAAACAATAATGAAAATAATGATTTTTTCGTATATTTTTGGTCCATAAAAGTTACTCCTAGTGCTATGACCCTAGCATGGAGAGATTTTGTTAGGGAGAGTACCTAAAAGGGTCAATCTTAACTAAAAATGTGAATTACTTATTTCTAGATTATGACGTTCTTCTGAAAATTTGGAATTCGTCTTAGGTGAGTAGGATATTAGATTGTATAACACAATAACATCTTCAATTATTTTGAGTAATTTTATTCGTCTGAATTAAAAAAAAAACAAAACCTACTTTGGAAGTTCATGTGGATTGTAATCGTATGACATGAATAAGAAGTAGGAATTGTCTAGTTTTTAAACAAAGGGGTAAGTAGTAGTTGATGATGAACAAATTTTGCACATGGCCCAACTTAAAACTTTAGTAAAATTATAGCATTCTCTTATTCATTCTCTAATTGGTTTCTTAATCTAGTTTTATGTTTAAAATCTCTTAAATAATTCTTTCTTCCTTTTATCTGACATTTTAAATTGACCATGCTACAAGTATATGGTATTCTTTGTTGGATGAAAATGTGTATGATTTTGTTTTTTCACTACTAGAAAATTATTAAATAAAAATTAATTTTAAAAATAAAAAATAATCAGTTTCTATATTAAAAAAATTAAATATTATTTTATAGACTACAAAATTCATTGATATCTAAAATAATTTCTAAATTTATAAACTAGTTTCTAAATTGCTATCTAATTAGTTACAAAAGTTTTAACAATTAATTTTGAAATCTCAATTAATCCAAATTTATTTTAATAACCTTTATATTGCGGAAGATTAATCTCGTGACATTCAATTATGAATATCAGTTTAAAAAAAGGAAATAAATTGAAAAATGGACATTTGACGTTGATGAAAGATATATAGCAAATGTAGTTTATATAATTTGCACCTCACACCATTGTGACGTTGAGGCTTCGTGACCTTGAATTAGGTCTTATGACCAAATTGTGATTAAAATTATATAAGAAATTTGTGGTAAATCCATGGATGACCCGTTTATAGGCATAACATGACAAATGTAATATGAATATCTTAATTAAGAAGGCTCTGGTTTGGGCATTTGTCTGGTCTTGTAATGTTGTGTGTGCCGCTGTTTTGTTTTTATGAGTATATGTAACTGATAGAGCTGTTTTTCTGTTTCCTTAATTAGAATGGTTCTTTATTTAAATTTGAGCCATTGAGAGGTGTTCACGTATGCGCAAAGTTGGGTATGCTGCCACTTGTTCTGTACATGCAACATTTCAGAAGCTTCACGAGTTAAAGCCAGAGACATAAGATTAGAGCTAGTTCCAAATGTCTTGGCAAACAGGGAATAGCTAGCTAGCTAGCTAGCTATAAGTGTGTGAAGTGCATTAGATTTATTGCTCAACATGTAGATGCAACATTTCTTTATTACATCTTTGCTAAATCATAAGCTTGTTGCAGAGCTAGTGGACCAATTAATAAGTATTGATAGCGGACTTTACATGTACAAATACAGTTGCTCTGTAAAGGCATTCGAGTTGTCACTTGTCAATCAAATGCATCGTTACTTGAAAATCTTATCTAACTTAACTTTTTTTTCTTACTCTCTCACCCACATCTTAGGTATAAATAACCACATGCACCCTTCGGAAAGAAGGTATGAACTGAGGCAAATTAAGAGCAGGCTAGTTAATTTCCTACATGGTCTTATCTTTATAATTACTTTTTCTCCTTGTTTCATATTACGTTATCTATGATTCACCTTCAAACTGAAAAATGGATCTGAACTTTGTGTATGTGTTTTCCACACAGGAGCAGAATCAGCAGAAGCTTCGAAAGGCTGTGTCGGATGTGTCGAGGGAAATTGACAAATACTATAATGAGTTGAAGTTGGAGAGGCAACTTGGTGCTATTGAAGAGGTGGAACAAGCTGAATGCCAATGTTGTGGGTTGAAGGAGGAGTGCACTGCAGTTTATATCACAGAGGTTCAAGAATGTTACTGTGGGAATTGGGTTTGTGGGCTTTGTTCTGAAGCTGTTAAAGAAAGAGTAGGGCGAAGTCCTACAGTAGCCATGCAAGATGCTTTGAACTCGCACAGGGATTTCTGCCAGGAATATAACGCCACAAGACTTAACCCTCAACTCTCATTAACTCATTCTATGAGGGAAATAGCCAAAAGAAGTTTACAGAATAGGAAATCCAAGGGTTTAAGCATCTCAAAGCTTAGTCGCACCACTAGTTATCCCTGAAATCATAACTATTTGTTTAAGTGGCTCCAGATTATCATGATTCTACTCATTTTTACATCACACACACTTAATAATCACTCATTGTTTCTTTCTTACAAATTTTAAAACTTAAATACGTGTCATGTAAAAATTGATTGAAATCATTTATTTGTGATAGTTCTAAACTATTTAATTATTTCCCATAAAAAATAAAATAGTTTGTTTCAGACAGAGTTTGAGGAGATGATAATTGACATTATTCTCCTAGAATATTATTTTCTTTACACTATATCATCAACATTTTTATATCACCTTTTCTCTCAACAATAAAAAATTCTGTGAACAAGTGCTGCAGCTGTTACTATGTAGTAAAACCTTCATTAAATGAAAAACAATAGACGTCCAACTTGGAAAAATGTACTTTTGACACTTCCTATTTCGTCCATTTTCATTTAACAACTACTTCTTATAATAAAATATTAAATCAAAATAATAATAAATAAATATTATAATAAAATAATAATTTTGAAATTGTAATTTAGATATAAGAAAAAAATAATACTATCAAACCATCATTTATTTATTTATATATATATATATTATACTTTCTTTTTTTATCCGCGACAATAAATAAAAAATAGAACACAAAAGATGTTTGAACCCTTTTACACTATTATTTTGTCATTGTACATTTGTACATATTCCTTCTTCAACACAAAAAGAGATACAATACAGAATGTAAACACATTGAAACAATAAAGAAGTAACAAAAGTACTATACTTCATCTTTTAAGAGTGTCCCAATTACAAAACATACAAATTCATCATCTCTTATAGATAAAATTTAAAAACCCAAACATTGTTGATATGATAGCTAAAACGGCTCCCATATGTGATTTTTCAACCAAATATGTTTATGTTTTTTTTATCATTAAAGAATAAATAAAATAATTTAGGATATTTAAAAAATATTCCAATTCTTGCAGAAGAAGCTACCACATGTAGCCCACCAGAAAATCAAGATCATATAATTCATTGTAATCCCCATACCAAAAACTCAAACCAACATACACTTATCATATTCTTACAACAAAGAACACTAGCTTATAATCCACACACAATGAGCCAATATCATAGGATTAACATCTCTGAATAATGAGTCATTTTTCCAATTACTTGACTATTTTGGTAGCTAATTAATTATCAATTTAAAAATTATTTATTAATAATAAAAACTAATTTAGATACTAATAATTTTTATAATCACTAAAATAATATCTAATTTAGTTAATATAATAATTAATTATTTTTTTATCTAAAACTAATTTTTATTTAATAATTTTTTTGTAATGTTCATTCATACGTAAACATGTATTCTTAATCGGTACTATTTTGTTATGTACCTTATTAAACCTTAGTAATATGAGATAATTGATGCAAGAAGATGTATCACTTCCTTGTTTGTCAAACTGTGAAAGTAAATTAAGAATGTCCTATATCTATATACTTATTATATCATATAAGTTGAATACATGTAAAGGGAGATAAGCACCAATAAAAATAAGAGAATAAAACTTTAAATATACTAGTTGTTACATCTATATTTATGTTTTTACATGAACCACGTAAAATTTGCTCACAGTCTAATATATATATATATATATATATATATATATATATATATATATATATATATATATATATATATATTATTTATTTACCAAGTACATTTTTAGAAATTAGGCCAAGAATAATAGAAATTAGAATTCTTGACTTATTTGGAGATTATTTTATTTCATTAGTAGTTTACCAATTAACCTTCTTAACACTGTATAATAGTAAAAGCAATAATTAAGTTTCAAACCAACAATTTTTTCGATGAGAGGGAGCTCGAGGGGGAGTGAGTCTTTAAAGCTCTAGATTTGGTGTGTGCAGTCATTAACGTCACATTCTTTACACAATTTCTCACCTACTACAAATTTTGAAAGATAAATCAAATTAAATCAAACTGATAATATAGCATCGTTATTATAATCATAATTAATATGGTTATAGAATATTTAACTATATTTAAATAATTCAAATATATCCAACTACTTTAGATATACCTATAATTATTTATGTATAGCTAACAATCAAACTAACTAACAACTTTAAAGATACGCAATAGTATTCAAGTACATCATTATTAAAACTTTATTAAAAATGTCTAAAAATAAATAAATAATAATAATGTCATGGGAAGTATTTGTTAGTTCTTTCACTCAAAATTTTCAAAGACTCAATTTTTTCACCTAAAAATTCATAAGAAGAAATATGATTTTTTTTTATAGAAATTAACAATTAATAAAGTTGATAAGTATTTTCATTTCTACGTCATGAATATAAAAAAAATCCAACTCTAAATGAGTTGTCTGTTTTTTTTTTTTTCAACGGATTCAAATTCATGGTTATGTCTACCAACTGTACCGAGATCAAATTAGCATGCATGTCTTGTGTTGTGATGCCATATGCATTTTCTTGATAAATGTGTGATGCTAGAAAATAGCCTTTCTTCGTCCCTTACGTGAAAAAGGATAACGTATTCTTTGGGATTTCCTCCTTATTTATATTTATGTAAATAGTAAAGTTATGATGGAACATGTATTAATATATATAGTTGGGTTTACAAGTAGGAGCAAAAGATAGATTTGTGGAAGGATATGATACTAAGATTTAGGAAGACGTTGGTTAGTTTTTTTTTTTTTTTAACAAAAAATAAATAAATAAAATAAAAATAACACTTCAGGATATTCTAACCCTTATACAAAAGTAAAATAAGATTATCTTACTTCTAAGTTACAATCCAAAAAGCATTATATGAAACTACATATTAAGGTCTAAGTTCTTGATCATTCTATTCTTTATTCAACATAACAACCACAACACTAACAATTGCATACACTTATATTCTAAGACTACTTTCCAAATCTTTCACATTAACAATCTTGACTCCACCAAGACAGCACCTTCTCCACTAATACAACACCTAAATGTGATTAAAGATGTTAATGCTGATTTTGATAAGTAATCACCCACTTGTTGGATGTGTTGCCGATCATGTGCTGTCATTTAAGCTTGAGCAAAGCCACAAGCTTCGTTTGTGCCCACTTAGCTGAAATGTCTCTCCTAGTCCAATCCATTAGGTGAAAGAAAATTATATATCATTTTTGGAATTGGCCCATGTGAAAAAAAAAATGAGAGAAGTACACTTTGATGTATTTTTATATTCAAAATGTATTATTTATACGATAATGAAATAAATATAATGTTCTGTTGTTCATAAATCTATTTTTGGAATTGTGTTTTTCATAAATAAAAATAGTATTTTAACATTAGTTTAAAAAATAATCTTAAAAGCAGAAATTTTTTATATAAAATAATTTTATTAAAAATATCAGATTAACTAAAAATAAAATTAATTTATAATATATAAATAAAAAAGAATTCTCAACTTATGAATTGATTTTATAAAAATAAGTTACTCCCGTTTTAATAAAAATTAATCGCAGTGGAGTTTTTTTTATGGGACTAAGATAGTTTGATGTTTTAGTACCCTGAAACACATAAGAGAGCCCATATAAAGTAGTAGTTGATCTCTCGTAAGGGCCTGTACAGTTAGACATTAATTACAGGGGTGTGAAAAATAATCACCTAACATGTCAAACCGAACCTAATTATAAAAAGTATACTACTTTAAATTAATTTCAATTAAATATTTTTTACAAAAGGTTTAATTAATCGAATTGTTTTTATAGAACGGGCTGATTCTCTTAAAAATTGAACCATATGTAAATTTTAAATAGATAATAAAATTTAATCTTAAAGAATGAAATCGTTTTTAAGAAAGTCTAGAAGTAATCTATTTTATAAAATATATTTGGTTAACAAAATATTTGGGGTCATAGAAATAAGGTCATATTCAAGGGTGGAGTAGTGGATTATTTTGAAATTTTTTCTTTAGCACAATTGAAGGTTTGATATTGAGTTACTACTAAAGTACCTTTTGCTTGTTTTTCCTTTTTAGATTGGTGTTTGACCCCCTTGTCTGAATAAATTTGTTTTAAGTTGTTTTCTTTTGGTTTAGGTTCGTAGATTGTTGTTTTGATGTTGGGTGTTTTGTTTAGGTTGAGTGTTGTTTTTTCATGAGGGTGTGTAGGTTTTTTTTTTTTGTGATTTTTTTGTTTGGTGGTGTATTGTGTTCTATCTGGCTGGTTTGTTTATTTAGTTGGTTGAAGTTGAGGCAACTTCTGTTGATTTCTTTTGTTAAGCGTTGGCTGTTCCACCTCTGGTTAATGAGTGAGTTGTTAGGTGTGGTGTGTTCTTTTTTTTCATGGTTTGTATAAGAGTTTGATTACTCCTAAAATAATTTTATTTATTCATTCATTCTTGTTGATAAAAAAAAAATTGGTTAACAAAATTAGTTGACAAATTCTACCTGTACTTCCATAACTTTAAATCATAGTTTTTTTTTTAAATTTTAGCAATTTCTTTTTAAATATTTGGAGAGTATGATGTTTTCTTCTTCATTTTCAAATTGTGGTAATTGATGGTGAACTCTTGATGGTTGGGGTAGGGTAAGGTTTGTGATGTTTTTATCGATGTTGGCTATATTTTCGTTTGCTTTTTTTTTTTTCATTTTTTTTGGAAGTTAGAAAACTTAGGAAAAAAAATTCAACGAGGTGTAAAAATGAAGTACAGAACTACAAATAATAATAATTTATCTTTGTATAGGAAACATCCAATATAACGAATTTTTTCGTCAACTCTCAAGCACACGCTAAAATGATGAAACGTTGAGGTAACTCGAAAAAAATAGAAGTGTTGTGATTTAAAGGGATATGAGACTGAAAAGGAAGTATAGATATGCAATGGTTTAACTAAAGTTATTTAAAAATATCAATTATATTTTATTTAAGATTATTTAAAATTTTAATAAAAGTTAAAATCAAATTTTCAAAGTTAATATAGAAGTGGAGGAAAGATACGAAGGTGGAGGAAGAATTTGCGTAACTAACTAAGTGATTCAATTTAATTTGGTTATATCTTTAAATCCAAATGGTTTAGGGCCGTGATCAATTAAGCTAGCCCATATCAAGAAATGATCCAATGCAATGGAGGGTGATGAGGCAGGAAAGTGTAGAATTAATTAGTGCTTGATTTATTTATTCATTTTTAAATCAATTATTGTAGCAGCAGTTCCAATGTAAGTTTATAGTACAAACATCCTACATTTAACTATTCAAAATTAGTTTTATTTGACAGTAAAATAAACGGATTAAGTGCAAACCCATCAACATCAACTTTATTTGATCCATACATTGATTGACATATTTGTGGATCCCAGTTGCAAGTGTTTCTAGATGGGTTTCATGTGAATGATTAACAAAGAAAAAAATTGACTATAATTCATCCCTTTTTCTAAGTGGAGTCTGTGGAGTTTTGACACCATTGTTAGGGTTAACACCAAGTGATGCTCAATTTGGTTCATCTCTCTAATACTTAGTGAGTTAGTCACCATCCTAGTGGACCTTTTAGTTCAACATTAACACACACACACACACACACATATATATATATATATATATATATATATAAATTAGTGCCCTTTATAAAAAGAAAAAAAAAATATTTCTGCACGGGTTACTTCAATTTATTCTCTTTGAAAGTGCATTAAAACTTTTTCTACCACATAATGGTGCTTAATCTATCAAAGCATTATTAAAGTATAGCTGAGTGATTGAACTGGACCACTAAAGAAGAACATGGAACCCTACAAATTTTAAAGAGACTCGGATCCCATCAAAAGAAAATGGATCGGCTTCGCGTCATGCATACCTCATCACATTGAATAATTAAAAAATGAGAATGAATTTATTTAGGAGAACACAACACATATAGGTGAAAAGTTCGTGATACTAATTCATAGATTAGTACATATGAAAGCACTAACCCAAGACAAAGCACTACTGATCTTTGACAGCATATGGGCACAATTCCACTTTTCTTCATGACATAAGTAAATAATAAACTAATCATTTTAATTATTAGAATGGATCAATTATTGAAAGAGCAACTAAGAGTGTATCATGTTGCTGCTAAATCCACTATGGAGCTAAATCTACTTAGGTAATGTATTGAATAGAGAACAAGGTTGACTACTTGACGAATTTGACTTGCATCACTGATGTGCATCGATCTCACTTCTTTAATTACCATGTCTCTCGTATTAATACCAATTTAGTAGTCAGTTTATAGAAACAGTCTAATTTGGTAAATTTGATACGTTGAAAGAACCACATTGCATTGCACGGTAAGTTTGCTTCGATCACTTATGCTGAAGTTCATATACATCAGTAGTTTAGGCCATGGTGGCGCCAGCAATATTGGAGAATACATGGTTGTGCCAGGTTGTTTTCAACTAGTTAGTTCTTAGTACAAACATCTTGTGGATTTTTTTGTTGGAGTGTAAAGATGCAGCACTGGTGAATCTATTTCTTTGAGGATGCCAAGAAATGCAAGGCGATATCATGGAACGTACCATAACTTCTCTGTTTTTGGGTCAAGTTCCTATTGTTATTTAACTCAGTGGTACTGTATTTTCTGTCTAGACAATGAGTTAGGTTTCTTTTGAACAAATTAACATTTAATGGTTTTTTGTGTTGTTAGTTTTTGGTATTCAAATTGGTGTATTAAGTTTTTGATTTGTATGAAGTCGGTTAATGTTTCTAGGAGATAGGTAGGTTCAGTTTAATGAATGTCTTTTTGGTTAGTCACTTATTCTTAAATGGTTTGAAAATGAGATTTTCAGCCGAATTTTATATATAAGGGCTGAAGTATCCTTGAAATATCTCATTATTTTATTTGTTTTTTCTGATAAAAAAAAATTGTTGTTAGTTTATTTTAAATTTGACTTAGAGAGATATAGTCTTTTTTTAATATATAAAGTTTATTTTTTTTTTCAAATATTTAATTTAATTTAATTAATTTATTATTAATAAAAAATATTGAAATTCATAAAAAAATAATTTTTGGTGAATTGTGAGAAGAATTTTTTGAGATTTTTTATTACAAATCACACATCCATTAAAGATAAAGATATTTTATTGTTTATAAGTGGGTGTAAATATAACTTTATAAGTCGGTTTTATAGGGTTGCTTATTTTTTAACAATTTTTTCTGAAAAAAAGTAAAACAAAGAGAAATTCACTCAATAAAAAATGATTGATACTTGAAGCCGATAAAAAAAATACTACACCCTTGAAATCCACTGCAAAATTGTTAAATTCAAAGTTAATAATTTAAATTTAAATTCGCAACAAATTAAAGTCCAGTAGTCGTTGGTGCCCATAACCATGAGCAGTGAGCAGTGAGCAGTGAGCAGCATCATCAACGTTACTTTTGGTAGCTAGGTAGGTAACTGCACCACACTCCCAGTCTCGGCCACTACCACCATAATATCTCTACTTTAGCTACAATCGTTATCATCACTGACAGCTATATCAAAACGAGTTCAACCTTATGCCATTCTTTAAATAACAACGGATCACCTCGTATTCACATCTATTCCCAACCATGATGTCAATTCTTTTATATATATACTTAATTAAGTTTTAATTACATGGTAAGTTTGAGTATTTTAAATTGATTTTTCTTAGTTTATTTTATTCTAAACAATTCTATATTTTTTAATTGAATCGCTGTTTGATTGTTCTTTAAATTGGATAAGACGATTATTATTCTATCATCTTACTTAGTTATCTGTACGTGTACGTGTTATTATATGCTAAAT
Source organism: Phaseolus lunatus (assembly GCA_013389735.1). Taxonomy (NCBI): domain Eukaryota; kingdom Viridiplantae; phylum Streptophyta; class Magnoliopsida; order Fabales; family Fabaceae; genus Phaseolus; species Phaseolus lunatus. The sequence continues at coordinate 7,548,890 of CM023865.1, read as the reverse complement.
TAAATGCTATAATTTTGTAGTTAAAATATATATAAAGTGGTTTTTGCCTGTTGGATGAGAGTATATGAAAATGAAAGGAAAAACAATACAAAAATGAAAAGAAAAGAAAAACAAAAATCTAATAAATGTGTTGGAATTACGAAACAACGTTACCTGATACATAATTTTGGATCCTTTTATTGAAACTTATGGTTAAGACATAAGTTGATGGGTTATTATAGATATTTGGATAGTTTTTTTTTTTTTATCAACAAGAAAATAATAAGGAGTATTTTAGGAATATTATTATAATTACTTGGATAGTAGTTTACTCCTTTAAAGTGGTGTTAAATATGTTAGTAAATTATTAGGTTTGAATTGGATTTTGTCTTACATCTTATAGAATCATAGAATCAAGTATCATTATCATTTTGTTTTGTTGTTCTTTGTGAGATATCTGATTTGGATTTGCTCTTTAAAAAATATTATAATATGATATGAAAAAATGAAGTTGTTTATTAGTCTAACATTAATCGAGATTAAAAAATTTAAAACAATTTCATCAAATTAGTCGTTTGTTCGCATTCTCTCAACACAACACTTATGTTTTCATTTTATTTTCCTTTTCATTTTTTGCTTACCCTCATTTAATAATAAAAGTCATTTGTTATGTTAATCACCATAATTACTTCACTTAATATTAATACAAAATAACACATAAATGTTTGATTTTGTATTAGGTTGATCGGGTTTTGTTTTTGTGTTGGGAGAAGGACTTGGATGAATGGGTTGTTCTTTTGTGTTGCGGTTATGTGTTGGGGCTTAAGGTATGTGTGGCTTATGTGTTGGGGCTTAAGGTATGTGTGGCTTTTTTAGCCTTGCTTTTCTTATGCTTGAGCACATTGCTTTGTTTTCATGTTTTGCTAGATTAGAAAGTTGTTAGGTGTGACAACTTGTTTTAGAGTAGTTTATTTTTTGTCAGGAGATTGGCTGACTGTGTTTTGGTTTTAGCTGGTAATTGTTAGTAATCTTTATCTATTTGAGTTTGTTGGAATGAAACGTGTTTGTTTTTCTTTGTTATGTGTAAGAATTGAATAGTGATTCATATGTATTTATTTTTTCTTAATAAAAGGAAAATAATAGTCATATCATTCATTTAACAACAAAATTATAAAAAAAACAACTCAATTAGAAAAATATAAATTTTCATGTAATCAATATAATAATTTTTTTAATAAGAATTACAAATTTGTCATACACTTAATTAAATCTCTAGTGTATTACATATGCCATAAAGTTTGCGTAAGTGGTTATAGTGTCATACCAAAAATGTTAAGAAACATACACACACTCCAATTTAGCATACAATACGCATGAAAGTATATCCACTACCTAAAATATACACATGAGTGTGGAAATTCTGAGTGTTTATTTATTATGAATGTTAAAAGTCCATGATTTTATTATAAAGAATGAAGATAGTGGGAATGAAGGGAAGAAAAAGGAAAGGAAAATGGGATGGCGTGGAGTAGAGGATGAGAATAAGATTGGTGAATTGGGAATTTTGAATGTAAAACCCTAGAAAATGGAGATGGGCAAAGCATGCTGGGTGTGACAAAGACCACACACTGTATATTCCTTCGAGAAAGACATACTGGGTCCCTTACTTCTCACAGCACACAGGGATAGATGCACAGGTTGAAGACTACTGAATAAAAATCAAAGATTATTATTATTATTATTGGTATTATTATTATTATTATTATTATTATTATTATTATTATTATTATTGGTGTTAAAAAGTGAATGTGCCCACGGCCTCAGTACTAATGATGAGTCTATGTAACGTAAAAGAGTGGCAACTTTTATTTCTTTACATTCTTCTACTTTGTGCATCTATCTTATTTTCCCTATTCTCTTTCAGCTTTTTTGGCCCATGGCTCTGCTCATTCCCCTTTGCCTCACTTCTAACTCCTATTTCTCTCCCTTAAAGTTTTCTTTCTTTCTCTCTGCACCTCTTTCTGCTTTCTGAGAACGAGCATCCAAGATAAGAAAATAAAGTCCAAGCAAAAGCGCTTCAAGAATCTTGCTTTTTAACATGCCAATGGAAAGCTGCTCTATCCTGCGCTCCACCAACGTCTGCCCCTCCACTCCTAACAAAATTACACCCTCACCCACCCATCACTTTCTTTTTCTTTCTGCACCCATGTGTCTTCACTCCATTATAATTTTCACTCACTATAATCTAATCTCAATAACTCACCAATCACCCTTCTTCACTCATTCATAAATTTAAGCAATCGCCATGTGAACCACAGACTTAATCCACGTACAGAAAAATGAGTTTATTATTGTTCTTATTCAGAATGTACTTTCCTTCTTTCCAGTTGTCTGAGAATAAACTTTCTGAATTTTTCCACAGACTGGTGATGTATTTGTAGAAGATTTTTATGCGCTTAAATCAGTAAAAATACAAATGATTTTATATGTGAGCAAATGAATAATAAGATAAATACTTTATGAAAAAATTAAAATATTTATATACTCATAAACTTAAATAAAAACTTAATAAAATAATTATGTAACCATTTAGAGTTTTGGTCACATTCTTGTTTACATGTATTTTATTATTATTAAGGTTACTTGCAGGTAAGGTGGAACACTACTACTAAGTAAAGTAAAGTAGTTCCTGCCAAGATATAATATCAAATGTAATAACTAGTAATAGTTTTCATCCAATAAAACATGATATATCATAAATCTCTATTTTAGTTGATGATTACTACAATTATAATAAAAGAAACAATAAACCATGAATTACCCTAGTTCCTGAATAATCTCCCTACTAATCAAACTGCATAATAATCTCTTAAATCTTCAATATTCATCATTTTAATCTTCTTGGTTCTCCTTGATTCCTTTCCATTTCCGACAACACAATGTGTAAAGAAAACAAGTCGTCAAGAAGATTGCTGGCATGCATGGACGTGTTGTCCTCGTCTTAGTTAGATTTGAATCAGTTATTCTGTTCAAATACCCCCTCCTTCTTTGCATGGTTGTTTTGTCCGACAGATGAAACACTGTATTGAAACATCAAATAGAAACCCAACATATAAGGTTCTGACAACATAAAACAAAACAAGAGCTGAAGTACCAAAGATAACCAAAACTTTACCAAAAGTGAATTAACCACTTGCAGCATCCTCTATATCATATCTTTGTTCGCGATTCCAACTATAATTACTATAGTCGGGCCAGTAAATTTTAATATATACTCAAAATCAAAAGCGTACTTCACATCGACCCACACCGTTAATTAAGCGTATGCTTTTCATCTATGGAAATTATAGAAACTATCTAGTAGAGCGTGAAGGTGATATGACACATGATCATTCACCAAATTACATTTATCAAATCCTGTGTGTGCTTTCCACATTTGAACCTTGTCATTAGTGTTTCAAATATAATAATAGAAAGAGTTTGAAGAGTTTGTTTTCAACGGTTACAGAAATTCTTTGTCACTTTCTCAAGTGCTCTGCCAGTGAGTCGGTCAAAAAAGAGCATTTTGGTAAGAATCCGACAAAATCAGAGCCTTTTTCCAACATCTGTCCCTGTTTCCCTTTCAACCGTTTGTGTTCAAACGCCAATCTCTAAGAAGTCAAGGGGCAGTTTCGTAGTTATGTCTGAACCCAGTGCCCAGTTCCAGTTCTTGTAGCATGCCATCTATTTAAGCACGCACACACCCCTCTCTCTCACGTCCAACCCATCCTCTTCAAATAGTATTTCCAAGAATATTTCATCATCCCTCTCTCCCTTTTCTTTACTTCCAATCCAATTCTTCTCTATCCTCAATTCATTTTGACTCCGACCACCATTGTCAGCAGAAACTAAGTACTCCTCCAATTATGATAGTTAGGTACGTAATAATATCTTTTCATTATCTATGCCACTTTTACAAATTCTCTTCTAACTTCATATCCTGGTGCATGCATAATGTCCCTTAACACATGAACTGACTCACACGAAATTAATGGTAGCTAGAAGTCAAACACATCACTCATATCCACCTGCAAAAGCTGCATATATGTTTTTCATTTATGTTACAAGAAGACATATATTCCTTTGTCTTTTTCCAAAAACACACACACATATAGATTAAAGAATATTTCATAATACTTTAATATATATATATATATATATATATATATATATATATATATATATATATTTTTTTTTTTTCTTTCTGCCCATGATTATTTTAATTGACATATTATTGAACTTTGATCACTGATCACTAACATAATTAAAAAAGTTACGTTAATCATGTTATGCACTTTTACAGCTTGGGATCCGAGGAGATAAATCCAAGGCAGAAGATAGAAGACTGAATTGCTTCGCAAAAAATAAAACTCATCAGGAAGGTAGACATGGCCAAAGGATCTTCAAAGACAAAATCCATTACATTTATATGCCTCTTCTTGTTCATGCTCCACTTCCATTCATCCCACGGAGATCCACAAGAGGTTGAGCTTTTATTATCCTTCAAAGCTTCCATCGATGACCCGCTTCAGTTTCTCTCCAACTGGGAAACTTCCTCTGCCACTATATGCAGGTGGCATGGCATCACCTGCGACAACAACGTTAACTCTTCCCACGTTAACGCTGTGGTGCTCTCGGGAAAAAACATGACCGGCGAGGTTTCCTCTATTTTTCAACTTCCATACGTCACAAACCTCGACCTTTCCAATAACCAGTTTGTTGGGGAAATCACTTTTAACTACTCTCTCAATTATCTGTCTCTACTTCGTTACCTTAACCTCAGCAACAACAACCTCACAGGTTCTTTGCCTCAACCCTTGTTTTCCGCGCTTTTCTCAAACCTTGAAACTCTGGATCTCTCCAACAACATGTTTTCGGGGAACATACCTGACCAAATTGGATTGCTTTCCAGCCTAAGGTATCTTGATCTTGGAGGAAACGTTTTGGTAGGAAAGATTCCAAATTCCATCACCAACATGACCACTTTGCAATACCTTACGTTGGCTTCAAACCAGTTAGTGGATAAAATACCACAAGAAATTGGCCAAATGAAGAGCTTGAAGTGGATTTACTTGGGCTACAACAACCTTTCAGGTGAGATACCAAGTAGCATTGGAGAGTTACTCTCTTTGAATCATCTCGACCTTGTTTACAACAACCTCTCTGGACCTATTCCTCATTCTCTCGGACTCCTCACAGAGCTTAAATATCTCTTTCTCTATCAAAACAAACTGAGTGGTCCAATTCCCCAATCCATTTTCGAACTGAAAAAGCTCCTTTCACTCGATCTAAGTGATAACTCTCTTTCGGGTTTGATTTCTGAGCGTGTAGTTCAGCTCCAGAGGCTGGAGATTCTCCACCTTTTCTCAAACAACTTCACTGGGAAGATTCCAAAGGGTGTTGCATCTTTGCCTCGGCTCCAGGTTCTTCAGCTATGGTCAAATGGATTAACAGGTGAGATTCCTGAAGAGCTAGGAAAACATAGCAACCTCACTGTGTTAGACCTCTCCACCAACAACCTCGCAGGGAAGATTCCAGATAACATGTGCCACTCAGGTACTCTTTTCAAGCTGATCCTCTTCTCCAACTATTTCGAAGGAGAAATCCCAAAGAGCTTAACCTCTTGCAGAAGCCTTCGCCGAGTTAGACTCCAAAACAACAAGTTCTCGGGGAAATTACCATCGGAGTTAACCACACTGCCTCAGGTATACTTCTTGGATATCTCTGGAAACCAACTTTCAGGAAGGATCGATGACCGAAAATGGGACATGCCGTCGCTTCAAATGCTCAGTTTGGCCAGCAACAACTTCTCAGGAGAAATCCCTAGCTCTTTCGGGACACAAATTCTCGAGGACTTGGACTTATCAAACAACCAATTCTCAGGTTCTATTCCACAAGGTTATAAAAGCCTGTCAGAGCTGGTGGAATTGAAGCTCAGCTATAACAAACTCTTTGGTAACATCCCAAAAGAAATTTGCTCGTGCAAGAAGCTCGTGGCCTTAGATTTGAGTCACAACCAGCTCAGTGGTGAAATTCCGATGAAATTCTCCGAGATGCCGGTTCTGGGCCTTCTTGACCTCTCAGAAAACCAACTCTCCGGCGAGATTCCACAGGATTTGGGAAGCACCGAGTCTCTCGTTCAGATCAACATTTCACACAATCATTTTCGTGGAAGTTTACCTTCTACCGAGGCTTTCCTCGCCATCAACGCTAGTGCAGTCACCGGCAACAACCTTTGTGACTGTGATGGTGACTCTTCAAGCGGGTTGCCACTGTGTAGAAGCAACAACCAGAACCCAACTTGGCTCCTTATCATGCTGTGTTTTCTACTAGCATTGGTTGCGTTCGCAGCAGCTTCTTTACTCGTCTTTTATATTCATAAGAGAAAGAGCTTCTCGGAAGTGCGAAAAGTGGAAAACGAAGACGGAACCTGGGAAGTGCAGTTTTTTTATTCCAAAGCAGCGAGGTTGATGAAGGTAGATCATGTTTTGTCTGCTGTTAAAGAGGGAACAGTTATCTCCAAAGGAAGGAACTGGGTTTCCTACGAAGGGAAGTGCACGGAGAATGACATGCAGTTCATGGTGATAGAAATCAGTGACTGGAATTCTCTTTCGATGAGTACGTGGGAAGAGACAGTGAAAGTTGGAAAGGTTCATCACCCCAATATCTTCAATCTTATTGGGACGTGTAGGTGTGGGAAGAAAGGGTACTTGGTGTACGAACACGAGGAAGGTAAGAAACTAAGCCAAATTGTGAACAGTCTGAATTGGAAAAAGCGATGCAAGATTGCTGTTGGCGTTGCAAAAGCGATTAAATTCCTTCATTCTCGCGCTTCATCCATTGTTTTGGTGGGAGAGGTTGCACGGGAGATAGTTAGGGTCGACAGCAAAGGTGTCCCTCGCCTTAAGGTCACTCCTCCCATACTGACATGTTTGGATGTCAAGGGCATCACTTCTGCGCCCTACCTTGCCCAAGGTACTAAACTAAATCACTATTTTACAGCTTACTAATATTGCTTATATACATACCCATATGATCTTTCCACACAACTAAAAGTACCCATATGTTTCCATTACTTTATATTTTGATGGTCACGTATTCATATATATGATTATAGACTTTCATGATAATATCCACAATGTATTATCATTCTTATGTTGTGCCATACGTACTAAATAACATAAGTTAATGTTTCTTGTTGGATCCGTGTGAGTGATGATACTTGATTCTACATTTTCAGAGGCAAGAGAGAGGAAAAATGTGACAGAGAAGAGTGAGATATATGGGTTGGGAGTTATGCTGATTGAACTATTGACGGGAAGGAACGCCATAGACATAGAAACAGGCAATGGCATGCACAAGAGTATTGTGGAGTGGGCCCGTTATTGTTACTCTGATTGTCATCTTGACACGTGGATTGATCCTGTGATGAAAGGTGGAGATGCATCGAGCTATCAGAACGACATGGTTGAGATGATGAATCTGGCACTGCAATGTACCACAACTGATCCCACTGCAAGGCCATGCGCAAGAGATGTACTCAAAGCCCTAGAGAGTTTTCACAGAACTTCTTTTTGCTGAGTTTCCGCACTCAAACCTCAACTCTGTGATTTTCCATAAATCTGATGAGCATTCCGCTGACCTATATGGTTATAGATTTTATTTACTGGTTTTCTTAATTTGAGTTTTCACTTTTTGCCTTTTTGTTTTAATCCTTAATTTGTTTAAGGTTTCTAGTTTAGCGTAAGTTGTTGATGAAGGGATTGTTAGGGAAATGTTTGCTTGATATTATAAGGGCATGCTTGACATACTGCTGATGAGTGTAAAAGTAAATGTAAATAAATTGAATGTGATTAATAAATTAATCATATGAAAGCAATGGAACATCTATATAATTTGTATTTCCTGAGCATTTAGCTATGGCCTCTGCCTTTTTCCAACAGCTGGATATCTCTTTTCTTTTTGTAGAGAGCCTGTTTTCTTCCACTTTTTGTTCGCATGTGTACACTTGTCTAACCCCATTAACTGTTTACCACCTGTTTTGCATAATAAATATAGGTTTAGAGTCTTTTTATAAACATGTGAAAAAATATATAATTATTTCTGAAGAATATGTAAACTATAAATCTCAATAAATTAAAACCGGTTCATAAAAGATGAAATTCCTAAACAACTTCAAACTTGTTTTAAAAATTAATTCAAAATTATTTTCATATAATAAATAAAATATTACATAAGAAATAATGTATCTTATAAAGAATAAGGATTTATTGAGTCCCTAAACAATACTAGACAGTTCAACAATTAGATGATCAAGATTATCACATTGTACTTATATTTTTATTTTCTTTATCGATAATAAAAAATATATTGAATAATAAAATACTAAACATTACAATTTTGCTCATGCTACAGTGTTACTAAGGTGTTGAACTAATTTTTTGATTATAATTGTTAAACAAAGTTTTTTTAATTCATACTTTTACTCAAATTGTGTTCCATGAAAGAGATTTTATGTCCAAAAATAAAAAAATTTAAATTTGTATAATAATTGTTTGTCCTTGTTTGATATGTATTTTTAATTTTTAAAGTGCATCTTTTCCAAAACAAATTTTTTAAAATCCATTTTTTTCAAAACAAATTTGTTTAAATAAATATTGTGAATATCTCTTAATCTTTTTTAAATATAAACAATTTGAATAAACTGAAAATTTTAAGTGTCCTGTTTTCGTATTACGCATTATTTGGAATGAAACAATTTTCTGATTATATTTTCATTTGTTTTTACTACTCCATATTACAAATACTTTTGAAATAGTTTCTTAAATTTCGTAACAAAAACAAATTGGAAGATGGCAAATCCAAACTTTTTTTGTTTTGACTCTCTAGCGAATTCAAGCTTTTTGTTACTATAATATCCAAACTTAACCAATTCATGTGCCCAAATACAAATATAAGGAGATTGAAGGTGGAGAACAAATGTAAGACAAGTCAAGAATAAAAGAGATAATGTGATCTAGCTGAAAATATTGAGAGCTTCGTTGAGCATCTACTTTATAGTCTTTAGAGCATTTAGTTTTCTAGATGGTGTGTGAAACCATTGTAATTCTTCATTTGGTAAAATTATACACATGTGAGCTTTTTTTATGCTCTCTTTAAGAGTGTTCTTTGTTTCTTTAGAGAGTTCTTAATCTTAGAGAAGATTAAGAAGATATAACCTAAAGAGGTGTGAATACTTATCGTAACATGGAGATGTGACAATTTGTTTAATGGAAAACTCTTAAGCAGTTGTTCAAGAAAACTAGATCTAGTCTGAGTTTATGTGAACTAGGATAAATTCTTATGTGTTGATATCTTGTTACTCTTGTTATTGCTTATGCTTTGTTATTTATTTTATTCTTTTGGTTAGACAATCTATCTAGACAATTATGCTAGATGATCTAATTTATTCTTATTAGACAGTCTATATTTATCAAAGTCTAAGACTCTATTCAACTCCCTTCTAAAGTGAACACTACAAGAAAATTATTAAATAGAAACTAATTTTAGATACCAAATATAATTAGTTGCTATAGTGACCAAATTAGAGACCATTTTGAAGACTAAACAAATTTTTGGTTTCTAAATTAGTTTCTATTATTGTTAAATGATTTCTAAATTGGTATCTATTTAACAATCAAGGTTTTAACTACTAATTATTTAGATTCTAAATTTGCTAGCAAAAACCTTGATAGCTAATTATATACCAATTTAAAAATCATTTAACAATAATAAAAACTAATTTAGAAATCAAAAATTGTTTTTGTCTCCAAAATGTTATCTAACTTGGTCACTATAGCAATTAATAGCAATTAATTATTTTTGTTCTCTAAAATTAGTTTCTAATCAATTATTTTCTTGTAGTGCACAACTACATTATTACTAATTTTTGCTATCTTACTAAACATATGTTTTAATCATTTATATTTATTTACAATTTAATTCTTATATGTTTATATGAATTCGACATTTTCTTATTCTAGATGTAAACATCTTATCTATAATACTAAGCTATTTTATTGTTAAAACATCAACTATAAAGTGTAAGATATATTTAATGTGATATTTTAATATAATATTGTGATTAATAATTTCATTTTCAATTTTAATATAATTAAATATTTATTCTTTTATCAAAGAAAAAAATATTAAGTATATTTTATCAATAAAAGAAAGAACTATAATATTTATATATTAAATGAAAGTAGTGAAATTTATTTATATTTTAAATATACATCTGAGTCCGAAACACAAGACTATATCATGAAAGGGATGTTGTAAGAAAAAAAAGAGTTGGAACTTAATTTGAAAAATAAGGAAAACACAGTATATGGCAACCCCATATGGAAATGGAAGAAAAGAGTTTCTGATGATCACAGAAATTGGAAAGTGAATGCTCCTTTCATCTTTACACCAGAGTGGAACCCAAACAATTACACTCATTTTCTGGGACCACCATTTATTTGTTCAATACTGGTTTCATGATATCTTTTGTCCTCTTGCCAAACACTCTTTTCAAAAATTTACTACACATTATAGAGTCCAAAACAATTGCACTATACCAATAGGCATACAATCACGCAACTCAAAGTTGCATGCAGAAACTCAGTTTGACAGCGAAACAACCAACTCAGTGAACATTTCAATACACCTGTTGGAGGAACTTATGCTGGCTTTAAATGCTTCACTATTCTTTATCTTGTTGGTGTATGTTAAACTCAATTTCCAAAAGAGATAATTTAGAAAATGGTTTATTCTAAAATATACCCTGCATTTGGTATTGCTGCGACCTAATGATTCAATCACATTCAACATTGTGATTGTCATAATAATACAATCACCAAATCTAACCAGCAGACAGACATTGAACAGAAACTTTTGATATTAAATACAATGACAATGATAAGGCGACGCATTTTTTCTTTTTAGGTTTGAATGCATATATACTGTAAATCACCTTTCGCCAAGTTATGATTATAGGACTGATAAAAGACATCGATTAGATTTTTGGCTTCTGGGGGACGAGACCCCTTTCTTTGTTTTCTTGATGATGCAAGTTTGAATCTATGATTCCTGTACATTCATAATCACTGCTTGGTCTCCTTTCATACATAACAAACTTAAATCATACTCAAACAACTCATCTAATTTTTTCGGCTAATTGTATCTCTCTTTGTTACATATATGAACGCATGCTAAGCCCATCATGATTATCCATATTAATCACCCCTAATTCCTAACCTTTTCTGTACCTCCAGTTTAATAGTGGCTTCATACAAAATAAATAAAAACTGTATATTATCATGTGTATTTTAACTGGTAGTATTGTATAATGTTATTTTTAACTAAGATTGAATTTGATTTTTTTTCTAAAAAGATGAAATTGGGATATACTATAAAAAAAATCAGGTAGTATGAGAGATACTTGAGAAAGAAGTGATTAATTAAAATATTTAATTGAAAAAAAATAAATAAGGAAAGTGAAATTTCCACTAGAGTATACAGAGAACAGGAAATAAGGGAAAGGAGATTTTATCCCATAATTATGTACCCTAGACCAAATACATTTCTTAAGATTTCTTCTTTCTCATGGTATAATAAGTTGAGTAATCCTTATCTTAATTTGGGTTAGTGTGATTAAGCACTATATGCTTTCCACTTATAAGGTAAAGTGGTGGTACATTGGGGATCTTCCCAACCAGGCCAGACCACAAACTTTCTGGTGACCCACCTTCCTTCCATGTTATGATGATAGTGCTGAGAGTTCCCTTTTTTTAATAAATTTTGCCTCTTTTTTTTTCCTCCTTTTCTTTTGAACAATTTTTTTCTCATGCTTTGGCCTCTAAGTAATGATGGTTATGCAAGAATCCTTTTTCCCTTTTCTTCAATCAGAACTCTTGGAGGGTTTCCACAGTTAGAAGATTCCATCAGTAAAGATGAGTCTAAGCATAAAAATATAAAACTAGCTGACATTATGAGGGGCAAACCAGCTAAGTCTGGCTGGCATGGATATGATCTGCTGCAATGTTTGTTTTTCTCAAAAGCCCCCCAAGATTTCAATTATAACCCTCGGAGACCATGCAAAAGGTTCTTTGGCTTCATTCTTTCAAGTCAAAAAAGCCCCTTTTCTTCTGATTTTTTTGGTAAAGTCTTCTTCTTTGGTAGTAGGAAGTGTTTGAATTGTTAATGTCTTCGGATTTTTCTCTACTTTTCTTACTTAGTAGATCACAACAAACACAATTTTCATGAATACTTCTTTCATAAAAGACAGCTGGCTTTTGTTTTCAGACTTTAATGTTGTTGATGATAATATTGCCTCCACGTGCAACCCATCGGATATTGCATACACCCACCCACTTGACACAATTTATGGAGTTCAAAGTGGAGAAAAGGGGTTAGTGCTATATTCCCATGCATTACAAAAGTTCTAGTATGAAAGGTATGGTCATTCTTGAGCGTGAAACCAAGCATGGTACGCTACAGGGAAAAGAATACATAGGTACTGTAGTGAGGTAGTGAAACAAGATGCGAACATCTAATTTGAAAATGCTGCTTAGAGAATATATCCACTTATAACGTTCACCTGGAGTTGTTTAGTTGGAATTAGAATTAAAACTATAGTGAGAAAATAAATGAGCATTGAAATATTTAATCATTGACTTTGAGCATGTAGCAGCAATTGTGCTTAGCTGAAAATGCTTACTGATACGCCAATTATTGTGACTTTCGCTTAATCCGATGTAGCAAATCTAATGGTTACACAGATCTTGCTTTGTTCAAATCTAGTCAAATGAAAGTAGCGATGTAGTGATTCTATAGTAATGAATCTAAAAGATACTTTACTTTTGTCTGTAATTTCAACTTTATTCCACCATAAGACCTGGTTTGTCTCTAATTCGTTAATGTGCTGCGTCAAAGATCACATCAACCTCTACCACTTCGAAAAACGAAATACACTTTCAGTGAACTCGGGTCGATTTCCTTTTCAATTTATAGTAACTATGGTAAAGTAAAACACAAAGCAGTGCCCTTTTGTTATATCTGCCATGTTAACCTAACCTGATTTTGAGTTGAACTAGGTTTTGGTTCCTTATATGATGCCCAACTGTGGAGGAATAACTAGAAAAACAATGAAGTATTTTTTTTTTTAAAAGCTTAACTTTTATACACAGTCTTTTATTCTCAACTTATCCCTATTACAATTTTTAAGTTGTGAGATTTTTGCTGTAAAAAAATTACAAGAAACGAATTTTTTTATAGTTTTTTCTCTAAAATTTTAAAGTTGTACGAAATATGAAAAATATGAAAAATATCAAAAATGAGAATTGACATGTAATTATTGCTAAACTCAATAAAGTTACCTACATAATAGGATGTAATTGGATGATATAATTTACACTATATTTTATTATATAGTTAGTTTATTGTTATTTTCTGAATTTTAATTAATATTTTTAAATTTTTCAAAGTTTATATTTTACATTTCAAATATTATTATTAAAATATTTATTTATTTTTTGTTAAGATTTTGAATAGTATTTATTGAATTTTTTTTAATAATTAATAGGTCATATAATCAACTTTAGATATATATTCCCTATCAAATCAATTACTAGTACAAAGTTCCTCGATCTCAAGTTAAGTTGACAAAGCAAAGAGGTTTATCGAGTGAAAAACTAATAAATTATTATGGAAGTTGTGTATAATCGATTTAAGATCTTATTCTTTCTTATCGTCTTCCCTTGATTTAAATTACTTTAAAAGTTTACCAATTCAATTATAAATTGAACTACGAGTATGGTTGATAAAAAAAAAACTCTTCATATTTCAAAAAACATTATGAGACAATCAAAACATTTATATCGTCTCAGAGAGAGTCATTCTTATACCTTTTAAATAGTCAAATCCCTTTTTAAGTCAACTCATAATACTAGAAATTTAGGTTGAAAAGTCAACCCATTTAAAATTTGACTCGTAGTGTCATGAATTTATTCAACTGGCAGTGCCAAACATTTTATCAACTCAAAGTGCTAGGAATTTTATCTACTCGTAATGTTGAGATTTTTTGGTCAATTAGTTTATTTTTTTACTTATAGTGCCAACAATTTTGTCGACTGACAATGTGAAGAATTTTGTAGACTCACAATGGTAGGAATTTTTTCTACTGGCAGTGCGAGGAATTTTTTAGACTACTAGTGCCATGATTTTTTTTTTGTCAGCTGGCTAGCAGTGCCAAAATATTTATTTTCGATTGGCAATGCCAACAATTTTTTGTTGACTCGTACTGCCAAGAATTTTGTCAAATGGCAGTATCAGAAATTTTGTCAACTAATAGTGTTAGGAATTTTTCAACTAGTAGTGAAAGCAAATTTTTTCAACTAGTAGTGAAAGGAATTTTTTTTTCAAGTGAATGAAAGGAATTTTTCAACCTGATAGTGCTAGGAAACTTTTGTACGAATGACAACTAGAAGTACCAAGAATTTTGACGATTAGCAATTCCAGGATTTTTTTTTTTTTTTTTTAATTTTGTTGATATTTTTAGTTGATTGAAAGTGCTAGAAATTTTGTTGACCGGAAGTCACTAGTATAAAAGACAGAATCTACGATCCCGTATAAAGACGGTTCATAAAGCACAATTTTAATAAAAGTGGTGGTGATATTTTTATAATTTTTTTACCATTTTTGTCATTTTTAACGACGGTTCCCGTATGAACCGTCGTTATATATCCATTTGTGTGCGAACTGCGACAGTTCCTTCATTAACCGTCGTTATAAAGTTGTTTAAAACTCTTCATTTGCGTGGGCTCTACTTTGACACTCGCACTCTCAACTCACTTCATTTCCTCTCACTCTACTTCATCTTCTTCCACTCTCCCAAGTGTTGCCCTTACATCCTGCCTCCGCCGCCACTGCGAACTCAACCGGCCTCTCCTCTGTACTCAACCCTGCCACTCTCTCTCCCGCTGTGAGCACCACACGCTCTCCATTAATGCACCAAGCACCGCTGCCTCCCACCCTCCCTCTGTCATTCCCTCCCTCTCCACCATAGTCAATGGCACTCTAGCCCTCCTCCACGCATCTCTCCTTCGTGTGCACAAATAGCCATCGACCACCCTTCACGCTAACAGCTTTTATGAGGTTGAGTTAGGCTTAAAGTCCATTTCTTAACATGGTATCAGAGCCATTTAAAGCCTATCCTGCCGAGAGTTTGTTGGACCTATCATGCCACCTGCAATCGGGCCATTGTTGAACCACCCATAACATATATTAAGAGGGTGTGTTGGAGATCCCACATCGACTAGAGATTAAGATATTTCATTCTTTAAGATATCTCACCTCATAAACCGGTTTTATGAGGTTGGGTTAGGCTTAAAGTCCACTTCTTAACAACCTCCCACGGGCACCCGCAACTCCACTATAGAAGGTTGGTATATTTAGGATTAAGGGTTTTAAATTTTTTAATTAATTTTATAATTTAAATATTAACATTTGCATGTATGTTTGATTAGTTAATAGTTTGGGTTAGGGTTTGTGGTTCATTTAGTGGATATTTGATGAAGGAGTCCTAACGTTGAAGAGAATATTAATAGATTTGGATTTGGCAAAAATTAGTATAAAAAAACTTCAAACTGTTATAACTTTTGATAGAGAGGTCGGGTGGAGACGTGTAAAAAATGAAAGTTGCTCGAAACGAGGTAACAAAATTTAAAATCTAAATAATTGGTAGTTAAAACCTTAGTAGCTTAGATACCAATTTAGAAACTATTTATCAATATATAATAGAAACTAATTTAGAAATTAATAATTTTTTTGTCTCTAAAATAGTATCTAATTTAGTCATTATAACAACTAATTATTTTTAGTCTTTAAAATTGATTTTTATTTAATAATTTTTTTTAGTGAAGTAATAGAAATTTTTTATCAACTCGTATCGAAAGTTATTCAATCATAATTTATTGCATGTTATGATCATGTGATGTAACTAGTATATGAATATATATTAATTACATCTCACATATGTTTTCTATAATGTTTCTTTTTAAATTAGATAATACTTATATAATATGCTGCGAAAATAGATGATACTTAAAATAGATGATATGTAGGTAGTATACTCAAAATTAAATAAGTTTTGATGAAACTACAAAGGACGACATCGTTCATTTTAAAATTATGTGCAAAATATTAAATAATTAAAACTATATAAACTAATGTTTCTCGCATTGTAAACTAAAACTATCAAAACATAATTAAGTCTTTCTATTTTAAAATATTAAATACGTACTAAATTGGATAAAGAAAATATAATTGTAATATATATATATATATATATATATATATATATATATAAATTTTTCATTATAACTGGTTTTGGTGTCCACAAATTTGTTTTTATTTTATTTTATTTTATTATTTTATTTTAAAAATTTTAGTATTTTTTATTTTTTAAGTATTTACTAAATAATTAATTATTTTTATAATTAATTGAAAACTACCTTTTTATTTTATTTTTAATACTAATATATTATCTTTAGGTAAAAAACAATTATTAATTTTAAATTTTAAAAGTAGAGTAATTTATTAGTGAAACTAAACACTTTATTAAACGTGGAACACTTGAGCATTTTATTAGACTTGAAACAGTTCTTATCACATGAAAGATTTTTTTTTTCATATTTTATTCTTTCTTAAAAATTATAGTTCTTATCTCTTCTTAACATCTGATTCAGTTGTTATCCCTTCTTATCATTTTATTTTTTATTTTTTCTTTTGTCCAAAATATATATATATATATATATATATATATATAATAATGATAAAATAAAAAATACTGATACATAAATGCTCTTACGCGCCTGTGTGTTCCCGCTAATATAATATATATATATATATATATATATATATATATATATATATATATATATATATATATATATATATAACCAATTTAATTCAACTTTAAATGATTCTCACTTTTTTTTGTTCAGAAGAAATTTCCCCTGAATGATTCAGTGAGAGTCGTGTGATCTCAACTGAGTTTAATATATTTTAGTTTTTTTAAAGACTATATATTAAAATATTTTTTTCACTTAAAAAAATATATTTGGAAAACGAGTATAGTATTATATTTATTATCTGTTTTCAAATATATAATATAAAGTATAACTAATTAAATTATTCAGTCCTCATCATGTTAAAATTTACTTATTATGTCTATGAATAAGATTGTATCTAATTGTGTCTCATATATTAGCAAGAATAGTTAAATCATGTTTAAATTAAATATATACAATACCAAAATTTTAAACTTGTAAATAAGTAAATAAAAAAACACACACACGAAGTATCTGATCAAGTAATATGTTCTTTTTTAGGGTTTTGATGTTTGGATAAGAGAGAGGATTTCCCTCTCATTTCCTATTCGGCTACTAGGTGCAATAAAACTGGTCTTTATGGGCTGTTTTCTTCCTACACCTCCATAGCTTCTCTAGATTATTCCATAGGTCAAGTGAAAAGACCATTTATCCTTAGAAAATATTGTAATTCTCTTATGCAAAAAGATTTGTTTCACTGCCACATTAATAAAGGATGAGAAAATGTTTCATTGTGTAATTAATCATACATTTTCCCACTTCCTATTACTTTTTTGGCTTAACTAATTATTTAGTCCATATTTTATCTAGTATATTGTTCTCTAAACTTGAATACAACATAGTTGTCTATTGGCTATTTTTGTTGGTTTGTCGTAAAAGGTTTAGCATCCTTTGTGCCATATACAGTTATACTACTTTAATGTGGATAAAAAAATATTTGAAAAAAAGTGTATGCAAGTGTTGATACTAACAGCATTTTTGGGACTACTGAAATCTAAAATTTCAGTTTCTTTTCTAGAAGAAAAAAACGTTGTTTGTCAAATAAGTAAAACGTTTTTTTTTTCTGAAAAAAAAAACGTTATTTTCTTGAATATGAAAATTAATTAGTTAAGATTATTTTCTATAAATTTTTTCCTTTTCAGACTTGCATGCATTTTTCATGTAAACCCTGATTTTTTTTCATCCAACTGAAATTAATTATACAGAAATCATTTTCAGAAAATTTATCTCAACTATAAAAATAAAAAAAAATAAAAAAAACTGATTTTTGACTATATTCAATTAGAACAATAAGCAATTACTAAAATAATCTAATTTGTGCAATTATTTCAAACATGCCCTTAATAGTTTACTAAACCAAATTTGTTTTGTTGCTAAAATATTACTTTGCGTTTTTGTTTTTTCAATTATTGCTTCAGCCTTTTATGTTTTAAATTTTTTATTTTGATAATTTATGTTTTAAAAATGGAATAGTTTGGTTCCTCTGACAACTTAAACTAGCATTAGTAAAAATAATGATGACTAAATTAATTTATAACTAATCACGAATTTAAATTTATTTTCTTATGGAAAATTTTAAAATTTAATAAAAAAATATGACAAGGAAAAAGAGGAAAAGCACAAGAAAAAAAAGATGGATAAGAAGAAAAAGAAAAAGACTAACAATAGGAAAAATACAAGGGAGAAAAAAGAAAATTTAATGATTGTAAAGATATTAAGAAAATAGCATATTACCTTCGGATACACTTCCTCTCACAGATTGTTCTCTGGTTTGGGAGAAATTGTTTAGTTGATTTTTCCTTTGGTGGCATTATTTGGGCATGGTGACCTATTGTTTTTTTTTTTAAATTAAATTTTATTGTATTACTTAAGACAATTTGCTTTATCTCTTAAGGTTATATTAAAGGACATTCACATTTGATTTTTCGTTTAATACTAAAACACACTTTGTTTTCTTTATATTTAGTAATGAGTCTAGTTTTCTGTAGGCATCAAATTACTCATGTTAAAATTAAAGATTGAGAAACAACAGTAATGCCAAAAAGGATAGTGAAAGCTGGACTCAACTTCCCTTTTTTATTAAGGTTGCTCAGCCAAAGTTACGTTATGCTGTTGTAGTTATTGACTTGCATTCTATTATCATACGAAGAAACAGAAATGAAAAAAATAAAAGCTATATGCAGGAATACTAAAGAAGCATAAAAGAAAATGAAGAGCAATAATTAAACAAAGAAATGGGACCATAGATAGATGTTGGAGGTGCATATGTATGGCCACTAGCGTTTAAAGCATTCTAGGGATTCACCAAAGTTAAGATACTCCTGTGCTCTACTTTTTCTTTCCTACATCCTATACTGTTTAATCTGTCAGACAAAAGACCAATTGATGAACATAAAACAGATGCAATGAGCGGATTCTTCTTCGTTTAACACTTTCCATGCAACTGCTCTCTCATAGGACACTGGCCTACCCATGCTCGACAAACAGATTCCACCTTGAATACACATGAAACCCTGCACCAAATAATAATCGTACATACACATCCTTACAAAGTCAGCTCCAACTTTTCCCAGTAACAATTAATTGATGATTCAGATGTGAAACTATACATAGTTATAATTAACCATGTCAACATGTTAGAAAGATAAACATAACCAATGAAGAGTACATACCTGTTGCATTATCTGGGGGAACTCGGTGCACAGGGTTTTCTTTCCATTGTCATCAAAAATCTTTTCCAGGGTTATGTCTTGAAGTGCAACCAAAGTTGTTTCAAGCATGTCAAGTCCAGCTTGATTTGCAAACGTAAAAACGGGTAATGCCTGGCAAAATAATATATATTATACTTTCATAGATATTAACATTGTAGAATAAGAAATATGATGATGGAAATAAAACTCAATAGACTATTTTTTTTTAAAAATAAATTACCTTCAAAGAGCAACACAAAACTGCATCTGAGTGATGCCAAAGAGACTTGAGAATGGACTCACTGCCTTCACATTTAAGAAGTTCTACCCCTAGATAGAACCTGCCAAGCAAACAATCATAATAGCACGTGTGTCAGGCTAATATAGATCATGCTTCCTTGGTTATTCTCCAAACTTCAGCTATGCATAGTCAAGGTTTTAAGTGACTCACCTATAGCTGTTACAGATCCATCGAGCAAGTGTTTGAGCCTCAGGAGTGCCAGGTGGTAAGTGAAATGCATTGTGAGAACCAAAACGCGAAGGAGAAAGTGCTAATGAAACCCTCTGAACAGAGGCAATGATGCTACGAACATATTGTCTGGCCATGGTTGCTATGTTCTCCTGAAGGTGGACTTCAAATGCAAACTGGAATGCTATTGTCATTACAGATTTTGTGCTCCCAGAATGACCTGAGTTGTCACCAGCTGCTTTGTTTGCTGTGGTTCCAACCTCAAGTGCAGAAGCCAGATCAAGTGTCCGGTTCGGACTAGCAGCATCCTGCATCATATCACACATAAGACATAATATCAAAGAAAACAAAAAAATCACAATACTTACTCAGCACAATTTTTTATCAGCAAATAGACTTACCGAGCTAGAATCAAGAGGTATAATACGAAACCCAGAAGGTAAAATGGGTGCATCATCAGAGAAAGATGCATCTATTGGAGCAAAAACTAGTTCTGCACTGGTGCCAACTGCATGCTCATCCACTCCACTGCAAAGCTGTGGACAGTTGTGACGGTAAGGTCTGTTAACTGTGTTCTAGAGGTTGGAAATAACCTTCTAAACTATATGCAGATATAATTGTGACAGCTATTCAACTAAAATCAAAATTATCTCGTTTTCATACTTCAAGCATGCATCCTCAGTCTAAAATAGTCCTACAACTGTGCAAATCCCCATTCAGGACATGAGCATCTTATCACTCGAGAAGAGTGGAAACCATGACTGATTAGGTAACAAATGAGTGAAAAGTTAACCAACTTAAGTGAATTTATTTTTGAAGTAACGAAAAGAAATTTTAAAAGCGTTTTTTTGCTCTCAATTCGGGATTGCAATGAGGTAGTACATGGAAAGAAATATGCCGAAGAAAATAGTACTGTAAAATAAGTACTTACTTGTAAGAGGAAAACGTCGCCAGGTATAGACATGTCGTCCCTATAGTAGCCCATGTTTTCAAGCTTAATAACCTCCATGAACTGTTTCAGAGATCAAGTGTCAGCGACGAATCAATACACACTTAAAGAAAACCACGCGAATGTTAATCCAAAAACCTAAGGCAAAAGAGGGATGTATTTTCCATTTGATTTTATTTTTGAAAGAAAAAAATGGTAAATTATAAATAGTATATTCAAGGAACAAATAACTTGCCTCTTCATGCTCAATTGTGTGAGCTAATGGAAGGATAACCTGACCCCCAAAACCTCCTCCTGGTCGGGCCCCTGGCAAGCTACAGGGACCAGCTTTAATAGCAGCAGCTGAGTAGGCATCAATGCTGCTATCTGCCCATTCTGATCGGTGCTCCCTCAAGAATCTAAGAAGAATTGCTGGAGGAACATTCTACAAGGACAGAGAGAGTATGAGACAACTAAATACAATAAAATAAGATGGAAATTGGAAAGGACAAGAATCAATTTATATTGCTTGAGTTATTAAGTGTGTAGAACCTGTAGCAACATGGATGCTTTGGCACATAGCACAGAACTGCTCACAGAAGGAAATCCATTGTTGTTATAGCCAAGGTTAGCTCCCATCATCTTGCTAGGTGAGGAATTCACTAGAAGGGTAACATCATCAATGCCATCACTTTCTAATATGGACCAGCCATCATCTGCAAAGCCATTGACAGCTTCATTAAAGCCCCTGCGCAAAAAGGAAGTTCATAGTTAGATTACGATAACTAGCCAATTACATCAAGCGAAGGACAATTAGCGATACAAACTTGCTCAATCTCTGACTCAGTGCACGTAAAGCTGCAGGCCTTCTTCCCCATCCTGTTACACTTGGCTGAGAAACCTCTTGAGAAATCTGCCTCAAATTACGTAACGCCTGAATGACAATTACAATTACAACAATCCTTAGCTGGTGAAAATACAAAGGCTTATAAAAGCTACACGTTTATGATTCGAAATCGTTTTAAGTACCGTAAGTGTGTAGTGAAAGCTAATAGGCAGAAACAAACGACTTACCGCCATAGTGGTCCTCTGAGCTAGCAGCATTGATGACTCATAAAGTGGGCGCAAAACTTCAGGTACACTCCATGGCTGCGGCAGCAAGTAATTGTAATTTATCAAACTAGTAAGAAGGAACAATAATTTCACGTCACTTTATGAAGGTGTTTATTTGACAAACCTCTAGAACCATATGATCAACAATATGGATAATGGACCCCCCTCCTTCGCAAGGTCTTATCAGATACCCACTTGGCAGCATGTCAGCTCTAACAAAATGCTGCACTGGAGGCATAGCAGGACCATTCAGAGTATTGTTGAGTGATCTTTCACAGACCTAACATTGTTCAAATTACATGAGCGTTAGAGTTAGGCTGGGGAGGAGAACGAAAGTTCAGAACTGTTCTGAAAATAACAAAGAACCATTATTACATACCACTAGACTACCATCCTCCAAAAGTGATGTGTAGCGCAGCAACCAGAAGTCACGACCAGGTGCTAAAGTTGTTGGCGCATACAGCTGAACAAAACGGCATATGTTGAAATTTGCATTCACTAAGGCTTGCAAATATACTGATTTTCTGAGAGATGCAGAATATATTGTTAGCTATAGACTATAGTACCTGCATGTAAAGTAGCTCAATGGTTCCACCATTTCCAGTGGACATGACATTTAGAACGTCCACAGTTCGGCAATCACGAAACCATGAGGGCCTATCTTTGAGGATTTCGGCAACCTGCACACAACATTTTCATATTCAACAAATGCATCCCCACATAATTCCATAGGATTAGTCCTCTGAATTGATAACAAAGAGGAAGAAACTCACCCTGGCAGGTTCTAGACCCACAAGGCCGCAGGCACGTGCGGCCACTCCAGGGCAACCGTGAGAAATAGCAACGATTCCAATGGAATCCGGACCAGGCTACAAACATTCAAAACAAACGTTAAGACTAACATTAAACACACAAAATATTAAATATTGCACGACATTAGAATCGTGCTTTCAAATTAGCCCACGCAAAATGACATCCACTTTACCCTTTAACCAGATAAAAGCAACAGATCATTGAAGGTATGTTTTTGGAAATTCTAAATAAAATCAATTTGTTAAATCGATGCTTCAAAAGAAAATTAATACGAGGCATTAACAAATTAGGAAATAAATAAGGAAACAGTTGAGTGCGTAGAGGGTAGGAGCTAGAAACTAGGGAATGAGAAGATGGTGTTTAATTAACAAGTTGGTTTGGTTAATTGAAGGTGGATGTACTTTTTTCACTAAATGGAAATGGAATTAACAGTTTGAGAGGAATAAAAAGGAAAGTGCGGTAACCTTCATCCCGGGCATTTGGACCCACTCGACAGCAGTTCCAGTGGCCTTTGAAAGAAACTCTGCTAAAGTCTCCTCTGCAATGGACAAAAGTCTGCAGAATAGAGACAAAGACAACGCAAAGCACGAGAATAATAATATTCCATCAGTACAGTACAGTGACAAAGATAAAACATAGGATCCAACAAGAAATGTGAAAAACCTGGCTTTTCTTTTCGGTTTCACAGTTCACTATTCACTTACCCTGCAGGGCTAGCATCCCTTGGTGGATGCTGCGGCGTCAAGTGCCGCTGACCGCTCGTCACCACCGACTCACAGCTCGTGTCCGTCGTGGCAAGCGTCGCCTGTGAGGAAAATGATTGCAATAGATATGAATATGAATCTCCGTTCTGATTAGTATGTAAGGAAGAAAGAATATAGTATGTTTTCATTACGTTCTGTGTCTGTTGGCGGAAAAAGCTGTTTTCATATACCAGCTGTGACACCTGCTTCTGCAATCTGTCGTTTTCCTCCATCAGCAACTTATTCATTGCTGTCAGCTTCCTGTTCACACCTTGCAGCCGTGACGCTTCTTTCCGCTGCTTCTCTCTGCACCTGCAACAACCAACAAAACACCATAATCACCCCTCTGAAATTATTAACCGCGAGATTTTAAGGCCTTAAATTATGAAACAAGACCAAGAAGAAAAAAAGAGAGAAGAAACAAGAAACAGGAACTTCGGTTGGTGGGTCATGAAAAATGAAAAATTACCACCATTTTTTTTAAATCTTTGTCAAAGAAAATAAAAATACTGGTTAAAGGCAAGAAAAGGAGACAAGAGACATAAAGAGAAGATAAAAAAAAAGGATTTACACAAATCAAACAACCTTTTGATAAATTAAATTACTTTCAAATTTCAACACAACGTGTATATATGCAGATGAATGTTGAAAGTTAAGCAGGTAAAGAGAAGGTGATTAGAGGAAGGGAATGAATTGAAGGAGAATTGGGTAGGAGCGAAGTAGTTACCTTCGGTTTTGGAACCAAACCTTGATCTGTTTGGGTTCGATGTTGCAGAGAATGGGGCACTCTCTAATGAGCTGTTGGCGGCGGAGGGAACTTGGTTTGGGGCATTCATGGTAGAGCCTTTCCAGTGCTTCAACCTGTTCAGGTGTATAGCGCACGTACTTGCCGTTGTCCATTGCCACCTTGCTGCCATCTTTGCAGGCCGAACTGACCGCCATCATCCCTTCCCGATTTATGGTGTTTATTTATTTGAATAACAGAAACAAAACAAAAGAGGAGGTTTCATGAATCAGAAGATGCTCTGAGAAACTATGGGAGTGGCTTGAGATGAGTTAGAGTGGGACATGAATGAGAGAGAAGGAGAATGAAACTGCAAACTTAAAAGAGGTACTACTCAGAGTTTGTCTGTCACAGTTGTTGGTTGTATTGTATTATATTGGATCATATATGGCAGAGGAGAGAGGGAGGAATATGAAGTGAATGGAAAAGGTCGTTTTTCTTTATTTTGTGTGTGTCTGTATAAAGAATGGAAAAGGACGAGTGCGGGGTATGTTGGGATTGGGACAGAGAGATGGGGTTGCTTATAAGAGAATAACCCCAAATATCAGACAGAATAAGCAAACATATTTTGTTTTCACATCATTCTCCCTCTGCTTTCTGTTCTTCTTTAGCTGTTTTGCCTGTTGCTTTTGCTGTTGCTTTTCTTGCACTACTTCATTTTGGCACTTTCCAACACTTGGAAAGGAAACCCCACTCTCTCTCTCTCTCTCTGTGAGAAACAAATGGGAAAAAAAAGTGCGACCCGCCCTCTCGCTCACGACGCGTGCGCTGTAAAAATGTATAGTATTATTGGACGTTGGAGAATGCACAATAGACAAAACCCGATACCGTTTCGTTTCATTTCTATGTATGCCACTGCCACTGTCAAAAATGTGCTATGTCCTTCCTTCGCATCAAATATACCCTTTGCCCATGCTGCGTCATAATTTATACCGTCTATGCATGGTCCACACTCCACCATTCTTTTCTCTGGCTTTTATCCATCACAGGTTTTCGTGATTGATTACGTTAACAAATTACAAGCATAAATATAATGGACAACAACCTATGTTTTATTTCTTTTTTGCTTTTCCTTTTTTCTCTCTTTTTTGTTCAAAATCAAGATACAAATTACTCGATGCGTTGACATGCCCGACTGATCTCAACTATATATATACACACCTCAAACTGATGCAATGGTCGTCGTGGATCACGTGAGCCACTGTAGTTTTCTTGGTCTTTTCCTTTCAGAAAATAAGCATCTTTCATGATATAATCAACTAGGTTAATTACCTTATGAACAGTAAAAGTATATCATTTTTTTTGTCTTTTGGTTATGGATGTTAATGGAAAACATAACAGAAATCAGCCCTGTATTATGTAAGCATTAGTGGCACATAAATTTCTTGGTGGTCTCTTGATTAATTAACTGCTAGTTCTCTAGTTATTGTAATAAACTATAGGAATGTAGATTTTGGTTGGTACATGGTGTGTGGTTGTGAGAGGAGAGAGAAGAATGGTTGGTTGAGAGTGAGAGGTGTTGAGAAATATGCATTGATTAATTGATAGTAGATAAATTTATAGATAGAAACGAGCTCATAACTTTTTTCCTGACTCCATAATTATGTCTGTGTGGCCACAATATGATATTTGGAGAGTTAGAGGAGTTGTTGATGGAGTAGTAAGGGCATGACCGAGACAACATTATTAGGGTTTTCTGCATGCGGAGAAGCTAGGTTTAACATGGAATGAATCACCACTTAACCCCAAATCTGTATATATACTACATATTTTCACAAATGAATATTACATTCGAAAGTGCATCAGATTTTTGAAATGCATAACTAAATTATTATATTATAACTTTTTACATCAAAAAAAAAGTTTTTGAAAAGAAAACCCTGAGCATGCCATAAATATGCATAATGATGATGTTAAACTGAGGAAATCATGTAATTAATGCACTGATACACACGCAAAGTATTGTACATTGGCAGCACAAGGAGGAAGACAAAACGAAAACGTTCCTCTTTCATTTGTACTATTATAGACGAAGTGATGAGTACGACTGTTTAGATAAAAGAAGCTTGTTTAAGGTGACAAAATATTTTGTCGACCACCTTTATTTTTCTATATATTGGTCGACGATGTTGCCCTACGTATCCTCATTTTAGGATCGTCTTGGTCAAAATAATTATGCCAAAGTCTAAACAGATGTTTCTTATTTCGTGTATTTCAATTGAAATCACATTACGTTTGTAGTAGTTAAGAAGACTTGAGAAAAAGGAGAATCCTTCCCCAGTACGCTAGCATTCAAAGTTTGAAACTAGCTGCAAACATCCAAATACACAATTAATAAAGTATATATGGACATGCTTCTTCTCCAAAACTAATAGTAATACCTAGTTATGTTCCCACCACATACACGGATTTATGCATATCTATCTTTTTATTCTTTTCATTTTTTACAAACTTTTTTCTTTTTCTTTAATTTGTTCGTGTGAATGTTTGGAACTAACGCAACAAAGGCAAATTCTTCTGTACAAATGTTGAATTAATAGAATCACATTTTTCAGAAAAAAAATATTAAGAAAAGGTTCCTTTGGAGAATTTAGCGTAAAATCGTAAATGGATTGGTCAACACGCTCTTACCAAACCATTTGATTCTGTAATTGCAACTAATGTATGACATTTTGATAATTGCCGCGCAACATGAATATTGCGCACTAATTACATCTTATCAAATCAAATAAATTAAGGACACGCAGCTACGGTCTCTATGTGATTGTTAACTCAATTAACAAAACGTTTCCTCATTCATTGATTATAGAGTGATTAATGAATTTCGCAAAGAATTTTTTTGTTCAAACAATTATGAACGGCTAAAAGTAATGAAAACTATTCACTTATCTAATTCTAATTTATCAAGCGAAGAAATTCTGAATTTTAATAATTTTCCTACCTACTGTATTTGCTGTACTCTTTCTGGCTACAAGGTGTTTTTTTATTTTTTTTATGTTAATGATTAACATGGTCAATCGATCTTAATCACGCGATTCTCTTACGAGTCTTTCTGGGTTGAATTTGGTGCAACAATGTTTATTATTTAGTATATTAGTATATTGAGTGACACAAATTTAAAGGATCTTTCAGCTGGGTTGAGGCCAATTATAACAAGCTTTACAACCCCAATTACAAACCTAAAATACACACTTGTTTTTTACTGGTGACAATGTTGTTTTATTATATGATAGGATACAAAAGGTGGGACTACTTTTTTGTGAAAAAAAAAATTCTTAGAAGAAAAGAAGAGCGGAAAGTCAATGTTATTGGGCGAAAATGAAAGTGTAAAGTCAATAAAAAAAGGTAATGATCCATATAGGCATAGATATGAGCTTCCTTCTTTTCCAAACTTGTCCACCATGGGTAAATTAAGTTAGTATAAAATAATTGGCTAAAAGAAAGAAGGAGATAAGTGAAAGTGAGATTTGATTCTTGCACACTGCATTCTAAGATAGACTAAAATGAATGGTATCCTTAATTGATCCTCCACATTCTGGTCCAATAGTAGTAATGGATTAGTTTATAGAGCAGCAATGAAAAAGTGATGATCCTTAGAGAGAGGGAGAGAGTAATATTGGTTTAATTGAGGTAATGGAATGAATGAAAGTAATAAAGTGTTAATGAGCATAGCTTAAAAGAGAAGCAGAGAGTAGGAGCATGTCCTACCAAATGAAGGCATAGGGTATTAATATTGGTAGTGATAAGAGGAGGAGGAAAATATAGATAGGAAGGAGTGTGGGGTACGTAATATGATGTGAGTTATTAGCATAGAATAGCACAAGAATGGAAGAGAGATTGAGGTAGGTGGCGTATGATTGACGGGAGCAAAGGTGGGAGGGAAGGCCCACATCGAAAGGGAAAGAGAAAGAGAAAGAGTGGGCCCGCACGCGTGAAGGGCGTTGTTGCTTTCTTTGGCACCGCTTCACTGCGTGCAATATACTCCTCCCACTCAATCCTCACTCCTTCCACCTATTCTTCTTCTCACTTCCAAACTTTCATCCCTCCCAAATCTTCCCAACATTTTCATCTTTTTATATCAAATCAACTTTTACTTTTTTTAATTTTCAAACATAACCAAACTTCATATATTCACGCATGCTTCAAATATTTCTAGTTTACCTTCCAACATATGCTAACTATATATTTCTACTATATTATCTCTATGCAACTCTTGAGTATTTTTTAAAATATTTTAAGAACATTATAATTTATTATATTAAAATATAATGAACTAGTACGTCACCCATGCAACTCACCATAATTTTTTTAAAATCTCATAGTTAAATTATTACATTAAATAAATTAAAGAAAAATTAATTTAGATATTATATTAAATTTTATATTTTAAAACATAATATGAGTTTTACCATAATTTATAATTTAAAAGTCAATTATATAAATTATCAATTACATAGAATAACAATAGATAAAAAAATTAGCATTTTACAAAAAACAAAGTACTCTGAATTTAACAAAATAAACATCAAGAGGGATGATTGAAACGTGTCTGTTTTGAATATGATACGTTTTGAAACTTGTGTGTGGTTAAAATATAATTAAATAACACGTATCAAATAAACAAACAAAAAGGTATATGAATTAAATATACATTTTATTTCTTCCTTTTTTTACTAAAATCAACACTCTCAATATAATTTTATATAATTTTATTTTGATGTATGAGTCTATTTAAATTCTTTTACAACTAAAAAAATACAGGATATTTAATCTTTATATGTTATATGTAGTATTTAAGAATAATATATTATTGAATTGTCTTGTTCTGCATGTTAATTACAGGTCAATATATCTTCATAAGAGAGCAAGCTAGAACATAAAATATATAAAACTATATGTATGAATTAATTTTTAAAACATATATTTGATGACTTTATATTATTAAATTAACAGTTATGAAATAACACTACATTTTCTTTATTAAAAATCAATTTTAGAGACAAAAAATAATTAGTGGCTATGGTGATCAAATTAAAGACCGTTTTGGAGATAAAAAAAAATTGGTTTTTAAATTAGTTTCTATTATTGTTAAATGGTTTCTAAATTGGTATCTAATTAACTACCAAAATTTTAACTACAAATTTTTTAGATTCTAAATTTGATAACAAAAATCTTTGTAACTATTAAATACTAATTTAGAAACTATTTAACAATAATAAAAATTAATTTAAAAGCCAACATTTTTTTTAATTTTCAAAATAATATCTAATTTAGTCATTATAATAACTAATTTTTTATTCTAAAATTAATTTTTAATCAATTATTTTCTTGTAATATAATGCAGAATTAGAACAAAGTATTGTGAGAGAAATAATACAGCAGATTCATACTATATGTAACTCTATGTACTATTAATAACACAATAAAAAAGTTATAAATTATGAAGAATAATTGAATACTTATCATAGATTCGGTCTGGACAAACATACAATTAAGGTTAATAATATTAGAAAAAATAAAATAAAATAAAATAAAATAAAATATTTTATTAATAGATGTATATTCATTATCAAGCGAGGCACAGATAGCACAATCCATTATTATAGTAAAATAATTGATTATATAGAATTTGTTTCTATATGTAATATATTTTTATATAGCTGTATAAATTTTATTGTTACGAGATTTGTGTATTTTTAATTATTGCACTTTTCTGAAAGGAAAACTTAATTGCAATCCAACTTTCAAGTTAGTATCCAATTTCACCAAGATTACATTGATTGAAAGTGGATTGAGGCCTAGGTAGATTCAGAATAATAGATGTATGTTTCTTTTTTTACCTTCTCTATATTAAGTTCTTTATATATGTATATATATGATATTATTTTTTATATTCTACCTGATAAAAAAAAATATATATTCTTAGCTCCTTCATTATGGGATAAAAAGAAGAGTTTATAAGGATTCATTAATTAACTAAAAAGTTGTAAAAATCCAATTCACTTTTTCTTAATATTTTTTATTTACACTTTTAAAAAATATTTACAGTCAATTGTGGTTACAAGTGATACTAATTTTCTCACATGACTAATATATTCTACATGTAATTAACTATCTCTACAAATATCCTTGAATCAAGTATTTAAACATATATGAACAAGTTTAAAGCTAGAAAATAAATGTTTAAAAATCAAAATATTTTTTAAAAGTACCTCATCTCTAACCTAAACCGAATACCTTAACCGAAAATCGAAATCACAACAATTATATAAAGAGACCGACGCATTCCCAATTCATATAAGGACATATGTGTGTTTTTATACTTTTTAGAGATTTATATTATAAGTCTATCTAAATTTCTTTAAATTTTTTTTATTAAGTATAGTGATTTTTTTAAAATAAGAAAATATACTTTATATAAAGCCAAAAATAAGTGTTTAAAAGTAGTATTGTGAATTCAATTATGACAAAATCATAAATGCTCTCAATTTCTAACTGTTTTGGTTAAACTTTAAGAAAACCAACGAGATGAAATTATCGTCTAATAAGTTACCTTAGTAGACTCTGGGTAAGCTACTAATATTACCATATTATAAGATAAAAGTGGAAACATAGTATTCTAATTATCACATTTATCTAACTAATAAGCACATACGGAGTAAATAAGTATGAGGACAGTGAAAATTAAATCTGATTTAATTTTGTCCACTAAAAAAACGCTTTATCATCATTTATAAATTATAAATTAATCTCATTTTAGTTTATGTGGAATCTTCACAAAAAACTCAAATATTTTTATCTCTAAAAATATATATAATATATAAAGAATAATACAACATTCATTATTTAAGGTCAGTAATCAAGAGATGAGATGAAATTTAACATTAATATGATCAATGTTTAGGAAAAAAAAAACTTAACCTAATTTGATTATTTTATTACAAAAGATGTTTCTGAATAAGAATTCTGTAATATTTTATAATTAGAGTATTTTCATATTCGACATGCCCTAGATGAGTTATAAATAGACTGCGTCTAACTATATGTACCTTTCACATTCACATGTATAAGATTAGATTAATTGACTCTTCATCTCAAATAGTAAGAAGACTCAACGGGCCTACGTACAGAGGCAGAGACTTGCATTAAATAGATGGAGATACATAACATAGGATAAGGAATAAATGCAATGAAAAGGAATTTATAATACAATATGTATCATATAATTAAAGACATTTAGGTTTTGGGAGAAGAAAAAATAAATTGGACAAAGTTAATATTACAAGCTCTTTACATGCCCATTTAGATTAAATTTGAAAAACCAAACTAAATTTAATCAATCAAGGCTGAATTGATTCCGTTTAAATCAATTGAATTATGTTTATTTATAAAATTCAATTTTATTCATAACTTCGTCATTAAAACTTATAAATAATATTTTTATTATAATTAACTAACATCAACTAATTATAACAAGAATTAAAACAAATTTTGATTATAATAAAATTAACATAATTGATTTTATTAAATGTTCTTACAAGAATTTGAGATGACTTTATAGAATCAAAATGTCTCATTGTTTTTTTCTAAACCAATATGTGTCCTTTTATAAGTATTTAAGCTCATAAATAAATGGATATGTGTAAAAACACTTTAACGATGAATACAAAGAAAAAGTGTTGTAATAAATAAGTAATAAAATGATGATATATAGTTTGTCATTTCCATCCACTTATATTTTTTTTAATGAGTTTTTAGCTGTATAGATTTTTATGGTTATATCATATGGACTTTAACATTTCATTAGTTTAGTTGCTTAATCATCTTATTAGTGGTCTAAGAATTTAATAATGTATAATCAAGGTGTGTCAGAGTTTTATAAGATTATTATTAAGGTATATTAATTGAGATATTTTTTTATTATATATTTGTGCATTAATCTCTTTGAATGGAGGAGATATAAGAGATTATGAGTCAACAGAAAAAAAAAATATTTCTTTAATCGACAATAAGTCAGATCATACATTATTTAATCTTAAGTTCGAATAAGTGCAAGCAATCAAGAGTCTAAATCATATGGATGACATTCACAAGTTCTTTGTCATAGACTTCTTTCTCCTGATGGGTTCAACCCAAACGTTGTTATGAATTTCTTTCAAATCTTCTAACTACATAAACTTTGTCTCTATTGCTTTCAAATTGTTCAATGATGACTTTTTTAAACAAACTATCAATGAGTAGTCTAACTTTCAGTGTCGTACGAAGTATAATGTCACTTCTAACGATTAGAATGATTAATGAAACCCTCTTGAATTGCTCCATAAGACTCTGAGAGATTTTGTTCTATCTTGCCTAATATTGGCTAATATAATGAATATCTTGTGGTGTAATAAATCAATTATAAACTACATGTCGAATTTAGTGACAAACGTGTCGAGACAATCTTTGAAAAATATTAAAAATTGAGTGAATCGACTTAAAATGATTCTCTTAAACAATGAAGTGAATATATAATGGATAGTGATATTATTCATTATGTAGAGACTAATTTGGATAGCATATTTATCTATGTGGTTGACTCACGTCTTGATTAAAGCCTTATACTTTGATGATAGAGAAACTTCTAGAATATCATCTCAAATTATATTTATGAAAAAACACTTTTATGTACAAGTTAATAAATAACTAAATTAATAAATACACAACAAAATAATATAGTGTAGACCTTATTTATATTATGTGTGTGTGTGTTAAAGCTTTGTAAGATTACTAGTCCTGTTAGATTTGTAAGACGCAAATAGGAGACTAGAAATAATGAGAAGCAATTTGGATTGGCTAATATTAGATTAACTAGGTTAAAAATAAAAAATGAGTTGTGGTGTGTGTTGTAGCAATATAAAAGAAAAAGAAAAAATTGATGGTAGAGGAAGGTTAGAAGTGTGTGGAAAGGATTGAAGATGACAGAAGGTGTTAGAATAAGGTGCGACACAAACAGTGACATTCCATTCCATTCCATTCCATGCATGGGGACCACTTTCTTTTCTACCTTTCGGCGTCCTTCTCTGTTCCTCCTCTGTTTCCTCCTCTCCTCTGTTACCACCCTCTCCTCATTGCCACTTCATCTTTTCTGTCACGCACTTTCTCTCTCCTCCCCATTCTTCTTACCTTTTTACTCTTACCACTCTTCATTTTCCCATTTTTCTATACACACACCCCCCTCTTTTTTCCACGCTTATAGTCAACGGAACGCACTTCCATCCCTCCACTAACCTCCAAACTCAACTTTTCAACATTTTTAATATTTTACTCCCCACTTCTTCTAAACAATATCTCAAATTTATAAGCCTCTTCCTTCTTCTACAATTTCATATTTTTAAAGTGGACACGCCTCAATTTTTCACATCTTCTTTTAGCCCTTTTTGTACATATAAATCATTTGTATACTCAGCATGTGAGACTGTTATAAGGTAGAAGCAATTTGCATACATGTGATAAACATAAAGTAGTGAAGTAAAAGAATAGTTTGTATACTAAAATTGTTACAACATGGAAGCAGGCTCAAGAGTTTGGTCGTTGGTTTTAGCCTACATCCCCAAACACGAGTTAAAGTTATTGGGGAATGAGATTTGGTAGACAGTAACTAGTGCTACGATGCAACTGCTGCCACACTCATCATTTTCATCTTCTTTCTACTGCTACCTCCACCGTTATTCACCCTCCTTCTTTTCACCACATAGGGAACAAACACATTTCTCACTTCTCAAACTATTATATCCTGTCACCACATTCTCAAACACTTTACCTTTGCAACTCAGACTGGGTTTTTTCATACATGTCCGTTAGCTCTGCTCACCTTACAAATAATAACTCTATGACCCTTCCAAATTTTCAGAATGGATTTTCTTTACTTCACTTGATTTAAAGAACAAAAAACACAGGAAAAGTTAGAGTTTTATAATCACATGTGTTAATGAGATATGTATTCAAAAAAATATATTTTAAAGTATTATATATTCTCACGTATTTTTATTAAATATTCAATGTCCACGATAATTAACTCGTATTAATGTTTTATTTGGTAACAATCACCTTTGAATTCTTTATTAGCCATCAACTCTCAATGTTTTTAATTTTTATTTTCAATCATTTATTATTACAAATTAGTTGTTTCTGCTGAATGGTTTAGAAAGTCTACTTCTCCTACTACTTGAATTGTTCTATAGGGTCATGGTTCTCACTCATATAGATGTTAGAAGGGTACCAGCAAAAATATTTAGTTGGTATTCGATAGTTTAATGTAATAAATGCTTAATAAATATGTACATTAATATAATATTGGTGAATTTATTTATAGGATGAGATTGACCCTTATATTCATAGGTCTGTATTAACACTTATATTCATAGGTCTGTATTAACACTGTTTTTGTAATTAACCTTCTAACTCTATTGTCTTTAATCCTTCTTTTGATATAGTTTTAGGGTGTTAGAGTGAGTGAAGTTTAATTAATATAGTTATTGTAACCGGAAGGTCTCAGTCAAATTATACATTATTATTTTTCATCATAAAAAATAAATAATCACATTTTTTATAAATTTTTATTGATTCAATCATTTTTATGACACTTAAATAAAATAAATATGATAAAAATTATAAATAAAAATTCAAGTTATATTATTCTATTTACACATATGAACACTAATTATATATATATATATATATATATATATATATATATATAATTATTGGATATTGGATTAGCTCATTTATTTACACGAATTTGCAAAATGCAGATGAAACTAAGAAGAAGTCATTTATTTTTCAAATCAAGATAATAAAAATATAAAATTTACAAATAAAGATATGTCGAGAAAATCAACACAACGGGTTAATATCTAAACAATTTTTTTTTATTATATATAAGAAATATTCTATAACAGTGTTGGTGAATAAATTTCATTATCAATAATCACGCATTTATCTTCAAACCTTCTTTGAGAACATTTAAATTTCTAAATTTTCTAAATTTTTATTATATATTAAGCTTTGAAATTTATATTGTTTCATTCTAATATGATTAGAGCAACATAATGTCTACAATCCAACCATCCTGGGTTGCAACGGTAATTATAGTAAATAATATCTTATTTTAATTATTTGAAGAGTTATACGTAGATTTAATCTCTTATATAAAGTTAATATAGCTTGCATTGAATATAAATAATTTTATTGAAAGGGTGGAAAGATAAAAAATTATACATGAATATATTAATTACAGTGATAATATACATTTCATTAATACAGATGATCAATGGAACATTTATTTTGAAAAAGAAAAACTTATCAATGCAAACCAATGAGTATAAACCAATGAAAAAATTAAAATTAAAATCTCCTCAAAGAAAAATAATAAATGTTTATTTTTTCACGAGTTATCTTTTATTTTTCTTTAATTTTGATATGCTTGATGAGCTTCTTGCAATCCACACATGCATCTTTATGCGAGAGTTTCTATGCAGTGGAAGTGATAGAGAATCTTCAACTTCATTGGTTTCTATGAAGCAAGAAAAAATAAATATTTAATTTTAGATTAAATTGAGTTCGCTTATAAAATCTGTTTAACCCAAATTTTATTATTAAAAAATTATTAAATAAAAACTAATTTTATTTTATAATAACTAAATTAGATATTATTTTAAATTAACAACATCTTCCATAAAAAAAAATCATTCAATTCATAAACTTAAAATCCCAAATAAAAAATACAATTTTAACAATATAAAAGATATCAAATAAATAAATATTAACAGCAACAAATTGAATGCAATTTATTTCAAAATTATCAATTTTAATCTAGCTTAATTAGAGTTGTCTTAATTTTTTTTATCTTTATAAACTCTTTTTCATTAAAACTACAGAGGAAGTCAGAAAATCTCTTACTTCGTTTATTTTTTTTATTCCTTATTCTTTATATTGATTATTGTGCCTATTTATATCGTTGTAATGATGAACTCTATTGATCAAGATTAGTATGTGCATCATGAGTAAGAGTATATTACTTACATTTCCGTACAACTTAATCTTATTAATCATTCTTTAACCTTTATATATATATATATATATATATATATATATATATATATATATATATATATATATATATATATATATATATATATATATATCGGTCGGTATCAAGTACCGAAACATTCTAAAACCATCCGCTTACCGGTATAAACACCAATAACATACAAACATTAATTAAAAAAAATTACTAGCATATAAATACTAGTTTATGCATAATACAAAAGTTCATTCCTAGTATCTATACTAAATATGTATTGTTAAAGTTAGCATCAGTCCAATAAGCAAAAGGAATGAAAGAAAAAGGACTTTCATGGGATGCTAATTTTTGAAAAGGTTCATCTTTAGAATGAAACATAAAGGTATTGTAATCTAAATGTGAGATTATCCCAAAATTACTGAAAATTTTTTCTCTTTCTTTGGCAAAGTCTAATACCTGTAAATTAATACTTTCTTCATAAGAAAAATATATTTTGGGAGTTGAATAATAAGATTTGGAAATATAAATAAAGTAAAAAAGTTATCATTTTCTTTAATATAATTTAAGGTTACGGTAAATTTTACTTG